>CM046372.1:5323034-5372344 GCA_025413025.1 Ficus hispida | reverse complement strand
TCTCCGATTTCAACCTAAGAGATAACGGGAAAGTTATCCGCTTTAACCCTCCAGTCAAATTTAATGGAGTCCATCAAGAACCTTCAAGGAAAGGATCCTTTGTTGATCAAGGCACAACTCTTCGGCGAAAGAAATAAGGAGTTTAGAACCTCTACAGATGGCATGATCTACTTCAAAGAGAGAATTTGCGTTCCTAACTTTAAGTTTTTAAGGATCAAATACTGGCAGAGGCTCACATGACACCGTATTCGGTACATACAGGAGCCTCCAAGATGTATAAAGATCTCCGAGAAAACTATTGCTGGCCAAACATGAAGAATCAGATAGCGAAGTACGTGTCAAATTGTTTAACTTGTCAAAAGGTTAAGGCAGAACATCGACATCCAGGTGGAGAATTGCAGAAAATAGAGCTTCCCGAATGGAAATGGGAACAAATTACCATGGATTTTGTCGTGGGACTGCCCAGAACTTCAAGTGGGAATGACACGATTTGGGTTATTATTGATCGATTAACCAAATCTGCCCACTTCATCGCTATCAAAGCCACTTATTCAGTGGAGAAATTGGCCGACGTCTATGTATCCCAGGTTGTTCGACTACATGGAGTACCAAAATCGATCATCTCAGATCGAGACGGACGTTTCACTTCCCGATTTTGGACAAGCGTACACACTGCTATGGGGTCGAAAATGAAGTTCAGCATGGCATTTCATACCCAAACCGACGGTCAGTCAGAACGGACTATCCAGACACTAGAAGATATGCTGAGATCTTGCGTTCTGGATTTTCAAGGAAACTGGGATCAGAAGCTGTCTTTGATCGAATTTTCTTACAACAACAGCTATCATGCTTCGATTGGTATGGCTCCGTTCGAAGCACTATATGGAAGAAAATGTCAATCCCCTATTCACTGGCAAGAAGTTGGACAAAAGCAGCTTCAGACTACAGATTTAATCAGAAAGACTTCTGAAGATATCAAGAAAATTAAGCAAAGGCTCGACATAGCTTTCAGTCATCAGAAAAGCTATGCTGACAAGCGAAGAAGGCCTTTGGAATTTCAGACTGGAGATGCAGTTTTTATCAAGATAGCTCCTATGAAGGGAGTAATGAGATTTGGAAAGAAAGGGAAGCTTAGTCCAAGGTATACTGGACCTTTTGAAATCCTAAAGAGGGTTGGAAAAGTAGCATACAAGCTTGCCCTGCCGCCAGAGTTAGCATCTATGCATAACGTCTTCCATGTATCAATGCTCAAGAAGTATGTGCCAGATCCTTCGCATGTTCTCAGTCAAGAACCGGTAGAGGTTCAAACAGACTTGACCTATGAAGAGAAGCCAACACAAATCCTAGATCGAGAAGAGAAGGTTCTAAGAAATAAGACAATTCCCATGGTAAAGGTTTTATGGCGAAACCATAAAGTAGAAGAAGCCACTTGGGAATTAGAAAATGAAATGAGAAAGAACTACCCCGGCTTGTTCTAATTTTCGAGGACGAAAATCTTTAAGGAGGGTAGATTGTAATACCTGATTTTTATGTCTGAACGATTCCATGTATAAAATTTACATTAAACCGTGAATGAATTTATGGAAAAAGCCCAGTTAAGGGTTTTTAATTATGTTTTGTGAGTTTTATGGCTTTATAAGACTCAAAAATGGTTATGTATTTAAGAAAACGACCTTTTAGGTAATAAGGAACAAAATCATGAAATTTTGTAAAATGGTCAAAGTTTGACCAAAAACGTCACGGTTGACCAAAAAGTCAACTATTGATCATGAAAGTCAAAACTTGACAAGAAGGTCACTAATTGACAAGAAAGTCGATGGTTGACCCGAAAAGTTCAAGAAATGACTGTATGTTTAAATATTTATCTGTATAAATTGCACCGGGTAAAACTGTGTTTTTACAGATAAAAAGTTATGTTTAAGATATAAGAACCACCCTAGAAAATCAAGCACATTAAGTTGAAGTATAGGGCAAAAAGGGTTTTAAGAAATAAGAAAAATTTCATACCGTCCATTTTTACACGGATGAATTTTGGACTGCAGTTCGGTAAACCAATACTGTGCATAAGTGAATCCAGTATTGAAAATACCTGTGATAACTTAAAAATGGACTGCTTAATAGCAAAAAGAGCCAAACAAGCTTAAGCCTTGCTTACCTCATTAACTTTTGAATTTTGACATCATTAAGTTGATTTAAGAAAATTGAAAAATTAGTTGTCTTCCACCTATGCTAATGGCCGGCCACATACCCCCCCTAAAGTCCAAATTCTGATTTTTTGAGGACTATGTGTGCAATTTTAAGAAGTTCTCAACCTCTATAAATAGGGGTGAGCATTGTTCACAATTTGGAATTGTTAGCCAAACTTTTGCAAAATTTCTCCACAAAGTCCGGACCTAGAGTGGAAGAGAAAGGCAAGAAATTTTTGCAAAACCAAGAGTGTGTAGGGCTTAGAGGTGGTCGGATTCAAGGGGGAAACCAAGCAAAAAGTTGGAAAAAAATTTAGTGCCCATATTCCCTAGCAAGGCCGGTTCTAGGGGGGAGGAACCAAGTTTGGATCCAAACCGGGTTTTGGAGTTGGAGGCAGCCAGATTTTGTGCCATTTGGTGACTGGATTTAGGGCAAGAAAGGCAGCAAGTTTGCACTTGCCAATCACCAAAACAGCCGGTGGTTTGAGAAGGAAGAAGGAAGGTGAAACTCTAGCTCACCAAGCCAAACCGAGTAAGGCAAAAACCTTAACCAATCAAGTTTTCATTTAAATTTCATATGGAGAAATTTAAATGTATTTAATCCATGGTTTGTAAGGGTATAAGCCCACTTTTAAGTTCTGCCCTAGCTTGTAAATTATGAGCATGTGCTTGATTTGTTTAGGTATAGGGTTTGGTGGTTCAATTATGTGCATGTTAGATGTTTGATTGAATGTTTAGGGTTTTTGTATGATTATGAATGACGTTCAATTGGGCTTGCATGTTGAAATCCGAACGTTAGAAACCTTATGCATGTCTGATTTAGGCTCCCGCTGAGTTCGGTTAAGGTAGGGTGGACGTTTTAGGACGCAAACGAAATTTTAAACCGAAAACTGCCAACTCGGGTAGAAATTAGCCAGTTTCGGGGAAAACAGTTTTTGAGGCCTCTAGAGGCCGAAACAGGGAAAAATCAAAACATGAAAGTTTTTAAGTAGAGTTTTTCCTAGAGAACAACGCAGACAGTTTTGTAAAATGAGGCTCCAATGGCCTCGGTTTTTACCAAAACCCGTGCCTAAAGTGCCCAGGACCCGTGCATGGCCAGGACTAGTTCCACTGGGTTTTTGATCATGAAAACGTCCGAACTAGGTTTAATCCAAAACAAGAAAGTTGTAGAACTTTTCAATATCTAAAACTTTCGTGAAGAGAAGTTTTTCAGAATCAGTTTTGATTTTAAGATGAAAATGGATTTCGGAAAACTGTACAGGAATTATGGAAAACTCTGTACAGGATTTATAAATTAACACAGAAAAAGTGTAATTCCACAATTTCACTGCAAATTGACATTGTGAAACTGTTCCAAAGGCAGTTTCTAATAGTCAATAATTTTATAAGTCTCAGTTTAAGAGTTTCAGTTTTAAAATTAAACAAAAAGGATTTTTATACCAAAAATTAGGGTTTTCTTTTCTAAGAATAAGATTTTAAAACCAAAGTTAAAAACAAACCGATTAGGGTTACCAAAGTAACCAATTAGGATAACGTAAAAATAAGTAAGGGCCTATAACTAAGGTTATGAAAGAATGTTGGTTATACTACCAACAGTTCTAACCCTTACTTTCATTTTATCTCAGAACGTTATACGCGGAAGTGTCCCAGCGGAATTTAACTCCACATTGGACACAGCTTTTACAAACAAGGTAAGTACAACTCCGCCTACAGCATAGGCTTGTTGTGAATACTTGCCTAAGTATGTTTGCTATTTATGAATGCTACATGCTATATGCTAAGTGCTATAGAATATCCTAGGAATGCTATGATTTTTTTATGAATGATAAATGCGATGATTTTATGTTATGAATGTATGTCATGATGTATGAAATGTCAAGTATGCTATGATTTATAGGAGCATGATTAGGGTTAAGATATGTTAAGATTAATTGAGTGAAACATCACGATGCATGTTCACTAATTAACAAAAGAAAGATTAAGCTATGATGGCAAGCAATTGCCTGTGTCGTACCGACCCGCGTCAGGTCGGGTTGAGCTATGGCAAGTGTAAGCCCATAGAGCACGCCCGGTACGAACACTCATGTTACGGGGCCCATAAGTAAAGATAAGTTAAGAAAGAAAGATATGATGATATAAGAAAGCATAAACGATTCATGCATATGTCATAATAAGAAATGTTATGTTATGATAAGTCATGATAAGAAATGTCATGTTATGATAAGTCATGATAAGAAATGTTATGTTAGGTTAGATCGTGTTGTGTTTATGTTATTGTGGTATTTAATAGTTGTACTTGCTGAGCGTTAGCTCATTGTCTTACGTCTATGCTGTAGGTAAGCAGCCTAGTAGTAACCCGTGATGCAAGATGGAGGGCGAGGTGTGCTGAACTGTGAAATGTGGGACCAATGCCGCCATGCATTTTGTTTAATTATGTGATTATTTTATAAGCTTTATATATGCCTGCGCAACGTTTTTAATTAATCAGTATAATTATTTACGTATGTGCAAATATGTTTATACGGCTTATTAAAAAAAAAATTTATTCCGCTATTTTACGTATAAGTATGTATGCATGTAAGTATGTATGCATGTATGTACGGTAACGGCCTGTGTTAGGCGGGTCGTTACAGTTTTAACTCACATGAAGCTCAAACCCGTCCATGCAAGTCAAACAATAAAACTGCATTTTTAAGGGTTAGGGTTGGCTTGTTCTAGTTCCTACCAACCATAGCATACACAATTCAATCTAGCACCTTAGCATGCCATTAATATTCTGTTGGGCAGATTTGGGGGAACATATAACCTACTAAATACCCTAGCATGCAATCATACTAATAAGCACATAAAAACTCATAGTTAACATCAACCAAAACCACCCTTAACTTAACTAATCAAGCACACACTAAAAATCTGACCTAAGGCAAAATTAGATTGAGCTTATGCTCATTACAAATCAGCTTGTAATACATTTAAATCTTTAATTTAAAACTTGAATTGAGAGCTTAGGGTTCAAGAGAAGTTTTTACCTTGCTCAATTCAAGAACGGGTTTGCTTGATCCAAATTTTTTTTTCTTCCTTTCTCCTTGGTACAGTCGGCCTTAGCTCCTCCCAATGAGCCCGAAATTTTCCAGCCACCTAGGGGTTGCTCTAACCAAATTCCGGCCACCCACAACAATTTCAGCCACTCTCCACCACTTTTCCTTTCACTTTCTCTTCCTCCTTTGCTGCTGCCACACAACCGGCCACCAATGGCCAAATGGTTTCCAAATTTTTTCCAACTTCCTAACTTGCTTCCTAGTGAATGCCGAACACTCCTAAGACCAATTCCTTGATTTTCCAAACTTTTTCTTTCTCTTTGGCAGCTCACTCAAGTTCGGTTTTTAGAGAGAAAATTTGACCAAAGTTTGACTAAGTTTTCTAATTTTTGTGAATAGGAAGCACCCCTATTTATAGACAATTTTGAACTTTCCAAAATTGCAAAATAGTCCTTCAAAGTTCACCATTTTGCACTTTAGGGGGGTGAGGTGGCCGGCCACTTGGCTCTAGAACCATCCAAACTTTCTTTCCAATTTTGTATTAAATCCATAAAATGATGTCATAAATCAAAAGTTAAGTGACATCATCATTAAGGCCTTGTTTGGCCTAATTCTTGATTAGACAGTCTCTTTTAATACTAAAACAGATATTGTTGATACTGTGGTCATTAATTCACAGTACCGACAATTAAACTGCAGTCCAAAATTTATCTGTCTAATAATGGACTATACGAAAAATTCTCTTTTCGTTTCGAGCCTTTTGGCCTTCAATCTCTTACTTAGTGTGCTTGATTTTTCTATGGTGGTTTTAAAACTTATTCATACTATCTGATTTGAAAAAAATGGTTTTTCGCCGTATTTATCTCATACTGCTTACCATTTTTCGATATCGTCAAATGATTGATCTTTCTAGTCAATCTTTGACTTTCTTGGGTCAATGTTGCCTATTCTGTCAACGTTGACTCTCTTGGTCACTTTGACGGTTTTTTTTTTTGTCAAACTTTGACTTTTCGGTCAAACTTTGACTATCATGAAATCATAGCGTTTTTATACCTTTTTTTCCCAAAAGGTCGTATGCTTAACTAAGCAATCATTTTTGAGTCTTATAAAAGCATAAGAACTCACAATTTTGAATAAAAACCCTAAACCGGGCTTTTCATAAATACCTTCGTGGTACAGTTTAAATTTCTATACAAGAAATTGTAACGTTGTAAAATTCTAGTCATTACAATATATATTAATTATTGTATATTGTGATCCAGGTAATTACAGTTGATTTATGACAATATTATTGACTGTGTAATAATGGATAACACACGGGATTTGCCACCCGTGGGAAATGAGACGAATTGGTAAATTTTTTTTTTCATTTTTACATACCACGATGGTTTCGGCGTGAAACCGTCATAGTAGCTCGAGCTACCACGACGGTTTCAATTCTAAACCGTCGTGGTAGCTTGACTACCACGACGGTTTCAACACTAAACCGTCGTGGTAGCCAGGCTACCACGACGGTTTCACGCCGAAACCATCGTGGTAGCTCGGGCTACCACGACGGTTTTTTTATAAAATCGTCATGGTATGGTATGAAATATCTTCTGTTAGGCCTTATTTTTGACTATTACACGATGGTTAAAAAACCGTCGTGGAATTTAAAAAGATTCCACGACTCTGGATTCCACAACGGTTTTCTAACCGTCGTGAAAGTGCTACCACGACGGTTTTTAACCGTCGTGGAATCCATAGTCTGTAGTAGTGTTACTGGTAAATATTTTTATTTACTTGATAAATTGATAATTTATAAAGTAACATGAATTCTAAATTTACTAATAAATATTAAGATTTCTAGTACATATTTGATTTACTTAATAAATTAATTTTTAAAATACCATAAATATCGGATTTTACAGTAAATATTAATATTTATGAGTAAAACTAATATTACAAATAAATACTAGAGTTTGTTATCAAAATTTTGACGGTGAGTATTAATATTTATTGGTAAATATATGGGTACCAATATTTACGTAGTTAATTATTGTTTTAACAAAAGTTTTGATCGCGATTATTGAAAGATATTAGAAAAAGAAAAAGAAAATTGTCTTGTTTATTTTTTAAAAAGAAAAATAAATTTGTTAATAAATACTAGCATTCAGCGTTTACTAATTAATATTTAAAAAACATAAATACTTATAAATGCTATATTCACTAGTAAATACTAAGATTTAGTAGTAAATATTTTGATTTATTTGATAAATTGATATTTTTAAAACAACAAAAATTACTAGTAAATATTAATATTTTCTTGTAATTTTTTTATTTTAGTTGAAATTAATAAATATAAGATATCATAAGAAATACACTATTTTATATAGTAAAGCTATAATATATTTGCTTTTGATTAATAAATTCATTATACTTAGGGTTAATTTCATTAATAGCACATAAACTGTTTGGAAGTCTGTGAACGTCGGAGAATCTTCAAAAACTACCTATGTCGAAACCCACAAAATTGACTGAGAAACATTACTCCCAAAAAGAGGTTTCTCCGAGTATTGGCTTCGGCATATAAAAGGCCACCGGCTGAGAAAAGTTTAAAAAAACCGGCACCATAGAGCGAGAGAAGGGTGGTCGAGGAAGGATTTAAGAGAAAACAGGGGGAAATTAAAATTAAGGAGTCAAAGAAGCTGAAAAGTGTCGTAGAAGATAAGATATTGGAAGCTGAAAAGGTAAAAATGTTGCTTTTTCATTTTTATGTTTAAAAAGTTTGCATTTAAATATTATTCAGTAAGAATGTGCATTGTACTTGAGGACATTTGCAGTTTTTATTGAATATGTAAAAAAAAAGTTGGCATTTTTATATGTGTTTTTGATAAGATTCTACATTACTAATTGATTTGTTGAAAACAATTTGCATAAAATACATAAAGTTTATATTTTTATCTGATTTTGTAACATAAACACAAAGTTTGTTTGTTTGGTATTTGGGTTTTTGTTGATGTTTGGTTAATTATAGGTGATATCGAAAAATGCGGTTCGCTAGTTTTTAAAATTTTGAAATCATCTTTTAATTTTTGTATTGGTCAATTTTATAATGACTTTCTGGTCATAATAGAAATTACTCAGATTTATGTTATTTCTAGCTGGTCATCTTTTATGATGACTTGTTGGTCATTTTTGTGTTGACTTGCCAGTCATCAATTTTTTTAATTAATTATTAAAATTTTTGTTATTTTCTGCCAGGTAATTTTTATGACTACTTCTTGGTCATAAATATAATTACTCTTTTATATTACCCGTAATATTACCGCATGTTCAATATGTTCGGTGTGTACCGGATAATGAATTTACCTGGGCCAAAATAAATACTTTTATTAATATTATGGAGACATATAATAACTTGCAAGAGTGGTTATCACTCCGACAGTATGAGGGCGTGATCCATCAGCCATGCATTCAACAGTTTCTGATGTTAAATATGCTTGGTTGGGCTGGACTAGTCTTCCACAACATTATAATGCATTTGACGGATCACTCAGGAATGGTGATACTTTATGGTTTGAGGTTGGTGAAGACCTAGGTAGATTTTCCATCAACGAGTTCTGCCTAATAACAGGCAAGAAATGTATTGGGTCTACTCATCTCGTACCGGTGGTCGATAACTGATTAATGACAAGATATTTTTTGCCATTGAGAGGTGTGTCGAGAGAACATTTGGAGTTACAGCTGTCGAATGCAAACTTTGACAACGACGACGACGTTGTCAAGCTTAGCCTAGTATACATGATATTTTGCATTCCTCTTGCAAATGCAAACTCTATTAAAATAGACCCGAAATATTTTGCCCTGGCCGATAACTTGGCTGACTTCAATACCTTTCCTACGGGAGTGCTCTCATGGGAGGCAACCCGACTTACAATCTAGAATGCAGTTGAAAACAGACTGTCTTCAAAGAGAAGACCATTAAAGAAGTTTGATAAAGTTCATTGCAGTATTGCTGGCTTTCCTCATGCCTTACTCGTTTAGGTATATGAGAGCCTCCCAATGATAGCAGCCAAATTCATCACTAAGTACGTTGAGAACATTCCGCGTATGCTGTCATGGACCTTCGCCAATAATGTAAAGTTTGATGATGTGATGTCGAATTTTACCGTTAAAGAAGAGAAATAGGTAATTTAGATACTTTATATATTTATGTAAATAGTGTCATTTACAAGTGTTGGTCATCTACATAATGACCGGATGCTCATTTTTATAATGACCATATCTTTGTTAGCTTCAATACCAGTGTCGGTCATTTACGTAATGACCGGGTAGTCATTCTTATAATGACCATACCTTTATTAGCTTCAATACCAGTGTCGGTCATTTACATACTGAGTGGTCATTCTTGTAATGACCATGCCTTTGCTAGTGTGAATATCATTGTTGGTTATCGTAATAATGACCGGATGGTTATTTTTGTATTTACCATACATTTGTTAGCTTCAATACTAGTATCGGTCATTTACGTATTGACCATATCCTATACTCATTGTTATTAATATCAAATGTGCGCAGCCAAAGTGTTTTGTTATGATGCCAACTGAAAAAGAGTTGAAGGACCCATGTGTTACACAGCTATATTTGAATAACCCAAAGGTTGTACCTCAACTACCACGCAAGACACCTGTCACTCAACCGAGCACCGATACAAACCCCGAGTGGTGGGAGTTTCAAAAAGAGATATGAGGATAGGTGGATTCAATGAACAAAAAATTAGAGGATCTTAAAAAGGGACAGAAGAAATCCACGAAGCTCTTGCATAGGGTTCTCAAATTGTTGTCTAATACTAATGACAATGTTGAGGGGAAGTCACCCACTGCATACCATGTCAGTAGCAGGCACAAGATGAATGTTCAGACCAATGATCGGATGCCTTGAAGTCTGATTCGAATGACCTCGGCTCCGGCTCGCAAGATGATATCTTGATCAACTCTGACATCGGTGCCGTTGCATATATGGGTGTGAAAGCAGCCATGGAATTCTTTAATGCTGATAAAGTGATTACTTGTAGCAGCCATCGGTGATGACCACATGCTAATTTATTGATATTGACCAACTAGTAATTTATATAATGAATATTTAGTCCTTTTTGTAATGACCCATATTAATGCCAGCTGTTGTGTTCCCATTTCACAGGAAGATGTAGAATGGGAGAAAGAAATTGCATCAGTTGAGTGTGACAAGGGAGAGAAAGATGAGGTAATGCTGAAAATTTTTTGTTGAGTATACTTTATATGTAGATGATCATTTCGGTCTTCCACAACTAGTAATTTCTATTTTATTATGAGTTGTCTTGTGAAACTACGCAGGAAAATTATAAAGACCATTTAGAAGGAGAGGAGGGAGAAGTTAAGGACATATCTGAGTCCATTTTGGGAAAAAAAAAAAAGTGAGAGGAGAGAATCGTTGATTCGGCATAGGAAAAAGAAGAGGAAAACGATGATAAAGAAGCCAAAGGAGAAGAGGAGGAGAGAAAGAATGAAGAGGCAGCCAGCGAGGAGAGCATCAGTGACGTGGTTGTTACAAATTTCTATAACTGACAAACATATCCATATTGATTATTTCCTACGAGTCAAACTTCATTTTAAGCCATTTCATATTTGTTATTTATAGATCCTTAAGCAGAAGAGGTCCAGACTATCAAGGCTTGGCTAACAGTGGTCTGGACCTATGATTGAGGTTGGCTCACCATCCCATACTCCGACTAAGCTTAATTATGCCCTTTCACCGGGACTCTCAGATGAACCTCTAAAAGAGAAGCTAGAGGAGTTCAGGGAGTGGATAAATAAAGGATTATTGAAGAAGACTCCTCCAGGGTAATTTGGTTCTAATGAATAAATATCCTTTCGCTTTGAAAATGATATTTAATAATGTCATTACCAATTGAAATATTTTTATATTTAGGAAACGCCCTTCCCGATACAATGCTAAGTATGAGACATTGGCTAAACCCCATGACCTCGGATTCATGGGGGATAAGAAAAAGTTGGTTTTATGAGTTAGCAACCTCACCTGTTTGGCTTTGGCATGAAGTAAATATTCTACTTTATTTTTTTAGAATCCATGTTCTAAATTTTTGTTAATCTTATATGAAGAAGGTACTTTGTTTGCTTACTCGTAATTTTTATTTTCCATTTGCTTGTACTTTGTTTATGCAGCACGTTAACATTGAAGATCATGTAGTTTCTCGAACTGAGGCAACGAAAGGTCACAACGATGGGCACGTTTTTTAGTACAAAAATTGCTGTATTGTGGTGTGTATATAATAAATCACTAGATAAGTTTGATGGGGATCATGTGATTCTTTAATGAAGATCATACTTGGTGTTTGTGTCCGATGTGGTTTGTCATGGTTTGAGGTGTACACTTTGATAATATCAATACACTTGGATATGTTGAAACATTGCGTATTACTAAAGCTCGACCTTACCATCTGGACCATTAAGGTGTATGACTCAATGCATCATGAAGGCCCTCACAATTACAAGTTCCGAGAAGCATTGGAATGTATGTCAAAGTTTATGCCAATGCTTACTGATAGGATCAGTTTGCTCGAATTCAAACTAAGAGAACCTCCGGGAACTTATTCAATATCGGTCACCATCATTCATGATATCCCTCGACAAGAGACTGGTTAGTTAATGTATTGAAAATGTTTTCAGACAACATTCTTAACTGTGATAATTATGTGATTTGTGATTCATTCTCATTTGTGAAACAGCAGTGACTGTGGAATCTTCACAATTAATTTGTTGAATGCTTGATAGAAGGGAGGGAAGTCTATTATTGGGTTATTCAGGGACACATGTATATGTTTCAGGAGTTGCTAACATGTTACCTGTGTTGTCATGCAAATAGAAATCTTCAACATAATTATAAAGGTGATGAGGATGACGGTATGATGGACTTATAACTAACTTTTTTTGTTTTTTTGTTTTTCTTTTTATATGTCCATATTGTAAATAGTCCCATTATTTTATTCATTGTAGAACATTTTAAGATATATATGGTATATTGTTGCAACATGTAAATGTTAACATGATAATTTGACCGTAAGCACGGAGGTCACAAGAGAATTGACCAGGTGGTCATAATTGAAATGACCGTTCCTATGAAAGGCCCAGTCTTATGGGGTTTTCGGTTTTTTTAACCCCTTTAAAAATAATGTGTGTTAACTCCAGTGTGTATTTTAGAATACCTGTTGATCCACAAAATTTATAAATTTTGTTGTTTGCCCATAAGCACTAAGGTCACAAGGGAATTGACTAGGTGATCATTATAAAATTGACCGTTCCTGTAAAAGTTCCAAATGTTAGGCAAATGCATTTTTTATTTTTATTTTATTTTTTGTTTTACCTTATCTCACAAAATGTGTTAACCTCTATGTGTATTTTAGAACACATGTTGTTCCATGAATTTGTAAATATTTTTATCAATCCGTAGTCACAGAGGTCACAATGAAATTGACCAAGTAGTCATTATGAAAATGACCGTTCCTGTAAAAGTTCCAAATGTTATGCAAATACATTTTTTAATTTTTTATATGTCCATATTATAAAAAGTCTCATTATTTTACTCATTGTAGAACATGTTTTAAGATGCATATGGTATATTATTACAACATGTAATTGTTAACGTGACAATTTGATTGTAGACAGTGAAATCACAATTTGACCGTAGATAGTGAGATCATAACGAAATTGATCAGGTGGTCATAATTGAAATGACTGTTCTTGTTAAAGGCCCAAATGTTAGGTAAAATTTTTTTTAAATTTTTTTTTTACCCTTTACACACAAAGTGTGTTAACTCTTATGTGTATTTTATAATATATGTTGTTCCATGACTTTGTATACATTTTTGTCATACCGTAGGCACAGAGATCATAAGGGAATTGACCTAGTGGTCATTATGAAAATTATTGTGCCTGTAAAAGTCCCAAATGTTAGGCAAATTCATTTTTTATTAAATATTTTTTTACCTTTTACATAAAAAGTGTGTTAACTCCTATGCGTATTTTAGAATACCTGTTGCTCTATGACTTTGTAAATATTTTTATCAAACCATAGGCACAGAGGTCACAAGGGAATTAACCTGGTGGTCATTATGAAAATGACCGTGCCTGTAAAAGTCTCTAATGTTAGGCAAATTCATTTTTTTTATTTAATTTTGTTTTTTGCCATTTACACACAAAGTGTATTAACTCATATGTGTATTTTAAAGTACTAGTTGTTCCATCACTTAACAAATATTTTTGTCAAACTGTAGACACAAAGATCACAACGAAATTGACCAGGTGGTCATTATGAAAATTACCGTTTCTGTAAAAGTACCAAATTTAAGGAAAATCCATGTATTTGGAAAATCATAATTGCTGCTAACACCTAATTCCATAAACCCACAAACGTACTACTTAAAATGAAAATAACAGAGTTTTAATGTTAATTAGGCGTAATTTCGAATACAATATAAAAATAATGACAAAGTCATAACATAACAGTGTTGTGAGTTATTAAAATGTCTGGGACCTTGTTGTTGGACCTATGTGTAATGGTATTGGGTTAGTACAAGTTTGCCAGTTATATCCATAACCATTACATCTGCCACACCGAATAGTCTCCGGTTCCTCACCTTGGGACAAAATCCTACGAACTCTTGGCCTTCCGGGACCATGCTTTGTCTTTGGAGGATTTACAATTTGCGATTTGACTTCTTCAGAAACATCCCAGCCCTCCGCGCTGCCAATTGGATGGACTATAGGTGCATAGGCTGCATAGAGATAATCTTTCATGTAGTAATGAGAGCAATAATTATACGGATCAATTCGTCGGTGGTTACAGACGGCCATAGCATGAAAGCAAAGAATTTGATCGACTTGAAAGCGTCTGTAGGTACAAATCCTTTACCTCATATCCATAATCCAGGTTTGGGCAGCATTGTTAGTAACGGCATACTCAAACTGATCAGTTGGCCGAGATTGTAACAAAGGGAAGTTGAAGACATTAGTTTCTTCAAAGACATTATCAACATTAGTGCAATGTCGTTTATAAAATTACCGATTAATACAAAATTTAGCGTATACCGTAAGTCATGTTGTGGTCGTTATCACGTATCATTACTGTTAGTCCCAATGAAAAGTTTGTGCGAAGAAATTTCTCTGCCTTGGGGGCTAGTTTCAATATTATTTTCAGGACCTTTTCATGTATCTCGACAAAACCATTTTTGTAGTGGTTCGCTTAACTATTCTACCAAGAATCCCACTGGCATTAACCTAGCTTTCCGATCCACACTGTTTAATGACTCTGCAATGTTGGTTGTCATGATTGCATACCTCCGTCCATTAAAGTATGCTCGTGACCATTTTTTAGGATCTGCCTACAAAAGGTATTGGTGTATGTCGGGGTTACGATTACGGTTGGATTCCATCTAATGCTGGTGCTCACTGACAAGATACGCCCTTGATGCACCGTCAAAATAGGACTTCATACGTCATTTGAAATCTTTGTACTTCTTTTTCAAGTTTGTAGCCAAGAACGCATATCCCGAAATCAGCATCTGGATGCACAATGTTGACTAAATATTCGATACCCTTATGCCTATCAGCCATAATAGCAAGAGACTCTCACGTGCCCTATTTAATCCCGTAGCTTCTCGAAAAACCATTTCCATGATTTATTGGTTTCCGATAGAACGATGCCAAAAGCGAGTAGAAATATGGAGCCATTTGCATTGTGACCACATACTGCAAACAGCATTCCTCCAAACATAGCTTTTAATGCTGATCCATCAACCACAGTTACTGGACGACAATGAGGCCAACCCTGCTTCGATGCAGCTAAGCACATGTAGAAGTATTTTAAACTATTTTCTGAATCGGTCTTAATGTGAAGGTCAGATGAATGATTTTTTCTTTTAACCATTTCACCCCAGGCGGGTAGAACTGTAAGTAAAGAGCCAAGAGAGGTCATTATTAAAAAATAATTACCATGTAGTAAATATATAAGTTACCATGCCAATCATTAACATAATGACAGATAAGGGAATTTACCTTTGTATAACGCTGTATCATCGCCTCTCAGGTTGGTCAGTGTAGCTTCCTTCCCTCGCCATGCTCTCGAATAATTGAAAAACACTTCAAATTCGTCTTGTATATCCCACATTATTTCTCGAGGTCTATATGAGGTATTATTAGTCGGATCCAAGTATTTTTCCTTCACACACTCCCCAATCATTCAACTCTTGGTTTGACGATGATGCCCTTCAACGATTTCAATAGAGCAAGTATGGACATTATCATACATCTTCACAACAAACATTTCACTACCTTTCATTCTAGTTGCACGCAATTGCCATGGACATCTCTTATTATCTATACATATCACGTGCAATAGAGAACAATTTGACCTCTGCACCTTGAATTGATAGTATTTACTCATGGCATCGTGATGAAAATGACATTGCAGTAACTTTTTATTATTAAAAATTCAGTTTATGCGGACTGTGATATGTGTAAAATCAGCAATAATTGCTGAGCCAGAAAAAATGCCACTACTAGGTACATTAACAGATTGAGTTCTAGAAGTATTGATAATATAATGAGCTCCAATGCTTGGTGCGATACTCTTCTCATTTGAATCATGAGCAACATCCGCAACATTCAATTCCCCGGCATTACAATTATCATGGTCTCTACCTAAGTTATTGTTCAATAATTCATGTTGCTCTTTAATTTCATCTTCCATGTACAAATCCAGAACTACAGTGGGATAAGAGAGATGAGGACGGTCAGGAGAAGGGATGATAAGATTGTTAACAGCTACAGGTTGCAAGGCTTCATCACTTTATCCACCATCCATAGAAGGTTGAACGTCTATGTGGTTGCTTTCCCCTACCTCAGGTGGTATCGCTTCGGCCACAGACTCATTCAATATATTGATGCTAATTAGGAATTTGCTAATCATATAAACATTTTTCTTCTTCAGTTGTATGTAGAAATTAATGTCAGCATCACACTGTATCCTCACAGGAGGTATTCCAGGTTCAATAACGTATCTCATGACTATAGTCTTGTCTAGGTTCCCAATTCCAATGAAATTCCTCACCAACTCAGGAAGTCCAATATAAGTTATGGTAAGGGGCACTAATATTCCCTTCATTTCACCACCAATATATCTCAATGTATTGGCCTCCAAATGACCATTATACTTGATGAAAATACAAACCGTAGCCATTCTTGAATGAAACAGCAAGAAGTTAGTCAATATTATATTTACGTTATAGAGAAAGGGAAAATGATGACATATATAAAGAGATGATGAATATATTATAGGTGGTCATAATGAGAATGACCGGGTGGTCATTATTGAAAATGACTAGTTTTGTTCAAATATCAAATGTTAAGCGAAACAAAAGTTAGGCAAATCTATGTATTTTTCCATTTGTACACAATGTATGACAACTCCAATTCATATTTAAAAACCCCTGTTATTTCATCAATTGCACTATATTTTCCATTGGCACAGAGGTCACAGTGAAATTGACTTACTGGTCATTGTGAAATTGACCAGTTTTGTTCAACTCTTAAATGTTAGTCGTAATAAGAGTTAGGCAAATACATGTTTTTTTTCACATTATACACATTATAAACAGTGTATGACAACTCCCATTTGTATTTTAGAACTCTTGTTGTTGCGTCAGTGTCACAATAAATGTATCACATCATTAGCACTAATAAGGTCATAATGAAATTGACCTGTTAGTCATTATGAAAATGACCATTTGTGTCCAACTCTTAAATGTTATGACAATTTCCATTTGTTGTTAGAACCCCTATTGTTACCCTTGTTAATCATTATGACAATGACCTTTTAGGTTAGACTATCAAATGATACTCAAATATTTGTTTTTCATTATGGTCAAAATCATAACTTCCATTTGGTAAAAATATTATTCACCGATTTGGTCATTATAATGATGACCAAAAGGTCATTATGTTGTTTACCGTTAGTAGTATTGAATATTTTTCGGAACGAGAAATATTACAATAAGAGACCAAAACACAAAGGGAATTTGAAGATTACCCATAGGTGCTACAGGAGACCAAGATCTTACCCTCAAAAGTTTAACAGTCTTTTTTTAGGTTATAATTCAAAATGCAAACCCATTTAAATAATATAGAAACAAATAAAACCAAATAACAAGCAGCATTACCTCAGATTTGCAATTGATATAAGCTAGAACGTGGCTGATGGGAAGTGAGAAGTGTTTCAAATAGACTAGGAGCTGAGCTGGCAGCTTCGGTTCAACTATGGTGAGGATAGAGAAAGTGAGTTGAATAGAGTAAACAAAGATAGGGAGAGATTTATTGGACTTAGAGTGAGTTCAGATCTTCAATAATGGTTTATAGAAAGTACGTGAGGCTAAGTGAGAGGAAAAGGGAAGAAAAAACAATTAGATTTAGTACCAGGACTTATATATTGCGGGTGAGGGGTGTGGGGGGGAGCGGGAGCGGGAAAGTGGGGAAAACTTCAGTTTAGGGTTAGTTGAGGGCATATTTGATTTTTTACAGTCACCTTAATATCATTTGATGATGGGACAATGCTTGTAATGAAGGGAAACAAAAATGGTGTTATTTTTAATAATATTTTTTCCACATGTATTATGTTTGAAATTAACCCTTATATTTATTTGTAAATGAAATATTTTTGAGTAAATATTGATTTTTATATATTACTTAGTGATTTTTATTCTATTTACTTTTAAAGAATCAAATTTATAGATTTTTACATTTTAAAAACATTTTAAAGCAAATTAAAAAAAAATTGTTTTGGATTTGTTAATTACAATTTTTACCCCTAATTAAAAAACAAAAACAAAAAATCCTCGAATCCCCAAATCAGACCAACCCCAAGTTCAAAACCCTAGATCTAGGCGCTAGTACTGGTGCTGTCAGCCGGAGAAGTTGCGACCATTGGCGTGATCTTCATTTGACAACGGTGGTTCGTTGGGACAGGGACAACAGACAAGAGATTGAGCTTCCGAAACTTCGTGCTTGTGACAGAGAGATCACTTGCAAAAAATAAATAAATAATAAAACATCACCGGCTTTTGTGATTTTCCGATCGTCGCTCGATCTGTTGGAGATCGTGACGGTGGCATCTCTTATCTCTCCAATGGAGGTCGTGCAAGCTAGTGAGGGATTTTGCGAATGCGCGATTTCGTTGATCATATAGTCGTGACGGCCTTTGTCCTGAGTCGTGATAGCCGGTTGATGCTGAAGATTGTGACGCTGGCGTAATCCCTGTTCATATCACTATTTTGATACCGGCCTTGTCACCATCACCGTCGATTGTTGTGATCTTGGGCCAACTGAGAAATAGTCAGATAGACGAATAGGGAAGAGAGAGGAGACAGAGACTTATGGAGTTTTTTTGAGTTTTTATATTACTATTTGTTCCAATTATATTATTTAGTAATAATATTTTAAAGGGAGAGGTTGTGGTAGAGCCTCTCCCAGAGACCCTATCGGTAGAGCTCTTTTTTTAACCATTAGATTTTAATTTAACGGTTGATATATTATAGGTATACCATTGTTATCATAGACCTTACCTCATATAAACTTTCCCACCCCAAGTCTTCTCCGCCGCCGGCGACCGACGCCGGCGACCCACCTCCGGCACTTTTTCCAACCGCCGGCGCCCCTTTCTCTCTCTTCTCTTCTCTCTTCCCCATTTGGTCATCATAATGATGACCAAAAAGGTCATTATGTTGTTTACCGTTAGTAGTATTGAATATTTTTCGGAACGAGAAATATTACAATAAGAGACCAAAACACAAAGGGAATTTGAAGATTACCCAAAAGTGCTACAGGAGACCATGATCTTACCCTCAAAAGTTTAACATTGTCTTTTTTTAGGTTATAATTCAAAATGCAAACCCATTTAAATAATATAGAAACAAATAAAACCAAATAACAAGCAACATTACCTCAGATTTGCAATTGATATAAGCTAGAACGTGGCTAATGGGAAGTGAGAAGTGTTTCAAATAGACTAGGAGCTGAGCTGGCAGCTTCGGTTCAACTATGATGAGGATAGAAAGAGTGAGTTGAATAGTGTAAACAAAGATAGGGAGAGATTTATTAGACTTAGAGTGAGGTCAGATCTTCAATAATGGTTTATAGAAAGTACGTGAGGCTAAGTGAGAGGAAAAGGGAAGAAAAAACAATTAGATATAGTACCAAGACTTATATATTGCGGGTGAGGGGTGTGGGGGGGAGGGGGAGCGGGAAAGTGGGGAAAACTTCAGTTTAGGGTTAGTTGAGGGCATATTTGATTTTTTACAGTCACCTTAATATCATTTGATAATGGGACAATGCTTGTAATGAAGGGAAACAAAAATAGTGTTATTTTTAATAATATTTTTTCCATATGTATTATGTTTGAAATTAACCCTTATATTTATTTGTAAATGAAATATTTTTGAGTAAATATTGATTTTTATATATTACTTAGTGATTTTTATTCTATTTACTTTTAAATAATCAAATTTATAGATTTTTACATTTTAAAAACATTTTAAAGCAAATTAAAAAAAAATTGTTTTGGATTTGTTAATTACAATTTTTACCCCTAATTAAAAAACGAAAACAAAAAATCCTCGAATCCCCAAATCAGACCAACCCCAAGTTCAAAACCCTAGATCTAGGCGCTAGTACTGGCGCTGTCAGCCGGAGAAGTTGCGACCATTGGCGTGATCTTCGTTTGACAACGGTGGTTCGTTGGGACAAGGACAACAGACAAGAGAATGAGCTTCTGAAACTTCGTGCTTGTGACAGCGAGATCACTTGCAAAAAATAAATAAATAAATAAAACGTCACCGGCTTTTGTGATTTTTCGATCGTCGCTCGATCTGTCGGAGATCGTGACGGTGGCATCTCTTATCTCTCCAATGGAGGTCGTGCAAGCTAGTGAGGGATTTTGCGAATGCGCGATTTCGTTGATCATATAGTCGTGACGGCCTTTGTCTTGAGTCGTGATAGCCGGTTGATGCTGAAGATTGTGACGCTGGCGTAATCCCTGTTCATGTCACTATTTTGATACCGGCCTTGTCACCATCACCGTTGATTGTTGTGATCTTGGGCCAACTGAGAAATAGTCAGATAGACGAATAGGGAAGAGAGAGGAGACAGAGACTTATGGAGTTTTTTTGAGTTTTTATATTACTATTTGTTCCAATTATATTATTTAGTAATAATATTTTAAAGGGAGAGGTTGTGGTAGAGCCTCTCCCAGAGACCCTATCGGTAGAGCTCTTTTTTTGACCATTAGATTTTAATCGAACGATTGATATATTATAGGTATACCATTGTTATCATAGACCTTACCTCATATAAACTTTCCCACCCCAAGTCTTCTCCGCCGCCGGCGACCGATGCCGGCGACCCACCTCCGACACTTTTTCCGACCGCCGGCGCCCCTTTCTCTCTCTTCTCTTCTCTCTTCCCCTCTCTCTCTTCCCCACCCCGGCCCCCCCAGCCCCGACGGCCCCGACCACCCCAGCCCCAGGGACCCTCCTCCGGCCCCAACTCCGGTCGCCGGCGACCCCTCCTTTCTCTCTCTCTTCCTCTTTCTCTCTCTTCTCTCTCTTCCCCTCTCTCTCTCTCTTCCCCACCCCGGTCCCCCCCAGCCCCGGCGGCCCCGACACCCCAGCCCAGTCCCCCCCCTCCCCGTCGGCCCCCCAGCCCCCAGCCAGCCTGGCGTCCCCCTGCCCCCCCCCCCCCCCCCCCCGGCGCCCCCATCTGTTGGGATCTAAATGTGCCCTAAGGATAGAAAATCAATGTTAGGGATTTTCTGTAAATATGACATTTTGATATTAATAAGAGGAGGTTATTCATGTTTAATAAGTTGTATCTTATTTACTTTCATTTGTTGATTGTATGGTTGAGCAAACATAAAATACTCCTTGACTGTTGGTAATATATCGGATTACCATATGTATACGGGGTATACATAGAAGACATGGTAATTTGATAACAGTGAAAATAAATAGTCCGCAATCGATGGAATAAGATTTGGGGATCTTATTCATGATAAGATTGTACAGGTTGTCTACTTCCTTAGAGGGATGGTTTGTCTTGACCATCGGATAGGTTCCGAGTGGAAACTTTAATGTATACCAGTATTGAGGTATGACATTGGACTGGACCTAAAGTATTAATTGATTCGGTTTAATAATTCCGTTTATAAGAATCAATGAAGCTTTGATTATCATCCTGTATTAATCTTAATCCTGAAATGATTACTTGAGTTCGTATCCATGATTTGTGTACTTTAATGCACTACATGTGAGACACTGTTAATTTATGGTCAATATACTTGTGTTTTGGGTGCATGACTTATGGATAGAGAAATCAAGTTTCATAGATATGGAATCCATAGCTATCTTAACGATAGTACATGTTATCTACTTAAAGGCATTATTCGGGGATTGAAAGATAGTATAACAAGATCTTGGCCATCGGTTTACTTTGTGTTCTCTGATGGTTTACCAATTGTATGATTTTACAATTGGTGGTTCTTTCAATAGAGAATAATGGAACTTTAAGTTAAAATGATTGAAAATGTAAAATGGAAAAAGTCCTTAATTCAATCATGGATAACATATGGGAATTAAGCAGGCGATGAATAAATCATGGAAGAAGCACTGCGTGAGAGAGCTTTCGTAATACGGTATGTAAGCAGGAGTTCAGCTTCAAACTTTTAGTGGAATAGTTTTGAAGTTGATAATTGATGAATAATTAATCTGGGATTAATTTTTTATAATTATAGGAGCCTCTTTACATATTTCCATCGGGTCCCTCTATTAGCTCATATAGTTCTATATAGCGTCTTGGGATTTGTTCCTAATGAGGTCGGTAAATTTAAATGGAATTTTGTAATGTCTATTAAGACATGTACTCTCTAACATGCAATCCGGAAAAGGATTGGACATGTAGGATTTGTGTAGACAAATAATATGATTTGTCAACATGTGATTGGTTAATTTGAATTTTGAAAATAAGATTGTGTTTGAATTATTTAATTTTGGAAAACAAAGTTTTTCTCTCCTAATCTAAATATGGTGCACGGTTTTTAGATTAGGTGGAGGGAAGAAAATTTTATTTCAAAATTGTTCAAATATATTCCTAATATTAAATTATTAATTGATTTAAATAATATAGATTATTTGATGAATTTTTTCTCTTGAAGTGCACAGTTTTTATGAGGAGAAAAGAATTCAAATATTCTATTTATTTAAATTAATAAATATGGTTGATGTTTGAGGAAAAATATTTAATTCAAACAAGTGAATCTTATTTAAATTCAAAAAGGTTTAAAAGTAATTTGAATCTAGATAGGACTAGGATCTTTTCACTAGTCTAGATTCTTGATTTAAAATTTGAACCACCAATCTAGATTTATCCTATAGTGGCCGAATTTTTAGAGGAGATTCTCTCCTTGGAAAAACGTTTTTAGGTTCAATGAATCTAGCCCTAAAGTTGTATGATCTTTTGGTTCAAAATTTATCCAGAAAAATAATTATTAATTATTTTTCAAGAAGGAATTAAATTTTGAAAAGGATTAGACTTCTATAAAAAGGCTAGGAATTCTTGAGAAACCAAGATTGAGTATTTTTCTTTGTGAAAAACGTTTTTGGGAGAGAAGAGAAAAATAATTTGATTTTCTTCTGCTTAAAAAATTCGGCTATCTTGTGAAAAGAAAAAGAGAGAAAATTCCATTGAACTAAAACTGAGAGGAAGGTTAAACCGAGTGATAATTTTCATAGGAGGTTAACCGGTTCCTGTTTTGCAGTTTTGAAGAAAGAAGTTGGATCATATTCTCAACGAGGAACATCGGAATTGAGAAGGAGTGATCTAGACTTCGGATAGCATTACCAGTCGCTTGGATTCATAGAACGTGTGCCCACACACATTTTGAGACGTGGAACTCGAGAATAGTAGAGAAGACACGTTGGTCAAACGCTCTAGTGATTTCGAAATCCGAGAAATAAGGTACGCTTGATCATGAATTTAATTTATTGTTATATGCATCATGAGATTTTTTTCGAAACGGCATAAAAATTTTAAAACTTCCGTTGCGCCGTAACTCCGATATCGGATCCGTTTTTTTTAACACCATCCCCCTCTACCTCTCTCTTCTCGCGATTGTCGCGATTGTCGCGAGCGTCGGGGCGACGCGAGAAGAGAGAGGCAGAGGGGGATGGGGGTGCCGGAGGGGGGCCAGGGGGGTGCCGGGCTGGCTGGGGGCCCGGGGGCCGACGGGGAGAGGGGGGACTGGGCTGGGGTGTCGGGGCCGTCGGGGCTGGGGGGGCTGGTGTGGGGAAAAGAGAGAGAGGGGAAGAGAGAGAAGAGAGAGAAAGGGGAAGAGAGAGAGAAAGGGGGGGTCGCCGGGGCAGGGGTGGTTGGGGCCGTCGGGGGCTGGGGGGCCGGGGTGGGGAAGAGAGAGAGAGGGGAAGAGAGAAGAGAAGAGAGAGAAAGGGGCACCGGCGGCCGGAAAAAGTGCCGGAGGTGGGTCGCCGGCATCAGTCGCCGGCGGTGGACAGGTCACCGGCGGCAGAGAAGACTTAGGATGGGAAAGTTTATATGAGGTAAGGTCTATGATAACAATGGTATACCTATAATATATCAACCGTTCGATTAAAATCTAACGATTAAAAAAAGAGCTCTACCGATAGGGTCTCTGGGAGATGCTTTACCACATCCTCTTCCTGTTTTAAATTGTGCTATAATTTTAAAGTTGTCTAGTATATTAGGCTATTTTGGTCCTTTTTCCGTACAAATTACAAAACAGTATTTAACTCAACAAAATTCCAAAATTAAACGTTACTCCATCGGAGATGCTCATAGCAATAGCAAATGGAATTTACAGTTAATATTTAGAGACCGCAATCAATCAGATATTTGACCATCAAGTAAGAAGAGAGCTGAAAAATGGCGGTTTTGGTTTCGTTTAACTGCCACAAATCTGCACCAGTGCTACTAGTGTTGAATTCCCAATCTCGAAACCACCCAAATCCTACCTTCTTCAATTCCCTCAGCTTCCGCCATAGCCAAAACCTTGCACCAACATTAATATTCAAGCCCCTCTCTCTGCCTCGTAGTTTAGACGTCGTCAAGGTATACAACGGAGGCACAAGTTCTGACCCAGACAAACCACAAGGTCGTCTTTCTGTCTCCTCTTTCTCTTTCTAGAAATATTACACTTCTTTATTTTATTTTATTTTTTATTTTAATGGCAAAGAAATATTTCACTATTGGTGCCGATTTCAATTGCTTAACACGAAATTTTTGTGTCGAATTAATTAGACAAGGAAGTTGACAACTTGGGCGTTAAAGCTGCCTTATCGATGCTCAAATTCTACAAAAGTAAGTCTTTAAATTGATATTGGGGGTGATAATTCAAATAAAGAAGAAGAAATTAAAATTGTGGGTATTATTTATTTTTAATTGGGAAATTTATAGGGGAAATCTCACCACTGTTGCCCAAGAGTTGCCGTTACGTTCCGACATGCAGTGAGTACTCCATGGAAGCTTACAAGAAATATGGATTTGTTAAAGGCACCATCTTGACCACTTGGCGTATCTGTCGCTGCAATCCCCTTGGTAATGCTTTTTTTATTTTTTATTTTTATTTTTTTTATGGGTTGTCATCCGCGGATATATATATATATATATATATATATAGATTGCTTGTCTCATGTCGGATATCTTTGTAAATGGTCACTTGTTATTTTTCTTGTCTATTATTATAATTATATTATAACGTTTTTCAGTGTGATTTGCAGTTCGCACTGCCGTAATAATATTATAAATAAGAAATAATATGGAAATCAAGGCACAAGATTTTACATAGAATGTTAGGTTGCCAACCTGAGATATTTCCTATATATATGTGTGTGTGTCTGTGTGTGAAGGGTTGTGTTTTAAGTGAGTAAGTCCAATCTTGTATAATTTGGAGCGTTTGTTTTACTTTTTTGGTCAGGTGGGTCTGGATTTGATCCTCCACGTTGGTTTGGCGAGACAAGTTTGCCTGAAGAATAGCTTATTTCAATCCTCTCATTAACAAAGCAAACGGTTCAGTCGCTGATTTTTGTGTCTGGAGTTGTATTATTGTCTGTGATGCATACTGATGTACACAAATTCACGCGTAAATATTGCATTTTAGATTTTCATATAGTTATTCAAAGGATTTTTTTGAACAAGAGTTAACCTGATAGTCTTGACGACTTCATATAGTCATCTCTTTCATTTTCCTTGTAAGATTTTACGAGATGTTGCATGTTGTTAGACTCAGAACAGGCTGATAGCTTTATTACGGAGGGTAGTTATGTCATAATCATGTATTTAATACACGTTTTTTCAGTCGGGCTGTTATGAATAAGAACGGATTCGTGACAAGATGACAGATAAAAAAACAAAGTTCATAATAGGTTTGCCACTAACTTTTTAGCTCGACTGTAATTGCTAACTGGGGAAAGAACTACTGATCCAGGGGCTTGCTGGTTCTTTTGTTAGATGTCCTAGTGTTTCGTTTGTTGTTGACATTTTATTGTTAGATACTACTGTTTCAAGCATTTGTTTAGTTTTTTTGCAAAACGTTGCACTCTAGGCAATGGGTTGTTGTTAGCTAATAGTGAGATGCCGAGCTTGTTCTTTTGGAAACAGATCTGGTTTTTGTAATTTTGGGATCGTATGAATTCTATGAGAATTAAGTAGTGATAGATCCAAAGATTTGGAACGTGATTCCATCCTTCACCTGAGATTTCGATCTTGGTTTTTCTAGATTCTGTACATCAGGTGGTATCCGAGCTTCTGTAAGTTGCTAGATGAAGAAGATCTTTTCCTTTCTTTGATTTTTTTTCTACCTCAATTTTCTTGTTAGTTTGGTTCTAGCAACTACATTTGCAAGTTGAGCAAGTCTACAACATGCCCTCGAACTTCAAAATGTATCTTCCATTTTCCGCGAAGTTACAATTATCGAATTTGATCATTCTATTTGATTTATTGGCAGAATTTTTCTGTGTATCACATTGTAATTATTTAGCTAGCTGCAAGTGTTAAATAGAGAAAGTCCTCATTTTCTTTTTTTAACAGAAACAAGATTTTGTTATTGGTATATATATATATATATTTTTCCTAATGAGTCCTGTTTTATCTTTGATTTTTTTTCTTGTGTTTGGTTTAGCAACTACATGTGCTAGTTTAGCAAAGTATATGGGCTATCAAATTTGTAGGATTTGAGAAACTGCAAATTCAATGGAAACTTTTTGTTCTTGAGAAGCATGGACCGGACCACTAATAGAAGCTTTGTCTAAGCCAGGTTACCAGAATCCAGCAGAGAAAAGCAACAACTCATGTAATAATTTTTTTCCCCCCCATAAAAGAATATCTTTATTTTTCTGTTCAGCCACCCAAAACCATAACCAATTGTAAGTTTTGGAACCCATTTTAGCATCCTTTAGTCACAGAATATGTATTAACATATTTTTAAAAAATTTTTGCTCTAATTCGTTGGGAGATAAAAGATGTCGAACAGGCTGAATCATTTATTTTGGGTCTCTCAATGCCTCGTATCATACCTATTTTTGGTCCATTCAATTTCAAGTTGTGTTGTGAGTATTTATAATTTATAGCATCCAACTCTGTCTACGATACATTTATAAACGTCCATGTCATGGAGTACCCAATTGTTTCAGGGAGGTAATTCTACTTCTTGACGATGGGCGGCGCTTTCTCCAGGCAGTTTCAAGTTGAATACTGATACGAACCACGCCAATAATGTGACGAAATCTGATACCAAATCTGGAAACAACAACCCAAGATCTTTCAAGTTTGATGAAAACCGCGACCCGTTACTTAGCGAAGCAAGAACCTTGGTATGGTGAAGACGCCACAAATGATTATGGAAGTCAGTTTGATAAGTCGATTTGAACGCCACAAGGAATCCTTGATAAGTTCGGATAATTTTCTTCAAGAACTCAAGAAGAGTAACTCACAATATGAATAAACATCAAAATCTTATTTCCATCTTCTGAAATCAGCCTTATATATACAAAGTTACAATTTGTAAAATTCCTAATCTACCCCTAAAGATAAACCTAGGAATCAGATTTAATTACAAAATAATAATTAAATTCGGAATTATTTCAAAATTTAAATTAAAACTTAAAACTAAAAATCAGATTACAAAGAAATCAAATCTCAATTAGATCTTGTTTTGAATTTTGAACTTTTTGAACTCTTGAAAACGTAATCTTTGACTTGATTCTTCGTTGGAAAATAACGTCCACTTCAATGTTGGAAAATAAAATCGTCCATATCAGTCTTGGCTCTCTTCCGATTCAAATTTGATGAGAAAAATCGATCTTTGCTCACCATCAGTAGTGAACATGCTCTCTTCTTGTTGTAGAACTCTCTAGACTAAATTATTCAACTCTTCTTTGAATCTTTTAGCTCGAGCTCTCGTCACCAGACCAACTGGAACTTGAATCGGTTTGTGAGAATTCCATTGAGCCTTGATGTCCTCATCATTCCCCCCTCTTGAGAACGATTTGTCCTCAAATCATCACCTACATCAAACGGACTTAAGTCAGTAACATTGAAAGTAGCACTAATATTGTACTCACTAGGTAAGTCAAGTCTGTAGGCATTGTTATTGATTCGTTCTAGTACTTAAAATGGACCATCTCCTCGGGATAGCAACCTAAAACATCTTCGCGCTGGAAATCTTTCTTTCCTCATGTGTAACCACACCCAATCTCTGGGTTCAAAAACCATTTTATGACGTCCCTTGTTAGCTTGCTTGATGTATTGCTCGGTTCTCCTCTCTATGTTGAGCTGTGCCCTCTCATGGAGTTACTTCACAAATTCTACCTTCTTTGTACCATCTAAGTTCACATGCTCGGAAACAGGTAGAGGTAATAAATCTAACGGAGTTAAAGGATTAAAACCATAAAAAATTTCAAACGGTGAGAACTTAGTAGCAGAATGAATCGTACGATTATAAGCGAACTCAACATGTGGTAACTATTCTTCCCAAGTCTTAATATTCTTATTAATGATAGCCCTCAACAAAGTGGATAAAGTCCTATTAACTACTTCTGTTCGACCATCAGTTTAAGGATGACAAGTAGTAGAAAATAAAAGTTTTGTTCCTAGTTTTCCCCATAATGTCTTCCAAAAGTAACTCAAGAACTTAGCATTCTGATCTGACACGATTGTCCTAGGCATACCATGTAACCTCACAATCTCCCTAAAGAACAAATATGCAACATGAGAAGCATCGTCAGTCTTATGACAAGGGATAAAATGAGCTATTTTAGAAAAGCGATCTACAACCACAAAGATAGAATCCCTTACTCGCCTACTCCTAGGTAAACCCAAAACGAAATCCATAGAAATATCAATCCAAGGTGAACTAGGAATAGGTAGGGGCGTGTAAAGACCATGCGGCTGAACCCTTGATTTAGCTTGCCTACAAGTGACACATCTACTACAAACTCTCTCTACATCCCGTTTCATGTGTGGCCAATAGAAGTGCTCCTACAACATGTCTAGAGTTTTAGCGACTCCAAAGTGTCCCATTAACCCTCCACTATGGGATTCCCGAACTAACAAGTCTCTCATCGAACAATTAGGCACACATAACTTATTCTCTCTAAACAAAAAACCCTCATGCCTATAGAACTTACCTTCTGCAGATTTTTCAGAAGCACTATAAACTTCCCCAAAGTTGTGGTCATTATGATAAAGTTCCTTAACGTGCTCAAACCCAATGAACTTAGCATCAAGAGTAGAGATTAAGGCATACCTACGTGAAAGTGCATCCGCAACCACATTTTCCTTACCTTGTTTATACCGAATGACATAAGGAAAAGTTTCAATGAACTCAACCCACCGAGCATGTCTCGTGTTCAGCTTGTATTGACCTTTCAAATGTTTGAGGGATTCATGATCCGTTCGAATCACAAACTCCTTTGGCCACAAATAATGCTGCCACATCTGTAAAGTCCGAACCAATGCGTACAACTTTTTGTCATAAGTGGGGTAGTTAAGTGCAGCCCCACTTAACTTCTCACTAAAGTATACAAGTGGTCTCCCTTCCTGCATAAGAACAGCGCCTATACCTACACCAGAAGCATCACATTCGATTTCGAACATTTTGGAAAAGTTAGGTAAAGCAAGTAAAGGAGCATGAGTAAGCTTGTGTTTAATAAGCTGAAATGTCTTCTCTTGTTCTTCACCCCATTTGAACGCAACGTTCTTCTTGATAACTTCGGTAAGCGGTGCAATGATGGTGCTAAAATCTTTCACGAAACTTTTATAAAAACTAGCAAGTCCATGAAAACTTCTAACATTACCTACACTGGAGGGGGTCGGCCATACTTGGATGGCTTTGATCTTCTCTTCATCAACCTCAATACCTTTAGCACTTACAATAAAACCTAGGAAGACAAGCTTATCGGTCCAGAAAGTATACTTTTTGAGGTTAGCACATAGCTTCTCCTTTCAAAGCACATCCAAAACTGAATTCAAATGTGAGACATGGTCATGCAAACTCTTGCTATAAATTAGAATGTCATCAAAATAAACAACAACGAATTTACCAATGAAAAGACACAGCACATGATTCATTAGGCGTATGAAAGTACTAGGTGCATTAGTTTATCCAAACGACATAACTAACCACTCATACAATCCATATTTAGTTTTAAACGCTGTCTTCCATTCGTCTCCTTCTTTCATTCGTATTTGATGATACCCACTCTTAAGATCGATCTTAGAAAACACACAAGAACCATGCAACTCATCTAACATATAATCTAAGCGAGGGATAGGGTGTCGATACTTTACCGTTATATTGTTGATGGCTCTACAATCAACACACATTCTCCATGTCCCGTCCTTCTTCGGCACTTAAATCACTGGAACTGCGCAAGGACTCATGCATTCTCACACGTATCCCTTCTCTAACAATTCTTCGACTTGCCTTTGAAGCTCCTTAGTCTCCTCTGGGTTACTCCTATATACTGGTCGGTTTGGAATTGATACACTGGGAACAAAATCAATTTGGTGTTCAATGCCTCGAACAGGTGGTAAACCGTGAGGTACCTCCTCGGGGAACACATCATCGAACTCCTGCAAGAGAGAAATAACAATACTAGGCAGCAAAGAGTCAATTTCGTTAGTGTTTAAAAGAACCTCCTTGTACATGAGTACAATCATCTGCTGTTTTGAAATCAACGCTCGCTTAACCTCACTTGTATTTGCATAGAAATTTCTTTGTTTTCTCTATTTTCCCTCACTCTCACTATGCCTGGACTCACACCTCTTTTCACTCTCATTCTTTTGCTCACTCAAGTTCTTTTGATCACTCAATTTTTGTAACCTCACTTGATCCTCATAGACTTGTTTTGGTGTCATTGGAGCTAGAGTGATTGCCCGTTGATTGTGTATGAATGAGTACTTGTTGGTGAAGCCATCATGATGCACTTGTCGGTCAAATTGCCACGGTCTTCCTAAGAGAAGATGTCCGGCTTGCATTGGTACCACATCGCACATTATCTCATCCTCATATTTACTGATGCGAAACGGTACTACGACTTGCTTTGTAACCCTCACTTCGCCACTATCGTTCAACCATTGTAGCTCATACGGGTGAGGGTGCTTAAGTGTTGTGAGCCCTAGCTTTTCAACCATGGAAGTACTAACAACATTAGTGCAACTACCGCCATCGATGATAACACTACATACCTTGTCTTTTACGTGGCAACGAGTGTGAAAGATGTTCTCCCGCTATACTTTTTCTTCCTCTTCTCTAACTTGCAAACTTAAGGCTCGTCGTGTGACTAGTCCAAGCATTTCACCATGGTCTGCCTCGAACTCCTTATCCCCTATTGGGGCATCCTCCAATGGTGGCATATCTTCTAGAGCAGCTTCATCCTCGGATTCAATTTCACCTTTTTCCCGGATCACCATAGCTCGTTTGTTTGGACATTGGCTTGCTATGTGTCCTCTGCCCTGACATTTGAAACACCTAATCTCACTATTACGAGTCGAAGTAGGGGCTGTTTTACCTTGATAAGCAGTAGTAATGGTGGCTTGTTTGGGTTCAGGTTTGGCCTTGGACGTGGACTGGTTTTCCTCTTTCTTTGGGTAGTTCGACCTCCAGGTACTGCGCTTGAAGTTTGTGGGAATGGCCTTGGCCGTGAACCATCTCTCTTCAGTTGCCTCTCAACCTTGATTGCCATATGCACCAAATCCTCTAATTCCACATAATGGTGCAGCTCGATGGTGTTAGCAATCTCTCGGTTTAAACCATTCAAAAATCTGACCATTGTCGCCTCCCGATCCTCCTCTACGTTGGCTCTAATCATCGCCATCTCCATCTCTTTGTAATATTCATCAACACACCTATTACCTTGATGGAGACCTTGTAGCTTCAAGTAGAGATCCCAGTAGTAGTGACTCGGTACAAATCGTCATCTCATTACTCTCTTCATCTCATCCCAAGTTTTAATAGGACATTCTCTGCTCCGTCTCCTATTGATGCATAACTGACCCCACCATATAATAGCATAATCAGTAAATTCAATAGCAGCAAGTTTTACCTTCTTTAGTTCGAATTAGTTATGACAATCGAAAACCAACTCCATCTTCTTTTCCCACTCGAGGTATGCTTCGGGATCACTTTTTCCTTGAAACGCAGGAATTTTCATCTTGATGCTTCCCAAATTGTTATCCACCCGGTTCCTAGCTTCTCTATCCCGGCCATATCTCCTATGGCTTCCCACAGAAATCCTATCAAACTCATCCTCTAAATCGTCGCCTTCAAATTCACCGACTTCCTCAATTTCCCTTTGATGCAACCTGTTCCTCCTTGGGACGTTCGAAACAAACGGTGGCTGTTCCCGTTGTGTCCCCTCTTCTACCCTATCCAACCTCTCATGTATATGTTCCAACTCCAACCTCATCATCCGTCTCATCTCCCCCAATAACACTTGCATTTGCAGGTTTGGAAGATTAGTCGGTGGAAGCTCTTCGTTTGTGTTCTTCTCTTGGTCTTGCGACATGATTGAAATCTGCAAATAAGATTAGAACAGTATCGAAAAAGATTAAAACAAGGACCTCACCACACTCCCTCACGTGTTTCGCTCGTAGAATAATTTACTCAAGCCCACTCGTGTTTCACTCAAGTTATTTGGCTTTTACCCTCTCACACTCTCGCACGCTCTGCCTTTTTCCTACTCGTGTTCTTCTTTTAGTTCTTTCAAAACTAATCGAACAATAATAAGAAGGATTCAAACAGCAATTCAAAACGAGAAGCAAACCAAATGAATCAAATTTTGTAGCGGATTCTAATTTTATTTTATTTTATATATATAGATATATATTTTTTCGGATTTATAACCACTAGGAGCCTAATTTACGTTTCTAGGCTTTGTAAACCTACTGGGAATCGATTTTTTTTTTTTTTTTTGAAATCCTAGTAGACCTTAATCTCAAAGCAAGTAATTCAACTCTGAATCAAACACTAATATCACATATTTAAGGAGAGAGAACAAACGGATTTAGTGCAGCAAAAAAAAATTTTTCTTTTTTTTTTTTTGAGTGATTTTTTTTTATAGGACGAATTTAAGAAAAGAAAAAACAAGAAAAGGATAGGCAAACCGTAGGAACCTAGGCTCTGATACCACTGATATGAAGCACGCCAACAATGTGACAAAACCCGATACCAAATCTCGAAACAACAACCCAAGATCTTTTAAGTTTGATGGAAACCGCGACCCATTGCTTAGTGAAGCAAGAACCTTGGTATAGTGAAGATGTCACAAACGGTTATGGAAGTCCGTTTGATAAGTCGATTTGAACGCCACAAGGAATCCTTGATAAGTTTGGATAATTTTCTTCAAGAACTCAAGAAGAATAACTCACAATATAAATAAATATCAAAATCTTATTTCCATCTTCTGAAATCAACCTTATATAGGCAAAGTTATAATTTGTAAAATTCCTAATCTACCCATAAAGATAAACCTAGGAATCAGATTTAATTAAAAAATAATAATTAAATTCGGAATTATTTCAAAATTTAAATTAAAACTTAAAACTAAAAATCAGATTACAAAGAAATCAAATCTCAATCAGATCTTGTTTTGAATTTGAACTTTTTGAACTCTTGAAAACGTAATCTTGACTTGATTCTTTGTTGGAAAAAAAACGTCCACTTCAATGTTGAAAAATAAAAATGTCCATATCAGTCTTGGCTCTCTTCCGATTCAAATTTAATGAGAAAAATCAATCTTTGTTCACCATCAGTAGTGAACACGCTCTCTTTTTGTTGTAGAACTCTCTGGACTAAATTATTCAACTCTTCTTTGAATCTTTTAGCTCGAGCTCTCGTCACCGGACCAACTGGAACTTGAATCGGTTCGTGAGAATTCTATTGAGCTTTGATGTCCTCATCAAATACTAATGGGAAGGGCTGTAGATTTCATTGGTGTGGAGCTGTTATTCGAGACTCAACCCGCTTGGTGGTTACCTGAATGGCAGGAATGGTCACTTCACTTAAAAGGTTGCTAAAGATATGGTTTTATTGGCTGGTCCGTAGCTTGCACGAAAGGTTGGTGTACCGTGTTACCATTGATGTGGATGAGACTGATGCTATCGATACAAGCATTCTTTTAGATGATTGTTTTATTATTCAAAAATATTCCGAGCTCGTTATTTGTAAACGGTGGTCTTTGTAATCAAATTTCTCGTTATAAAAGGATAGTTGTCCATCTTTTGACTAATTCTGTGATTACTCATTCTAAGCTCTTTTAAGATATTTAAGTTATCCCACATCTATAACTTTTGCCCTTTGGACAAATTTAACTGACTAACAATAATACCTATTTACCCTTTTAAAATAACCCAATAAAAAAAAGTTACATCAATAGCAGAAAGTAGAATGGTGATTCCCAATAGAGTAAGAAAATAATAAATAAAAGCGTACGTTCTGCGTTCACCTACACTCCAAATGACTTGGTTACTTTAACCAAAAAAAAACAAAAAACAAAAGACTTGGTTACTTTCTCCGCTAAAAAAAAAAAAATTGACTGGTTAAATTTTATTGTCTAGTCTTTGTGCAGTCAACCTCGATCCAAACATCTTGTAACTAGGACCACCACAACTGTAACACAAAACTTCAGATGTCTCTAGAATTCTCGTGGGCCTACACTTTGATCCAGATTGCAAAAGTATTACATTAATTTCCCGAGAGTTTTATTCCTCAACTTTGTGAGCAAAATGTTCCCTCTAAAAGTACTTGTATTTGAACATTACTCTTGGACTCAATGCACAAACCAGAGAGAAATTTCAACTATAAAAAATCTTCCAACAAAGGGTTTCTGAAAAAAAAAAAACGAAAAAAATTATATATAAAGGGAGGGATTGCTATTCAACTCCCTCTTTACATGGCATTTGTTACTTTTTTTATGGTACGTTGCACCAACAAGGTGATTTTAATCTAACATTTTTTCAACTAGTATCATGTGACAAGATTCTTAATATGAAATTATTATGTTATAAGGTTCCAAATAGGAAGTTAGATATAAATCAATTAGTTGTTATAAGTTTATAACTAAAAAGTTACAAAAGTAGGATGATATTCGGTATCGAATACAAGATATTTCCTATATTTATATAAATTTAAGTTACTGTTTTTTTTAATTGGTAATTGATAAAATGACTTGAAAGCATCTGAATCTCCATCATCTATTTCATAAAACATGTGGATAAAAGTTCCAAATAAAGATCAAGGCAATGATAAGGCAAGTAAAATAAAAAATTTCCTGGCATGGTATGAAAAAACATCTAATTGACCTTATAAGTTTTAACTGTTAAATCAAATTCAGATTTAATCTTTAACCGTCTCATGGAATCAATACCATCTTAGATCAGGTAAAATATGACAATTTAAGAGAGCTTTATGACTTTAACGATTAAAAGCTACATCACACTCCTGTTGGTTGGATAAAAGAATTTTCCAACGGTTAAATAAATAAATAAGTAAAAAAATCAAAACAAAATGAAAAGAAAAGAAACACACAGACACAAACTACTGAGCTGCATAATCTTCTCTGCTTTATTGAACTGAAAGGATTGGTTTATGTACAAAGCTTGCTTCTTTTTTTTTTTTTTTTTTAATTTTTAAAATTTTTTAATTTTTATTTTTTAACTTCCAATTTGACAAAAAGATGAAGCACCTTCTTATAAATAATACAAGATGTGTAAAAGCCAATTGTTACATGATTATGCAAGCAACTTTCAGAGTGGCATTATCTCAGCAGGACCAATCATAAAAACCATCAAAATCAGCTACACTGGCCTGTCAGGTTAAGTTATAATCAAATTGTAAAATGAAGAACACAAAGGGACAGACAAAAGAAATAATAACCTAAAATGATTATGAAAACTAGAAAATAGAAATGAAGAGCAATTACCTCTGATCCACAGTTTTAATTATCCTTTTGAATGTGGAATCTGAGAGGCAGTGCCCCAAGGACTTGCCATGCTTTCCAAAGAAAACCATCTTAGGCAGGTTTCCACGAAGAGAGGGCGAATATTATCCGCCCTTTCCATCCCTGAACCAACCACCCGCTATCTTCATCAATTATAAAGTCCCTGTGGTAAGTTGACCTTACTTTCTCGGTTGCCCTCTTCACAATTTCCCTGTCTAATGGGATTTGCACAAAACCGGATCTCATGATGCGGATTTGCCATTGTTTGTATGTCTCTGGTCTTTCCACTCTTTCCCACCCCTCACATGCTATGACATTCAAAGCCTCCCTGCCAAAGATCTCTTTCTCAATCAGCATCCGTTCTGGTTCCCCACGCGGTACAATAGTTTCAAGCATGTCAAATATCGCAGAAAAATGAAACAACGCTTCCCGAAAGCGTGTGACAAAGAAGGGCGCATTGTAAGCTCCATTAACAATCCCGTGAATGAAGATTTCTGGATTAATTTTCCTTACCAAGTCAAGAACTAATTTCCTTGAGCTCTCCACTGTCACACTTTCATCGAGCAAGTTCTTTCCTCGATACAAACAGTTAACTACAATGACTTCATCCTTCTCAATCTTCAGTTCCTCAACCGTAATGGTCTCCCACCTCTTTGCAATTGCGCTGTACTTGAACGGCACTTTGAAACTCTCGGCGTAAGTTGCTAATCGGCGTCCAGTTTCATCAACTCGCTCAGCTGGTCGAAAGCCAGGTTGGGGAAATTCTACTCCAGTAATCCGAAGCTCTGGCGGTCCACCTTCTCTTGTCGAGAGGCGTTGAATAAAGGTGGGCCACTGAAAGCCATAAAGGATACCAAAGTCAATGACATGAACCTTTTTTGCTTTTTCTGATATCTGTCTAATTGTCTTGTTTGATGTAAAATTAGATATCTTCCTGAACGGACAGGCGGCAAGGTATAGCCTGTAAGCTTTCAACATATCAGCAGCACATGTTTTTTTGCTAACAAGGCCTTTGTAAATCTGGCTACCCGTACCAGCCAAGCGTGCCTCAAGGCCATCGGCAAAACAACTAGCTAGTCGTTGATTTCCATCGCCAAAAGGAGACGAATGCTGTCTTATCTGCTTTAGCAGTACATTTGCACTCCTATGGTCATCGGCTGCAACTGCTTGTGCACATTGGATCAAGAGGGTTCTCAAATCCACCACCTCCTTCTTCCCCAAAAGTTTCTTACCACGACCCTTTCCTCCTCCATTTGATCCTTTCAATTGCCCATTTTGTTGCGTACTTTTGCTAAGTTCATTCCTCAAGGTCTCACGGAAAGACGATAAATGACACTTATCACCCCCACTACCACAAAGCAGCACAAGATCAAACATCTGCGATCGCAAAGTGGATTCAATGTAAACAGCCGCTACTTTGCTACTCCTCTCTTCTTCCACGACTTCTTCCTCCCTATAAGGATTCTTCCTGCCCCTAGAGCCTCCGGGTGAAAACCCCCCATCATCCTTTGTCTCCATCTTGACCGAAACCTCAGTAGGAGTTGCCCCCTTAAGATCAGTTAACGGCAATTCACTCGTCTCTAGATTGACAAACAACTCAGTTCTACTGGGAAGAAACCTACTAGCCTCCTCAACCCCCTTCCTAAACTGCCATACGGATTGACTCTCGCTACTCAAATCCGGGACCTGAAAATTACTACTAGGCGAGTCCAAAAACCCATCCACACTGCTAAATCCACTATTTGAAGAGCTGTATGACGATTGGGAAATTCCATAAACCGGAAGATATTGCAATTGAGAGGAGTATTCACTTAGATTTTGTCTAAAGGTATTATCACCCGAATACTCACTGCTATAGTAACTACCGGTCGAATAATAGACAGAATTTGAGCTGAAATTTTCATCTAGGCTATCACCATTTTGAAAGATGAAACCGTGGCTTTGTTCCGGGGATGGTGGATACTTCTTCCCAAGAACGTCATAGAACGACTTTTCAGCAGCTTGAAGATCCAAAGACTCTTGAGCCTTGTCCTCAACGTCCTCTTCCATGAGAATCTGGCTTATGTACTTCAACACTGTGTCCGAAAAGTCGCAGTCTTCGGGTGAATATTCCTCATGGCTCGCAGTCGAAACCGAATTACCATTATCAATTGGGGTTAGAACAGATGGAGGAGGGTAATTAAATCTACTCTGGCTAGGATCTAAGAAAGCATTGTGATTATTACCATTAGTATCGAATCGAGGTACGGCCATAACGTCCGGGTTCGGCGGAAGAACCGAAAGAGGTTGGTTTCCCAAATGAACTCCATTGATGGAGCTAGAAAATCCCCTAAGACGCGGATCCATTGTCATCTACTTAGCAAAGAAAGAAACTTTACCAGCAAAAAAACCCCCCAAAATCAAGTTCTCCAAATTCCAAACTCAATCCTTTTCTTCCTCAAAAAACCAGCTCAGTTCTGAAAACCATTAAAAAAAAATTACATTCATGAGAGCTAACATTTCTACTTCAACTAAATCAAGAAAACAAGATTTCAAAATTTTCAAGTAAAAAATAATCTAATCGTAGCAAAATTTCAAGTGCAAAAACGAAATGGGAAAAAAAAAATGGAAAAGAAAAAAACCCCCAAATATCAGCATCTAAGAAAGTGAAAATAGAAATTATAGAAAGGAAAAGAAAAAAGAAAAAGAAGAAATTTATATCATCAAAGTAAACAAGAAACAGAAATGACTAGAATAAAGCAGAGCTCTATACCTCACTGAAGCTGAAGAAGAAGAAGAAGAAGAAGGGAAATTGTCAGAGAGTGGATGAAATGAGGTTCTATTTCTTCTTCCTTTTGAGTTTGAGTAGACTAAATCACAGCCGTTGACCTCACATCAAGCCTCTTGTCTCCGTGTGAATAATTGTTCTGTTGACACTTCTAATCCCACCTATTACTGGTCGCCACGTATCCACAATGAGTGAAAATTACGTCGGCCTTTAGTGCTTTTTTTTTTTTTTTTTTCGTTTAACGTTTTGCAGTTATGTCTCGCACGAGCACGATGGGCTGGACCACACCCCACCACGATCTCTCGCTGGAGTGAATTGACCAGAATGCCCTTGATTGTATATTCGCATGTGACACGAGTCCGGAAGAGATAGTGGAAATACATTTTTTTATTCAATTAATGGCGAAAAGCGTAAGAGGACAATTTGAGTGCTGACGGCTCCAAAAATAAAAAAAATAAAAAAAATTTTTTGAGTGCTGAGGAAATTTCAATTCTGTCCCTCACGCTTTTTCTTTCTTTCTTTTTAATTTTCTTTTATTTTCGTATTATTATTATTGTTATTATTATTATTATTTTGGTGAGAGAGAGAGAGGTGGAGTGCATATTGAATTGAGTGTCCATCGTAGGTTGACCCGCTCGTTCCAGTGGAATCGGACGTGGACATCGTTGTACTTGTACGGAATATAATTTTTTCACCATTTTATGTTCAGGGTTGGTAAGGGCAATATTCACGCATACAGTAACGGATCCAAAATTTAGTTTAAGTCGGGGTATAATGATGAAAAATTTTTATGCTATAATAAAAAAATATAAATTCTAATAGTCGAATCGGATCGAGTCAGGATTGGACTTATGGCTATATTATTAAGTGGGCTAAGTGCGTGTTGAGTTAATCGAGCACGCTAGCTATAAAATAACAGTAAATTAAAGTAAATCAGACAAAGAATACAAGAGATTTATAGAGGTACAGTATGTGAGAGTTAGTTCTACGTTATGACTCTGGGGTTTTACTATAGTTGATGAAATAATACAGTGAATGTCGTAGCAGTGAGAATGAGAATAATAGAGATGGGAAATGCATGAAAGAGAGAGAGATAGCAGGGAGTATAAAGAATGAGGTGAATATGCAGGAATTCCGAGACGATTCCTAGATGATTCGGCCTCCTGTGGGATAGTCTCGATGTGCAGGGAGAAGGATCTCCAATGATTTCTCTCATTTCTCAGGCGAAAATATCTTTTTGGGCGTGATTCTTGTGAAGATGGAATGATCTTGAATATGAGATTGGATGTTTTGAGCGTATTTGGGTGTGCCCTTCGTATAGAATGGGTGAAAGTTGATTAAGGATTCAGATCCTTGGGCATGTGGTGATGCCTCCTATTTATAGATGAAGATTGGCAGCTTCAGTTGCTTGATTTGGTGTAGATCTTGTCATATTTACTTATTAGAAATTGCCTCCTTTGGTCTTGGTTGACTTTCTATAAATAGCTTGTCTTGTTGAATTAGGAAAAGTCCCTTTCAGGCTAGATTCTTTCTTTGATTGCTTGTAGGAGTAAATATGGTAGGTTTTGTGATATTTCTATATGATGGCTTTGGGAAGGTGCTTGATTCTTGAATTAATCTCCTTGCTTTACGATACCTCGTGGACGGTGAGAGATGAGGTAGGAAATCTGTACCTTATCTGATCTCAACAGTAAGCCCCCTACTCCTTAGTTAAAGAAAGTCGACTCAAGCAGTGTCTTGTAGTTGTGCATGTTGGTTCGGCTAATGAGTTGATAACTTGGTTCGATTGTTCCTTGGGTCGTCTGATGTGAGGCTTAGCAACTGATTCCTTATGGGGCATCACTGAGAGTCGAGTGGTTGCAGTCCACGATGGGGAATCGTGTGAAGTGCATCACGAGGGCCAAGGCGTATTTCCCGGGATTCAAATGATGTCGTATGTAAGGGAGTCATGTCGAGTTGTTTGTCAACTCGATCGAATGTCCTTTCTTGAAGTTGGTCCTTGATAACTCTATGAAATAGAGTTATTTAACATGCTTTTAAGCTTATTAATTGTTGTTATTTCAAGATAATATGCCTTAGTTTTAGTATTTTATATAATATTAATTATTTTGTTTTAGTTAGAGGATGGGTAAAGAGTTGTAGTTAATTTTGGCTTTTGGCATATATTTTTATGTTTAATTTTGGTGTTGCCTTGCAGTTGGAGCCTGCGATGTCAAAAAAAAAAGTGGAGGCCCTCTGGATTAGAGGAGATAATGAAATTGGTAGCTGAAATGCATCAGATTACTGCAGCAATGCTATAGCAATATTACCGTAAAGTTATACCAGTGAAGAATTAAAGTAAAAGCATGTAGACCCCAATCTTGCCTTACAGCTGGCAAAGACTTATTTGCTCATTATGTTTGTGCATGACAGCTGTGAAAAAGTTACCAATCTTAGCAACCAAAAAGGCATGTGGAGCTAGGGCATCTGTGGGAGTCTTGAGATAAAAAGGAAAGTTAACAAGAAATATGGGGGAGGCCGTTTTTCTGAGGCAACAGAGGAGGCAGAGAGTTTTTTTGAAGGAGAAAAGGAAGATGAAGAAAAGGGGGAGAGGATGAAAAAGAGGGAGACAACGGAAATATCGGAGAAGAAGGAGATAGGAAGATATATATATATATATATATATTTTTTTTTTGTGCTGAAGATCTCTCTAATTTTTTAGTTCCTTCTAAACTTTTTCTTAATCTTTTGATTTTTCATTGGAATGATGAATCTGTGGATTGAGACTTATATTTGTGATTTCTTTAAATTGAACATGAACTAAATCCTCTAGCTAGGATTATTGACGGAACCAAGGTTACAATGAAGATTTAGATGTTGAGTTAAATGTTTAGTGAATTTCATTTGGGTTATTTAAGTGCTTGTTTGTGGCGACCAGCCCTTTCCTGATCGTCACCATACTTACTTATATACGTACATACGAAAATTTGAACTAAATTTTTTTTTTATTCTTCTTTCAAAACCATGGGTAACTTGAAGTTAAAACTTCATACATGTACATATATATACATATACATATGCATATACATATACATATACATATTTAGTCCCATGTAGTACTAAAACATAGTACTTAAATACTACATAAACATAACGTAATTTTGACAAAACGTGTGGTAGCTCCAAACCCTTCATTTCATAGTTTTGCCACACCACGCCCACCGCCTTGCATCAGATAGTGCTGTAAGGCTGCTTACCTACAGCATAAACGTAAGTCATGAGCTATTGCTCAGCAAGTATAATAATTGCACCGCAAATCATTTCATAATAACCAATGCATGAACCTTTTATGCTCTCATTATTCATTCATGAGTTAGCGTTGGTTCCGGGCCCCTTACATAACATAACATAAGTGTACGTACCGTGGCGCGCTGCCATGGAGTGGTTGGGGCGGCCAGCCCTGTCCAACTCAAACCATGAACCAAACCCGACCGTACTCGGGTCGATACGATACAAGAAATTTGTTCATCTGATCATCGTCATCATACATGAACCTTTTCATGATCATAAACAGTTTCTAACTTGAAACCGTATTCTTACAGATTACCATCTGTTTATCACCATACTTGAATCAATTACAGTTTCTAACTTGAAACCGTATTTTACTCATTACCGTGTCACTTTTCATTAATGAGCATGCTTCGTGATGCCATATTATCATAACATAACATCAGTACATCAGCATAACATTATGATGTTATAGTACCATAGCATGCATCGCAAATATGTCTATGTAACTTGATCATTGTACATCATAAACATATCATCATAACTTGATCATCATGTAAGCATTCATCTTAACATACTTTAAAACATTTTATCATAACTTGATCATCATATGCTAATATACCTCGCAAGCATATCAACATAACTTGATCCTCATTCATCGTAAGTATAACTTAATCATATTTCGTATGCATATCAACATAACTTAATCATCATAAACTTGAAAATCAACGTTTTCGTTTATGCTGTAGGCGAAGTTGTACTTACCAGTTACACTAAATCTTAGATTTAGTGCTCCACCCAGACAGATTGCTTTCCTGTTTTCACAGAAAATCATAGGATAAGCATCATCCTATCATACATCATAATTACCCTAGTTATTAACTTATATTAATACAAGGGTAATTAAAAACATAGTATAAACTTTAAAACTTTACTTTCTTTTAAAAACCCTTGAATTCTGAAAACTGTATTTGGAATCAAATCTTTAAATTTGATCCTCTTCTAATAAATCTGTTTCGAATTTGAAAATATTTCCTTCATGAAAGTTGTAGATCTTGAAGATTCCTACAACTTCTGTTTTAAACTTAAAATCCAAATCTGACTTTAACACATTAATCTCTGCCTTTGAAAATTCTTCGACCAATTTATTAACCCTAAAATTGGTCTCGGGTTTTTGTAAAAACGAAGGTCTTAGAGGCCTTATTTTCAAAAACTGTCCACGTTGGCCCCTAGGATTTTCCCTTCTCTATAACTTTGTAGTTTTGACTTTTTCATGATTCGGCCTCTAAGGGCCTCAAAATTCACTTTCCCAAATACTGTCCAGTTTGACCCGAAACTGGCAGTTTTCATTCGGTATGGTTTATAAATCTAAACAACCATAACTCATGCTTTTACACAACATCAAACTCTTAATTCTCTTAACTAAAACGTAAATAAACAGCTAGAGGTTAAAAGATTTACCTCAAGCTTTACGAGAAAGGTTCTAGCTTAGGGTTTCGAAGTTTTTCTTTTGTGCTAACACAACACCACAAAACCGGATTTGTTTCACACTTTCACTCTCACTTTGCTTCTCACTTTGGGTCAGTTTTTATAAGGAAGAGAACTGAAACATTGGCTGCAAGGTTTTCTAAACAAACACAAAGAATCAGCTTTCACCTATTTATAGGTGAACAACTTGTTCTTCCTTTGCCAAAAAGTCCTCTAGCAAAATTCTTTTTGCTGAACAAACCTTGTGTGGTGGCCGGCCATGCTTGGCTCTTGGAAATGACTAAGCAAGGCTATAGGACTGACTCATCAAGGCTACTAGACGATGTGTCAAGCCCTCAAGATGGCTGGCCCTTAGAGTGATGACGTGTCAAAACCTCGGCTTGCCTCGGATACGAGGCTAGGAATGCTTATTCATCCAAGCTAGGCCATGAGGTGTCCTAATTCTAGGGTGGCCGGTTTAGGGGTGGCTTGGCAAGGCCTTGGCTTGCCAAACAAGCATAGCTAGTGAGCTTAGTCACCAAAGCTACTCCATGTGGTGTCAACCTCCCACAATGGCCGGTTCATCATTGATGTAGTGTGAGAGTTTTAGCTTGCCAAATAAGTGCAGCTAGGGTGGCTTACTAACCATAGCTAGTCCATGAGGTGTCTTGACCCCATGGTGGCCGGCCTTAGGTGGTTTAGTGTGCTTGCCATTGCTAGCCACTTAAGCAAACCAATGATGCTTACTCACCAAGGCTAGTTCTTGATGTGTCTAGCCAAGGTGATGGCCGGTTTTCCTTGGTGTGCCACATGGAAAATCTTTGCTTGTTGATGCATCACATGTAGCCAAGTAAGCAAGGCTAGAATGCTTACTAAGCAAAGCTAGGTTTTTAGGTGTCAAACTAACAAAGAAACACCTAATTCCTTGTTTGCTTATCAGTCCTTAAAAACATCATATTTGCTTGAACATATCCATGAGGTGGCCGGCCATTCAATGCTAGGTGTCAAGATGACAACTTGCAACATAGCTTAGTAAGCAAAGCTATTAAGCTTACTAAGCAAAGCTAAAATTGTGAGGTGTCAATTTCTAGTGCACTTCCAATTTTCCATACTTTGTCTATTGGTCCTTAAGAGCAAAATATTTGCTCATTAGCCCTTGAGGTGGCCGGTCCTTATGAGCACAAATGTAAGCATGTGATTGGTCAATTTTGAACCAATCAAACTTAACTTGATTCCTTGGTTTCCAACTAGGTTAACCAAACTTAAAAATCATCATAAGCTTAATTGAACTAGGAAATCCAACTAGAAATATCCATAGTTCCATAAATTTACAAATTTATTTATCAAACCACAATTTTCACAAAATTACACTTTGGCCCCTAAAGGCAAAAACATTTGCACTTTAGTCCCTGCAAGATGGCCGGTTTTCATAGTGACATTTGTCATTCTTTTTATGACGAGGTGTCACCTTTTAAGACCTTGCTTGTCTTAACTCTTAAACACAGTCCACTTTCATACTAGCTTACATATACAGATACTGTTTTCAGCCGATAACAGTATTCCTGCACTGGACCATAATCCAAAATTTATCTGAACTGTGTCTAGGGTTCTCTTAACATTAGAAACTACTAACAGAGAATCATAGATCATAAATTTGCCTTTCACAACAAAAAGGTCTTACATAAGTAAATTATCGAATCTCTCAACCAAGAATTCAATAATTTTACTGATAGAACATAACACATAGCATATAAACATAAGTAATTACAAATTTTGATTCCTAATAACAGAAATCAAAATTTGTAAACAAGCTGGTCATTACAATCTACCCCCCTTAAAAATTTTCGTCCTCGAAAATCAAGTCGGGATAGTTCTTTCTCATTTCCTCTTCTACTTCCCATGTTGCTTCTTCAATGTTATGATTCCGCCATAACACTTTAACCATCGGAATGGTTTTGTTTCTTAAAACCTTCTCTTCCCAATCTAAAATACGGATTGGCTTTTCCTCATATGTCAAATCCGTTTGCACTCAATTGGTTCTTGACTTAGCACATAAGAAGAATCAGATATATACTTTTTCAACATAGAAACATGGAAACCATTATGTACAGAAGCTAAAGCTGGCGGCAACGCAAGCTTATAAGCCACTTTTCCAATCCTTTCGAGGATTTCAAATGGACCTGTATATCTTGGAGTAAGCTTTCCTTTCTTACCAAACCTCATAATTCCCTTCATAGGAGCAATCTTAAGAAACACAGAATCTCCAACTTGGAATTCTAGAGGTCTTCGACGTTTATCAGCATAACTTTTCTGCCGACTAAAAGCTACGTCGAGTCGTTGCTTAATCATCTTAATGTCTTCTGAGGTTTTTCTAATGAAATCCGTGGTTTGAAGTTGCTTCTGTCCAACTTCTTGCCAATGGATGGGAGATCGACATTTCCTTCCGTATAACGCTTCAAATGGAGCCATACCAATTGAGGCGTGATAGCTGTTATTATAGGAAAATTCGATCAATGGTAGCTTTTGATCCCAGTTTCCTTTGAAATCCAAAACACATGATCTTAACATATCCTCCAGTGTTTGGATAGTACGTTCCGATTGTCCATCCGTCTGAGGGTGAAACGCAGTACTAAATTTCAACTTTGATCCCATGGCGGTATGAACACTTTTCCAAAATCGAGAAGTAAAACGTCCATCTCGATCTGAAATGATGGATTTAGGTACTCCATGAAGCCTAACAATCTGAGATACATAAATTTCAGCCAATTTCTCGACTGAAAAGGTGGCTTTTATGGCAATGAAATGAGCTGATTTGGTTAGTCTATCCACAATCACCCAAATCATGTCATTTCCACTTGCTGTCCTGGGTAAACCAACTACAAAATCCATAGTTGTTTGCTCCCATTTCCATTCTGGGAGTTCGATCTTCTAAAGATCTCCGCCAGGTTGTCGGTGTTCAGCCTTAACTTTCTGACAAGTTAGGCACTTTGACACAAAGTCAGCGATTGCATTCTTCATATTCGGCCACCAATAGTTTTCTCTAAGGTCCTTATACATCTTGGAAGCTCCAGGATGTACCGAATATGGCGTCTCATGGGCTTTAGACATGATTTGTTTCTTAAGAAAATCAAAGTTAGGAACACAAATCCTTCTTTTGAAAAGAATTAGCCCATTCGAAGACGTCTTAAATTCCTTGTCTTCTCCACCAAGGAGTTGCATCTTTAGTAAAAAGGAATCTTTCCCTTGATAAAACTTAATGGATTTTAGGAGATTGGATTGGAGAGTCAAAATAGCCAATTTCCCAGTTACCATTTCCAAGTTAAAATCAGAAATTTCCTTCTGAAGTGACTTGGGCAATGATCCGATAGACATAAGTATACCGGATGACTTTCTGCTTAACGCACCTGCCACTTTATTTGCTTTCCCAGGGTGGTAAAGGATTTCACAATCGTAATCCTTTACGAGCTCAAGCCATCTACGCTGTCTCATATTGAGCTCTTTTTGAGTAAAGATGTATTTGAGACTTTGATGATCCGTGAAAATCTCACATCTATTACCATACAAATAATGCCTCCAAATCTTTAACGCAAAAACTACCACCGCAAGCTCCAAATCATGCGTCGGATAGTTCCTTTCATGATCCTTTAGTTGACGTGAGGCATATGCAACTACATTTCCTTTTTGCATATGGACAGCCCCTAGTCCGGTTTTAGATGCATCGCTATAAATAACGAAGTTTCCTGCATCAACATCAGGAATTATTAATACCGGTGCACTAGTAAGCCTCATCTTGAGTTCTTGGAAGTTTTCTTCACATTTCGGTGTCCATTCAAACTTCCTCTCCTTTTTCGTAAGGGCTGTTAGTGGCGCCGTTATCTTGGAAAATCCTTCAACGAATCGTCGGTAATAACCGGCTAAACCAAGAAAATTTCGTATTTCCGACACGTTTTTAGGCGCTGACCATGCACTAACTGCCTCTATCTTTGCAGGATCCACGGAAATTCCTTCCTTTGAAACCACATGGCCTAAGAAATGTACTTTCTCTAACCAAAATTCACACTTTGTGAATTTGGCATAAAGCTGATTTTGTCTTAAAATCTCCAAAACCATCCTAAGATGTTGTTCATGTTCTTTTATGGACCTTGAGTAGATCAAAATATCATCAATAAAGACGATAACAAACTTATCCAGATATTCTTTGAACACTCGATTCATAAGATCCATAAAAGCAGCTGGAGCATTAGTCAAACCAAATGGCATGACTAAAAACTCATAATGCCCATAGCGTGTTCGAAACGCCGTCTTAGAAATATCATCCTCCTTAATTCTAAGTTGATGATATCCCGATCGCAAGTCAATCTTTGAAAATACCAACGTTCCCCGGAGTTGATCAAAAAGATCGTCAATTTGTGGAAGAGGGTATTTATTCTTAATCGTGATCCTATTCAGCTCATGATAGTCAATGTACATTCGCAACGATCCATCCTTCTTTTTAACAAACAACACCGATGCTCCCCACGGTGAATGACTTTGTCGAATGAATCCCTTATCCAACAGTTCTTGTAACTGTACTTGGAGTTCTCTAAGCTCAGCTGGAGCCATACGATAGGGTGCTTTCGATATAGGTGCTGCTCCTGACAATAATTCTATTTCGAAAGAAATTTCTCGCTCCGGCGGAAGTCTAGTCAAATCTTTTGGAAAAACATCCAAATATTCCTTAATGATAGGAACATCCTCAGGCAGTAGCTCCCTTTCTTGTTCCTTATCCACCATGTTAGCTAAGTATCCTTGGCATCCCTTAGCCAACATTTTCCAAGCTTTCAATGCTGAAATTAATCGATTTGATGAGCTTCTGTTCTGTCCGTAGAAGTTGAATTCTTCTTCTCCTAAAGGACTGAACATCACACAACGCTTTCGACAATTAATCTTAGCGTTGTACTTACTTAGGAAATCCATTCCTAAGATAACATCGAAATCTTGAAGCTTAATCGCAATCAGGTCTACGTATAATTCTCTACCGCAAATGACTACCGGAACATTTCGTATCCAGGAGTCAGATAACAAAACTTCCCCTGACGGAAGAGATGTTCTAAAAGGTTGCCCTAGGTTTTCTAAACCTCTTCCTAACTTCTGGGTGTACACCATCGATACAAACGAATGGGTGGCGCCAGAATCAAATAGGGTAAATGCATCATAAGCGGCTATAGAGATCTGACCTGTTACGACATTAGAAGTTCCAGCTTAAGCATCCCCTTTGGTATAAGCATAAATTCTTGCTTGGGGTTCAGGAGCTTCTAGCTTCCTTGGGCTAGTTGAAGGGCCTTCAGTCTTTACTTGCACAGCATGCAACTGTCGGTTTGCATTTCTATTCTGGTATTGTAAGTTCTAATTCTGGATATTGGAGGTACAGTTCCTCGCATAATGACCTTCCTTGCCACAACGGTAGCAAATGGTCGTTCCCAATCTACATATCCCAGAGTGCTTCTTTCCACATTGAGCACACAATGGATAGTTATTAATATTACCCTCATTTCCACGGTTGCTTTTCTTCTGAGGGTAGTTCCTTTGCTGACCCAGACTCGGAGCATTCCCTTTCCTTTTATTCCTCCAAAATTGCTTGGAACTTTGACCAGAATTACTGGTCTGACCTCTCAGGTTCGAATCTTGGTTTTGCTTAAGCAGCAGCTGTTTCTCTCCAGCTTTTTCTTCTCTTTTAACCCTAAATATTTGAGCCCTTGCCTCTTTATCTTGATTAGTCTAGTATTCTGCCCTCATAGCTCTACTTATACAATCAGCTACAAGAGTTGGAGGGCTACTCCCAGCACTAACTTGTTTGGCAATGTCTGTCCGAAACATCTTCATCATCCTTCTTACTTTTCTCCGTTTCATTTGGTATCAGTTCCGGACATAGACGGGCAAGTTGCTCAAACTTTTTGACTGCTTCCATTACAGTCATCGATCCTTGCTTTAAACTATTA
>CM046372.1:5240842-5322934 GCA_025413025.1 Ficus hispida | reverse complement strand
ATATATTAATTGGACTCTATAGATATCTATTGGGTATGGATTTTAATGTGTAGAAACCGAATACTAATTGAATTATGGTTGATGAGAATCTAATTTAAGTTAGTACATAAGAGTCATTATAAGGGTTGTGGTCTCCAAATCAAATCATAAATACATAGTATTTACTCTCCTTCTCCTTCCCTATTAAGAGAGAGAATCCATCTCAATAACATAAAGAGATTTGACTGTGGAAGACTCTATCCTTATCTAATTTGTCTTCATAGATTCATGTATGCTTCCGATTAATTTTTCTTAATAATTTAACATGAGATCTTAGATTTGATAACAGTTTGCATCAATTTAACATACATTGCTTTTGCAATTAAAAATACAAAATATGCTTTTCCCGTTCATCTTTATATCCACGGTTTATAATCCGATCTGGTTATCGTCAGAAAATACTCATAAGTCCTGGCAAAATAACGCCAACCACAAAATATATGAGCAACATAAAGCACACCAGGCACACGGTTAAAGACTGGCGAGCTTTTTAATCTCTCTCAAATTGATGCATCCTATCTATGACATATGAATAATTTGAGTCGTAATGCCGCTACCGACAAGGTAGCAATTCTGAGGCCGTGGAAGTCTATTGGCCGATCATCCCTCAAATTCTGCTGATTTGCAAGTGCGTTCGGCAACTGATTATGCATTTGAACCTTCTGTCAGAACCTCCCGATCAAGAAATCCAATACCATCTCCAACATCATGTAACTCGCCATCGTTTGTAGCTTCCGAGTTATACGTAGCAACGGTGAAATACTCCGATGTTGGCAAAGTCTCTTGAAAGTCACTTACATTAGTGTCGGAGTTGCTCACTACAGTACAAAAAAATTAGTCCCATTAAATAGGTTGAAAATTAATTGCATAAACAGAACTGGTGTTTCTTTATTGGGTTAATTTCATTTTTAACACTTGTGGAATAAATTATATAAAAAATAACACCACTTTTAATTCCCTTCACTTCTAGCACCGCCACGTCATCACCCACTTTTTAATGTGGGGCCAACAACATTAAATGAATGGCAAGTTCCAGTTTTACCCTCATGTCACACCAACCATAATATCCCCATAGCATGTGATTACGCCCAAATGTGTACAAAAACAAGCGGTCGATTGTAGCACAATTAGGACGGTCGATCCCACGAGGAGGTGATAAAAACAAACAAGAAAAGATTAGCGGAACAAAAGCGTTAGAAGAAAAAGTAATCAAAGAAAGAAGGAAAAGAAATATTTTTGTGATTTTTAAAACAATTTTTAAAATACCGTAATTTAGAAATGAAGAAAATTCAATAATTAAAAGGTGGTAAAGCATCGAGAATCCCCTATATGTTTCATGTACCTATTTGGATTTTGATTCATAAAATAACTCAATTGAAAGTTTCACATCCCAAACAATCAATCGGAAAATAAAGATTTGAAAAACTTATGGATTAAAATTTATTTGAGTGAATAAAATTCTTATGTGAAGAACTAATGAAAATTATCTTATAAGAAATCCAAAGCGACAATATACAATAAGCAATATTGCAGTAAAAGACTACTTATAAAATAATGCTATCAATATATTTTATCATGCAACAATTCACATAAAAAGAGCTTGACTAGATTTATATAAAAACTGACAATAAAATATATTGATATGAGAAAGAAATAGGATAAAAGAGAAATTATTCACTCTAATGTATCAACTTTAGAAACCATTGGAGAATCAAAACCCAAATAAATTCACTACACATCTAGGATCATCTCTAGCCTCACCAAAGAACTCTAGCCTAGTTTGCAATTCATCTCACAAAGTTCTAACAAGAAAATATGAGATGAAAAATAAAACAATACTAAAAACTCAGCTAAAAATCAATGAAAAAACTCTCTTTTCGTCCTCTTGAGGAGCCCTTATTATATAGGCTCGAGTCCAACAAGCTAGGGAGGATTTTTGGCCAACAAATCCGCAACCCAAGTTGGTTAATTACGTGGAGATTCGCGGTAAACCAACTGGAGAAAATAGAGGCTGGGTTGGCAGCTGGAGTTGGGCACGCGCAGTGGAGCAGCTGGGCTGGAAATCTGGCCCGAGATTCTCGCGGGCTTGGATTGGAGGAGCAGCTGGACGCGCGCGCGGGCTTGGGCGAGATCGTGGGCTGGATTCGCGTTGCTGGCTTGGTGGAAGCAGGTGGCTGCGGGCCTGATTTCTCGGGCTGGAATCGCGGGCCTGCTGTTGGCTGGGCGTGGAGGAAGCAGCTGAAGGGGGGTGAGCTGGAGTTGGCTGAGGATTTGGGCCGAGATTCTCGCGGGCTGGGGCTGCTCTCTGGGCTGGAATCACGGCAGAAGTTGGCTGGGCGTGGGGGAAGCAACTGAAGCTGGAATCACGGGCTTGGCTGCACACGTGGAGGAGTAGCTTAGGTTATGCCTGCGGAAGAAAGGAGGGAAAATAAAAGAAAAGAAAGGAAAAGGAAATAATCAAAACAAAATAAAATAATAAATATTTCTAAGTAAAATTTATGAAAATCCTTATTTAAAATGTGATTTATTTAATAAATTATATAAATAAAAATATATTTTTGTGCATTTATCACAACCCCCAACCAGCTTATTGCTAGTCCCTAGCAATTCAAGCGTAAGAAAAATCAAGTCAAGCTGAAAATTCAAATCAAATCCTGCAAAATCATCCAAGTACTCAACCAAAACATCAGCAAGAAATCAGAAAGTGCTATCAAACTACTTCAGTCATTTCTCCAGAGTTGTGTGTGTGTGTACCAAACCGTATCCTTCTTACCACAATCCATAACACAAATAGCATCGAAAAATTCATCAAGAAAAAGTCTCAACTCCATTACCTCACGGGTGTTGGAAATGTTTTGGTGCAGAGGTTTTCACTCATGGAGTTGGAAAGAAATCAGTTAACACTCAAATGAGAGAAGGCATTTTAAGGACAAGCTAATAAACAAATATTGATCAAATGATAGGCGACTCAAATACTCGGAACATTATACTACTTACACCATAAACTAGCTTTTGGGATTTCATTTGGATAAAATAGAAAATTACATAAACAAAGAGCCGTCAAATACAAACAACTTTTCTTTTCTTTTTTTTTTTTTTTTTTTTTAATTAACAAGAGACATCAAATATAGTACGGAATTCTTTTGACTGCTATGCAGCACCATATGAGATCAAACTACATGAATGATGTAAGGCTCTATTACAAAAGATTAATTCTATCTAACCAAAAATCATCCTTCTAGCAAAAGTACAAGTTAAGTAGTGGTGTTCCAAATAGTGATTGTACCAATTCGAAAGATCAATAAAAGTTCAAAAAGCTGTTTTCTCAACTCTCACAACTCACCAAAATAAAACACTTAAACTCGATAATTTTTTTCAACTAAATATGTTAACAACCATCTTACCACAAGGTTTAGCATGTGCACAAAAAGAACTCTGGAAATCATTTCTTAATAGTTGAGATAACAAAAACTGACTCAAACCGAACATTTTGAAATCACACTTAGGTAACTTTGTAAAAATTTTGATCCAAATTCTAAAATGACCGAAATTAAACTCACGCATGAATATGCTCACCACCCCTAACCAAAAATCAGACAGTGTCCTCAATGTCTAAAAAGATGTACAAATGTGAAGAAGACAGGGAAAGAGAACACCTGGTTGATGACGATAGGAACAGAGATAAGCAACCTGATCTGATTTTTCAAAACACACAGACAAATATAAAAGCACATAAAGACAACCTGAAAATAAAAGCACACAAAACACACAAAAAGAAACAAACAAAATAAAAATATGATATAAAAAGAGTTGGGAAGCAAACTACTTATAAACTGGGGCCGCAAGAATGATATCTTCAGCCTGGCTTACTCGTTCAATGTAGTGCTTCAACCTCTGACCATTGACTCTGAAAATTCTCCCATCGCTTGGGTCCTCGACTTCAACAGCACCATTGGGAAAGACTTGTTTCACCATAAATGGACCAGTCCACCGCGACCTTAACTTACCTGGGTGGAGATGCAGACGAGAGTCATAAAGGTGCACCCTCTGATTTGGCTCGAAGTTTTTCCTCAAAATTTGCTTGTCATGAGCCACCTTCATTCTAGCCTTGTAGATCTTGGAGTTATTATAAGCATCATTTCTTAACTCCTCAATTTCTGACAACTGGAGCTTGCGATGTATACCTGCAGCACTGAGATCAAAGTTAAGGGCTTTGACAGCCCAATAAGCCTTATGTTCAAGCTCTACAGGTAAATGACAGGCTTTTCCAAAGATAAGCCTGTGAGGAGACATCCCAAGGGTGGTTTTGTAAGCAGTGCGATATGCCCAAAGTGCGTCGGAAAGGCGCATGGACCAATCTTTGCGGTCGGGGTTTACCGTCTTTTCCAAGATTTGCTTAATCTCTCGATTTGCCAGCTCAGCTTGACCGTTCGTTTGGGGGTGATAAGCGGTTGAAACTTTGTGGATCACACCGTATTTGCGCATCAGGGCCTCGAAAGAACGATTGCAGAAATGTGTGCCTTGATCACTGATGATAGCGCGAGGTGTACCAAACCTAGATAACACATTCTCTTTCAAGTAATTCACAACTGTCGCATTATCATTGGTTCGACACGGCACGGCTTCTACCCATTTTGAAACGTAATCCACAGCGAGGAGAATATATAGGTAACCAAAGGAAGATGGAAAGGGTCCCATAAAATCTATTCCCCAACAATCAAATATCTCTATTACAATAATTGGGTTCAAAGGCATCATATGGCGACGGGACAAAGCACCTAACTTTTGGCACCTTAGACAAGAACGACAAAATTCATTAGTGTCTTTAAACAAAGTGGGCCAATAAAGACCACACTGTAAGATTTTTGCAGTAGTCTTCTTCACGGAGAAGTGACCACCACATGCATCATTATGACAAAAGTGTAAAACACTATGAATTTCATCGTCAGGAATGCATCGCCTTATGATCTGGTCGGGGCAGTATTTGTAAAGGTACGGGTCATCCCAGTAGAAATTACGTACCTCGACCAAGAATTTACGCTTATCTTGAGCACTCCAATCAGCAGGAAGTTCCCCAGTCACCAAGTAATTGACGATGTGAGCGTACCAGGGTAGCTTGGTGACAGCGAATAGATGTTCGTCGGGAAAATCATCTCGGATGGCAGGACCGTCGGCGGGGTCACTAAATTCGAGTCGAGAAAGATGGTCCGCCACAACGTTTTCGACTCCTTTCTTGTCCTTGATTTTGATGTCAAATTCCTGCAGCAAGAGGATCCACCTAATCAATCGCGCCTTGGCATCCTTTTTGGAAAGGAGATACTTAAGAGCTGCATGATCTGTGAAGACGGTGATGGGTGAACCAATCAGATATGCGCGGAACTTGTCAAGTGCAAACACAACAGCGAGCAACTCTTTCTCAGTGGTTGAGTAGTTCAATTGAGCACTATTCAGAGTGCGGCTTGCGTAATACACTACAAAGGACTTCCCCTCTCTTCTTTGACCAAGGACTGCCCCAACAGCATGGTTACTTGCGTCACACATAATCTCAAATGGTAAGCTCCAATCCGGTGACTGAATAATGGGGGCAGTAGTCAACTTTACCACAAGCGTTCGAAAGGCATCCTCACACTCTTGTGTCCACTCAAAAATGGCATCTTTGGCTAGGAGATTACATAATGGACGAGAAATCACAGAAAAATTCTGTATGAACCTCCTATAGAAACCAGCATGCCCGAGAAATGACCGAACTTCTTTGACTGACTTGGGAGTGGGCAATTTAGAGATAAGTTCAATCTTAGACTGATCGACCTCAATCCCTTTCTCAGAAACAACATGCCCCAAGACTATGCCTGATGGTACCATGAAATGGCATTTCTCCCAGTTAAGCACGAGTCCTTTTTCTTCACATCTTGTCAGAACAGCTTCTAAGTTGAGAAGGCACAAGTCAAAGGAGTTGCCGAAAATGGTCAAGTCATCCATGAACACTTCCATACATTTCTCGACCATGTCGCTGAAAATGCTCGTCATGCACCTCTGAAAGGTGGCTGGTGCGTTACACAGTCCGAATGGCATACGCCGGAAGGCATAAGTACCAAAAGAACAGGTAAAAGTAGTCTTGTCTTGGTCCTCCAATGCAATCTCGATCTGATAATATCCGGAGTAGCCATCAAGAAAGCAGTAGAAAGGATGACCAGCCACACGTTCTAGGATTTGGTCGATGAACGGAAGCGGAAAATGATCCTTGCGGGTGGAAGCGTTCAGCTTTCGGTAGTCAATACACATGCGCCAACCCGTAACTGTCCTTGTGGGGACAAGAGCCCCTTTCTCGTTCTCTACCACTGTCACTCCCGATTTTTTGGGCACTACCTGAGTTGGACTAACCCACTTGCTATCGGCAACCGGATAGATGATACCTGCATCCAGAAGTTTCAAGACCTCATTCTTCACAACTTCTTTCATCGTTGGGTTTAGTCTCCTTTGGGGATCCCTTCGTGGTAAAGCCCCGTCTTCCAAATTGATGTGATGGGAGCAAATTAAGGGGCTAATACCCTTAATGTCAGCAATCGTCCAACCTAACGCAGCTTTGTGCTTTCGCAGCATGTCGACTAACCGCTGTTCTTGTGATGCGTCAAGTTTAGATGAAATGATAACAGGAAAGGTATCACCAGCTCCTAAGAAGACATGTTTCAAACCCTCAGGTAATTGAGCCAGCTTAAGTGTTGGGATCTCTTCAGTGGATGGTTTTGGCTTTTCTTTTTCTCGAGGAAGCTCTTCAAAACGCGGTTGCCAAAACTTGGTTCCTCTGCCTTGTGTGTCTTTATAGATGGTAGCGTTGTTGGCCAACTCACAAGGACCGGAATTTTCAGAGTCAGAATTGTGGAGAAGTTCATCAAGATTATCGGAATCACTGTACAGTCGAACCTCCTCCGAGACGAGTGTGTCGATCAGGAATGTTTGGTGACACTCGTCGTCATCATGTGGCTGCTTCGCAATATGGAAAACATTTACCTCCAAGGTCATGTTCCCGAAAGATATCTTCATGAGACCATTCCTACAGTTAATCAAAGCATTGGCTGTAGCAAGGAACGGTCTACCGAGGATGATGGGAATCTTGGATTCCATGCTTACCACAGATTGAGTATCTAGGACAAGGAAATCAACGGGGTAATAAAACTTCTCAACTTGAACCAGAACATCCTCAACTATACCCCGAGGCTTCTTGATCGAACGATCGGCTAGTTGCAAAACCATAGGTGTGGGCTTAATCTCTCCAAGACCAAGTTGCGAGTAGATGGAGTAAGGCATGAGATTGACGCTCGCTCCAAGGTCGAGCAAAGCTTGGCCGAATTCCTGAGTTCCAATTTGGCATGAGATGGTGGGACAACCAGGATCTTTGTACTTAGGCGCGCCTTCTGCTCGATCACCGCACTCACTTGTTCCGTCAAGAAGGCGGTCTTCTTAACGTGGTGCTTCCTTTTGGCGGTGCATAGATCCTTAATGACTTTGGCATAAGCCGGCACTTGCTTGATCACATGAAGCAAAGGAAGATTAATCTTCACTTGAGTCAAATGCTCTAGGATCTCACTTTGACTATCCAGAACTTTCTTAGCAGATCGCAGAGCTTGGGGGAAAGGCACTTTTACTGGAAGTTCAATTGACTCAGCTATCTTGGGGTCGACTTCTTGACTACTTGAAGTGACAGTAGTTCTTGATGGTTCATTTGAAATCTTGCCACTACGAGTGGTGATGGCATTGACCTCCTTGATGTTTTGACCTGCAGAGTTGGAGGTTTGTGCCATGTGTTGCCCCGTGAGATTGGATTGAGCTTGCGAAGGAAACTTGCCTCGTTCTTGAACAGTCAGGGCACCATTTAGCCTTGTGATTTGGCTCTTCATCTCTTTACTTTCTTCCACCATTTGCGTGAAAAATGATTCGAACTTTTGGTTCATCCTAGTCTGTGCCTCCATGAAAGATTGCAAGGTATTCTCGAGAGAACTCCTCGGCGGTTGTGCAGGATATTGAGGTGCAGAATTCGCCTTTGGTGGTTGTGTTTGATTGGAATCTCTCCAGCTGAAGTTTGGATGGTTCCTCCAGCCAGGACTGTACGTGTTAGAGAAAGGCTTGTTGTATGCCCCTAAGGCATTACATTGCTCTTCGTAACTCCCTCTCATTTCACTATAAACAAGGCAATCCTTAGCTAAATGTTCCAACCCTCCACAAACGAAGCAGGGTTCTTGCGATTCTGCCCTTGCGACCATGTGGATTCCTCTACCTTCCTTGGTTTTGAGGGTCTCAATCTGTCGTGTCAAAGACTCGATTTGGGCCTTGAGGTTATCCTCTTCCCTTAGTTGGTAGACTCCAGCAGGTCGAGAACGACTAGTGCTGTCAGTAGCACTTGGTCCAGTCCATGTATGGGCTTTCTCGGCTAGCTCGTTAAGGTACTCGAAAGCCTCTTCGGGGTCCTTCTGGAGAAACTCACCATTGCACATCATCTCCACAAATTGACGCTCTCGGATTGTGAGTCCTTCGTAGAAATAGCTGACGAGGCGCCAACTCTCGTAACCATGGTGGGGACATTGATTCAACAAATCTTTAAACCGCTCCCAGACTTGATAGAGAGTTTCATTGTCCTTCTGAGTAAAGGTCGAGATCTGTCGTTTAAGACCATTAGTCTTATGGTGTGGGAAATATTTGTTGAAAAATACAGTTGTCATCTCTTCCCATGTTCCAATAGACCTAGGTCGCAAAGAATACAACCAGCTTTTGGCTTTGTCTTTCAGAGAAAATGGAAAAAATTTTAATCGCACAGAATCTGCAGCCTCGGCTCGGTTGTGGAAAGTGGCCACCACCTCATCAAACTCCCGAACATGCACGTACGGATTTTCGCTTTCTAACCCGTGAAATGTCGGCAAAAGTTGAATCATACCCGGCTTGAAATCCAAATTCGGCAAATGAGGTGGAAATATTATGCACGATGGTGTGGCCGTACGCGTAGGGTGAAGGTAGTCGTTCAACGTCTTTTGCTGGACCTCCTCGTTTTGAGCCATCGCAAATGGATTTGGAATTGCTAAAGCGTTTGGAGATGGAGGAAGGCTAGACGTAGAAGAAGAAACTTCGCTAGGGTTTTCAGGTCTTCTTGCGAATCTCCCTAGTTCGTTTCTATAACGATTCATTCACCTTGAGCGTTTAAATTTTTATGGTTATTTTTTTTATTTTTTTTTTAAATTTTTTTATTTTTTTAAATTTTTTTTTTTTTTTAAAAAGAGCTTTTATAAAAACAACAATAGTGTAAAACCGTGAATCGCAATCCCTAAGAATGCTCCCAGGAAAGATTGGTGGGGCGAGGCCTCCTTAAAAACCAACCTCCTAGACAGAACTTCCTTAGTTCGTACTTTCAAACGTTTCCACACAATTGCTTGCAAAATTTATTAAATTTTATGGTGTATTTTATGAGATGTTAGATGTTAGATATTAGTATCCTAAGTTAATACTATACTAAAATAATAATAATAATAATAATAATAATAATAATAATGAAAACTAACAAACTGATCAACTAGATAAAATTAGAAATAACAATAATAATGATAATAATAATAAGTGGAAAGGAAAAAAAAAATGAACAGTAAATTTTTTTTTTTAAATTAATTCGAAGAGAAGTAATATATATATATATATATATATATATATATATTTATGAAATCAATAAATTAAGAGAACTGACAAATGGTTAAAATGAAAAAAAAAATAATAAAAATACTAATAATAATAAAACTACAAAAACGGAAATTACTAACAATAGTAAAGAAAAAGACAGACCACAAGAAAATTTATTACAACGAAAATAAAAAAAAAGACTGACAAATGGACAAAATTAAAGCAACAATACTACAAAAACTAACTAACGTGCGAAAGAAAAAAAAAAAAAATAATAATAATAGTAATAAACGTGAAAATATAACTCTTACGTAAATGATAAAAAACAGTGAACAGTTTTTATTTTATTTTATTTTTTTTAATATAATTTTTTTTATTTTTTTTATACGTAAAAAGAATAAAAACTCATGAAAACACTAACGGTAAGTTTTTTTTTTTTTTAAAGAAAAAAAATATATATATATATTTTTTAAATATAAAAATAATAAAGAAAATAAAATTACTTACCTCTTGGCAAATATCTACTGATCAATCTTGCTTCTTGACACCTCCCCGGCAACGGCGCCAAAATTTGATTACGCCCAAATGTGTACAAAAACAAGCGGTCGATTGTAGCACAATTAGGACGGTCGATCCCACGAGGAGGTGATAAAAACAAACAAGAAAAGATTAGCGGAACAAAAGCGTTAGAAGAAAAAGTAATCAAAGAAAGAAGGAAAAGAAATATTTTTGTGATTTTTAAAACAATTTTTAAAATACCGTAATTTAGAAATGAAGAAAATTCAATAATTAAAAGGTGGTAAAGCATCGAGAATCCCCTATATGTTTCATGTACCTATTTGGATTTTGATTCATAAAATAACTCAATTGAAAGTTTCACATCCCAAACAATCAATCGGAAAATAAAGATTTGAAAAACTTATGGATTAAAATTTATTTGAGTGAATAAAATTCTTATGTGAAGAACTAATGAAAATTATCTTATAAGAAATCCAAAAGCGACAATATACAATAAGCAATATTGCAGTAAAAGACTACTTATAAAATAATGCTATCAATATATTTTATCATGCAACAATTCACATAAAAAGAGCTTGACTAGATTTATATAAAAACTGACAATAAAATATATTGATATGAGAAAGAAATAGGATAAAAGAGAAATTATTCACTCTAATGTATCAACTTTAGAAACCATTGGAGAATCAAAACCCAAATAAATTCACTACACATCTAGGATCATCTCTAGCCTCACCAAAGAACTCTAGCCTAGTTTGCAATTCATCTCACAAAGTTCTAACAAGAAAATATGAGATGAAAAATAAAACAATACTAAAAACTCAGCTAAAAATCAATGAAAAACTCTCTTTTCGTCCTCTTGAGGAGCCCTTATTATATAGGCTCGAGTCCAACAAGCTAGGGAGGATTTTTGGCCAACAATCCGCAACCCAAGTTGGTTAATTACGTGGAGATTCGCGGTAAACCAACTGGAGAAAATAGAGGCTGGGTTGGCAGCTGGAGTTGGGCCGCGCAGTGGAGCAGCTGGCTGGAAATATGGCCCGAGATTCTCGCGGGCTTGGATTGGAGGAGCAGCTGGACGCCGCGCGGGCTTGGGCGAGATCGTGGGCTGGATTCGCGTTGCTGGCTTGGTGGAAGCAGGTGGCTGCGGGCCTGATTTCTCGGGCTGGAATCGCGGGCCTGCTGTTGGCTGGGCGTGGAGGAAGCAGCTGAAGGGGGGTGAGCTGGAGTTGGCTGAGGATTTGGGCCGAGATTCTCGCGGGCTGGGGCTGCTCTCTGGGCTGGAATCACGGCAGAAGTTGGCTGGGCGTGGGGGAAGCAACTGAAGCTGGAATCACGGGCCTGGCTGCACACGTGGAGGAGTAGCTTAGGTTATGCCTGCGGAAGAAAGGAGGGAAAATAAAAGAAAAGAAAGGAAAAGGAAATAATCAAAACAAAATAAAATAATAAATATTTCTAAGTAAAATTTATGAAAATCCTTATTTAAAATGTGATTTATTTAATAAATTATATAAATAAAAATATATTTTTGTGCATTTATCATCACCACATGTGAAGTCCCTGCTTCTGCATCTCCCTTCGTGTAAGCGTAGATTCTGGCCTGGGGTTCAGGAGCCTCTAATGTACCTTGAGTGATCGAGGGTCCTTCCAGCCTTGCTTGGACTGCATGGAGTTGGCTGTTGGGGTTTCGGCTTGGATAGGAGGGGTTCTGGCCTTGGTTGTTTAGAGTGCAGTTCCTCGCAAAGTGCCCTTCCTTGCCGCAAAGGAAACAAGCATTAGATCCCAATCTGCACGTTCCCGGGTGTTTCTTTCCGCATTTCGCGCACACCGGGAATTCAGTACGGTTTCCCTCATTTCCTCTAAAGTTCTTCTTTGAGGGAAATTCCTTTGTGGACCTGGGCCAGAGAAATTTCCTTTCCTCTTGAACTTCCCAAATTGCTTAGCTTGCAGGCTGCTTATCTGACCTTTCTGGTTCGACTCCGAACCTTGGCGGGGCTGCATTGGCTTAACCACGGCTTTCTCCTCTTTCCTTGCCTTAAAAATCTGAGCCCTTGCCTCCTTGTCCTGGTTGATCCAGTACTCTGCTCTTATGGCTCGACTTACGCAGTCAGATACCAGTGTAGGTGGGCTACTGCCAGCACTCACTTGCTTGGCAATGTCGGTACGAAACATTTTCATCATTCTTCTAACCTTCTCGGTTTCGTTGGGTACCAACTCAGGGCATAGCCATGCTAACTGTTCGAATTTCTTGACTGCTTCCATAACAGTCATTGATCCTTGCTTCAGATTGGAGAACTCGTCCTGCTGGGCTGCTAGGATCTCCCTGTTATAGAACATGTTGCGAAATTCCATGACAAAATCCTGCCAACTCATGATCGCAACATCTCGCCGCATCTGCACGGTCATCCACCAATGTCTCGCGTCTTTCTTGAGAGCGAAGGACGCACACAGAACCTTCTCCTGTTCTGACAGTCTCATAAAATCCAAGATAACTTGGATGTCTATTAGCCAATTGTCCGCGGCGATCGGATCCATTATTCCTTCAAACTCCGGCGCCTTCATCCGCCTGAAACGCTCGTAAAGCAAGTCTTCTCGTACTGGTGGTAGATTCGCTGGAATCCCAACTGGTGCTATCGGAACTTCAAAGTTCCGTGGAACCTCTTGTCGAACCTCTGGTTGTACTGCAGGTACCTGCGGTGCTACTGGAGGTACTCTTTCGTGACGCGGGGGAATTTCGTCCACACGCGGTCCTTGGTTCATCTGAGCCAACTGCTCTCGCAGTCTATCCGTCTCGCGTTGCTGCTCCAGCAATTGCCGTTGTAAATTTGCTACAACGGTCGCGATATCAGGCGCAGGAGGGTTGACTGGTACCGTCTTACGTGTGCGCACCATTTTCAATTCCTAAAAAATCATAAGAAAAGATATTACCATACTATCAATATCTTTTCTTTCATGTAAATTATATCATATTGTACCACAATAACTTGTGTCATAGTAATCGTACTCGATTATAGTCATATCATCATACTTATCATATCATAACATAATAGCATCCTCGTATCACATCGGATACTTATTATAACATAACTTTCATAATCATACATAACATAACATAACATGATTTGCATAATCACATCATAACATATTACTTTCATTCTTGAACTGCTTTTTGTATTTGTACAAAATACATCATATTTACAACCTAGTAAATACATATCTCATACATACTATACATACATGGTCAAAAATTTTAGATGGAAGTGTCTACCACTTTACCATCATACATACGTACAAGCCTATCATCAAAAAGAATAAGCTAGTACAAGTCGGTCTAGCATCAAAAAGTATATACACTGACGACCTAATCTAGGTGCTATATCGTCACTACCGAGGAGGCGTCAGAGTCTGACTCTCCCTCTCCGTTGGACAACGGAATCTCCTCCGGATCCTCATCAAAGTCCTCCTCATCTACTAACCAGCCTGCGTGCTCTAACTCAAGATCTGGCTCCTCATCATCCTCATCATCACTCGATATATCAATGATCGGGGGATCCTCCGGTGGGTCCTCCGGTACAACGATGAGATCATCGGGGTCATCATCCTCGGCCGCCATGTCGTCTCTGGCATCCTGAGGTGGCAGTTCCTGCATCGGGACCGCTGGAATCGGGTCCTCCGGGAATACTGGACCCGCCTCGTAAACTGGTTCTCCAATCTCGGCGTCATCAACGGGCGCCTGATAGCCCTCTGCCATATCTGGGGCGTGCATCCCATGAATGATAGCCTCGGCCCCCAAAATCTCGTCTATCATATGCCCGACCGATATGCCAGGCGCAGGCATAGGGACGTATGCACGGATCTGAATCGGCAATCCGTTCCTAAGGATCACTAATGCCTGAAGCTCGGGACTCTGTAGATACTGAGGAATATAAGGTAGCATCGACTCCTGGAAGCGTCGGCAATAGTCAGTCATCGTCTCCTGAGGATATGCATGCCAATCAGCCACGTAGCTAAGGTAACGTGTGTGATGCATATCCTCATAAATCTCAGGATCCCGTAGTAAGTCGCCCGCTCCCTCTCCTAGCAACGGTCCGTATCTGACGCTCACAGCCGCACGAAAATGAGCCCATGTGCGACTAGGTAGCTGAGGCTCGCCTATAGTAATCCACCAAATCCGGGCATCCACGGCGAAGCACCGGCTAGCTAAAGAAACCTACAACCGGGCCTCAATATGACAGATATGGAAGATCAACTCCATATCGTACAACCACGCTGCCACCGGTACCATACGTCTCGTGCCGTCGAACATAAGTGGACACGACTGAAAGAATGACCTCGTCGCCTCTCGGTCCGTGCCGACTAGGTCTGGGTCCATATCGTCGAGTCTACCATAACATAGGCGCATAATAATTATTTACTATTAAGAATAAAACTTAACTTACAATGATGGTGGCGATGGCAGGCAGACTGTGAAGTGGGATAGCAGGAAACCGCTCTGATACCAACTCTGTAACGACCCGCCTAGCACAGGCCGTTACCGTACATACATTCATAACATACATACATACTTAGCATAAACAGCGGAAATTTTTTTTTTTTTTATACTGGGCGTACAAACGACAAACGATATATACGAACAAAAGGCGTTATATAAAAACGGTGCGTTCGAAACGAAAAACGATATACGAAAGCGATATGCTAAGATCGGATATTAAATAATGTACATAAGAAACAAAACGCGTAGCGGTAAAAATATCCCACATCACTTCACAGTTCACCCTGCCCCGCTCGCCATCTTGTATCAAAAATTGTCGACAGGTTGCTTACCTACAGCATAGACGCAAGACACGTGAGCTTTCGCTCAGCAAGTACAACATAATTATCCGCAATAATTAATAATACAAAACAGAATTCAATCAAGCATAACATAATCATTTCAACTTAACGTAACACATTCATCTAACATAACACATTCGTCTAACATAACATATTCATCTAACATAACATACTTATCTAACATAACATATTCAATCTTAATCATGCATGAGCCAATTATGCTTGCTTATTTCATTCATAACTTATCTTACCATACATGCTTATCTTGCTTATGGGCCCCATAAGTGTATGTACCGGGCGCGCAACTATGGAGTGGTTGGGGCGGCCAGTCCATTTCCAACTCAAACCATAGTCCAACCCGACCTATGAGCGGGTCGGCACGACACAGGCAACTTGCTTGCCATACTTTCTTATCTTATCCTACTATTATTTAGAATTAGTGAACATGCCTCGTGATGTCACAATTTCATAAGATATAAATCATATCGTAACTTCATGCATCATAGACATATCATAGCATAATCAATTCATAAAACATTCACATAACATCTAATAAACATAACCTAATATCAATCATACATCACAACATCTACTATAGCATTCATTAATCATACTTGAGTAAGTATACAACAAAAGCCTATGCTGTAGGCGGAGTTGTACTTACCTCAAAATGTATGTCCACTGATAAGCTGCTCCTGATCGGGGCGAGATAGCAGATTACTTCCTGCTATGACAAAGGACATAGTGTCAGGATTCTGAAAATCCTAACTTTTAAATTGTTGGTAATCCGTACCAACGTTCCATTTATTCTTTGTTATATGTCCCCCCCACCTAACTATCTTGAAACATTATCGATGGGTTATTAAAAATAACCCCATAGGTAACCCTTGAGCCAAGGGCCCTGATCCATAGTCTTAATCTCTTATTGGGTTACGTTGGATAACCCTTGGGCTTCGGGCCCAAACCAATAACTCGGCATCTTTTTCCGGTTATTGCTCACCAAATTTTGTTTTTTTTAAAACTACTTTTAAAAACTTAAGGTTTTTCTTTAAAAAATTCTTGAAATCATATGATTAGGTTTTATAAATCGTTAAGGGTTGGAAACTGTTATTGGAACAGTTTTAGTGGTCAAATATTGGTTTTAAACTACAAAATGATTAAACACTAAAAACTGCCTTTGGAACAGTTTTTCTGTTTTGTTTTAGAAAATCCTGTGCAGGAATTTCTGATTTCCTACACAGTTTTAAAACTCCAATTTTTAATTAGAAATCCAGACCGAATCTGAAAAACTTTTCTTCATGAAAGTTTTAGATCGTAGAAAATCCTAAAACTTTCATGTTTTGCTCAAAACCCAGTTCGGAACTTAACTCATTCATTTACCCTGTTCAAGTCACCTGGCCGTGTATAAAAATTGGGCATAGTCAGGCTCGGGTTTCCATAAAAATGAAGGCCGTTAAAGCCTTATTTTTGAAAACTGTCTGCGTTACCCTCTAGGAAAAACCTTACTCTACAACTTTCATGTTTTAGGTTTTGCAAGATTCGGCCTCTAAGGGCCTCAAATTTGGGTTTCCAGAAAACTGGGCAGAATGAACCCGAATTGGCAGTTTTCTATCTCTTAATCGTTTTCGGTCCTAAAACGAGCACACTACCTCAACCGAACTCAGCGGGAGCCTAAAGTCAATCATACAGCGCCTTTCTAACGTCCATTTCTTTTTAAACACAAATTAAAACTCAGCCATGCAAACCATTATTCTTTTCCCAAATAATTAAGGTTTGCAGAAAATTCCAGCTTGCCTAATTACACAAAATCTGCCATTTAACCTAATCAATCACTCAAGCTCATATCTTAACCTATTAGGGAGCATATAATCTTGAAAATCAGCTAGCATACAATCCACATACATCAAGCAAGCATATTAGAATCATACCATACATAAAAACATCAAACCACCCTTAAATACTAAATCAAGCACATAATCTAACTAGGGCCGAAAATTACTTAGAGCTTATGCTCTTACAATTTCTGACTTGTAATACAAATAAACTTCAAATTAAAATCAAATTGAGGAGAATAAGGCCATGGGAGGATTACCTTAGTGAACCCTAAGATTGGTTAGGGTTTGGTCCAAATTTTCTGCTCGTCCCTTGCTCCTAACACAACCGGCCACTCCCTAAGGCCTTCCAAAAATTTTCTGTCCCTTGGCTGCTGCTCCTCACCAAATCCGGCCTCTAACCCCCTAACTCCTTCAGCTTTTTCTCTTCCTTTTCAGCTCACCCACAACCGGCCAACATGCCAAACAAATGGGTTCCAAATTTTCCAGCACCCTTTCTTTCCTCCTAGCTGAAATCTGAACTCTCCCTAAGGGATTGGCTCTTGGATTTTTGTTTTTGGTTCTTGTTTTTCTTTGGCAGCTTGGGTTCGGTTTTGGGCAGAGAAATGGGCAGAATTTGGCTTGGTTTTTCTGATTTTTTTGAATAAAACCAGCACCTATTTATAGAGGTTTTGAAACTTTTCTTAATTACAAAATAGTCCTCCAAAAACCAACTATTTGCACTTTTGGCATGCTAGGTGGCCGGCCATCCTTGGTGAACAAGGAAATAATACTTTCCAAAATTTAATTAAATCCTTAATGATGTCATAATTAGAAGCTTAGATGATGTCATCCTTATTTAAGGCTTGTTTGCCTTAATTCTTAAAATCAGTCCATTTTTCTCCCAAAACAGATATTTCTAATACTGTGTTACTTAATACACAGTATTATATATTTAATTACAGTCCAAAATTTATCTATCTTAAAATGGACTGTACGAAAACTTCTCTTTTTGTTTCGAGTCCTTTGGCCCTTAAAAACCTATTTAATGTGCTTGATTTTTCTATGGTGGTTTTATATTTAATTCCAACTATTTTATCCGTAAAAACGGTTTTTCTCAGTATATGACCTATACTGCTTAACATACTTAAGTTCCGTCATATAGTTGACCTTTTTAGTCAATCTTTGACTTCTCGGGTCAACTTTGACTTTCATGGTCAACTTTGACTTTTTCGGTCAACGTTGACTTTCTATAAATCATAGAATTTTTCTATCTTTTGTACACAAAAGATCATAGGCTTGACTAAGCAATCATATTTGAGTCTTACGAAGCCATAAGAACTCATGAAATTTAATAAAAACCCTAAGCCGGGTTTTTTCATAAATACCATTATGGTACAAATTACATTTCTATATGAGAAATCATAAACGTTGAAATTTCTAGATCTTACACCCCTTATCATAAGTGTACGTACCGGGCGCGCAGCTATGATTTGGTTGGGGCAGCCAGTCTATTTCCAACTCAAACCACAGTCCAACCCGACCTAACGCGGGTCGGTACGACACAGGCAAGCTTGCTTGCCATCATACTTACTTTTCATGAACTCATACTTGATCTTATTAGTGAACATGCTTCGTGATGTCACTATTCATAAATCATGCTCATTTCTTAACATCATGCCTTAATCTCATAATCATGAACTTAACATAATCATATCATAAACATAACCTCATAACATCATATACATCAAACATACTTGGGCAAGTATACAACAAAAGCCTATGCTGTAGGCGGAGTTGTACTTACCTTGTTTACTATGTCCAGAGATGTGATGATCCAGGTCAGGATACTCCAGCAGGCTATCTCCTGCTATATCAAAGGACATAGGGTAAGAATTATGTTCTTACAGAATGTTGGTAATCAAACCAACATTCATACCTATTAGTAGTTATATGCCCCCTTCCTTAATACACTGCCGGATACTTTCTCAGTATCACGGATAACCCTAGGGTTTAGGGTTTGTCATACTTAGAGTGTACTTTGATTGGTCACATAAAGTAACCTTGGCGAAACAGCCTTCCATAACTGTGTTAGGTCATTAGACCTGACCTTGGGCCTAAGCTTTCTTAGAAATTCTTTCCATTGGGTTACTCTTGAGTAACCCTGGTTTTTAGGCCCAACTAATCATACTTATCATTCTATTGGGTTACGTTGGATAACCCTTGGGCTTTGGGCCCAAACCAATAACTTGGTGTCTTCCCGGTTATTGCTCATTCAATTTGGTTTAAAAACCCTTTTTCTTAACTTTAGAAAACTTAGGGTTTAAATTTACTTTTCCTTAAAATCTTTATAAAACTTGAAACCTCATGAATGGGTCTTTGTAAAAATTATTAAAAACAGAAACTGCCTTTGGAATAGTTTCTTACTGTGAATTAGTCAGTGTATGTGCAGAAATGTCTTTTCCTGCACTGTTTTAGAAAACCCTGTGCAGGAATTTCTTGTTCACTGTACAGTTTTGAAATCCAATTTTCTATTTAAAAATCAAAGCCGAATTTGAAAAAGTTTTCTTCATAAAAGTTTTAAAGCTCGAAAAACCCTAAAACTTTTGTGTTTAACCCGAGACTCAAATCTGTAACGACCCACCCTTACGTAGGCCGTTACAGTTACTTATCTTACATATTAACTTAACATACTATCACGACCCGTTCTTATGTAGGCCGTTACCGTATTTATCATACATACTAGAATAACATGCTTACTTATGCGGAAATAACGTACATATTTTTTTTTCTTTTTCTTTTCTTTTTAAAACCATTTGAGTAAAAACTTTACTACTTACTTATTTACAACATACACAATACTTATTTAGTATTTACTTTTCAAAACTATAGTGACGTAAAATAACTTGTAATTAACTAATATTTACTTATCAAAAGTATCGTAATCTTAAAATAACTTTGTACTAAACAAAGCATGTACATATATATTTCAAAACGCGTAGCAGTCTCCATTCCCACGTTTCACAGACAGCTCTGCCAAGCTTCCCCGTCTTGTATCAAGAATTGCCAGTAGGAAGCTTACCTACAGCATAAACGTAAGTTGTGAGCTTTGGCTCAGCAAGTACAACCTTGAACCCGCAAAACAACTTAATAAAGCAATGCATGAACCAATTATGCTTTCATTTTTGCTTTCATAGTTTTGGGCCCCTTATAAGTGTACGTACCGTGGCGCGCAGTCATGGAGTGGTTGGGGCGGCCAGCCCAGTCCAACTCAAACCATGAACCAAACCTGACCTAGAGCAGGTCGGTACGACACACCATACTTAAAAACCTTTTCTAAAACATTTCTTTCTTAAAAACATAATCTTCTTCTTACCATATGATTTATTATTTGTGAACATGCCTCATGATGTCACAATAATAAACATACATCATACATAACACATAATTGCATGATATTTTAAAAACATGCAAACTCATAAAACCATTTGCCTATGCTGTAGGCGGAGTTGTACTTACAGGTAACGCTAGGTCCTGGGGTTTGTCGTTCCGACAAGTTATCTCAAAAGGTTACCTCCTGTTTCCAAAAAGGAAGTAAGATAAGAATCATCCTATCTTACCTTAACTTATTTAATTAAATGTTAGTACCCTAACCAACATTTATCTGTGACCCTAGATATATGTCCCCCTCATATGCTTAACAATATTCTTGTTGGTTACTAAGTGTAACCCTAGGGCATAAGCCCTAATGGTAATCAAACGGTATCCTGTTTGATTACTTAATTAACTTTGGGCTTAAGGCCCAATGATCTTGGTATGGGCACCCTATTAAGTTACCATAAGTAACCTTAGACCTAGGCCCATATTGGGTGAAATTTTAAAAAGCCTGTTGGGCTTATAAGGCCCAATAATTAAAGTGGTATCCTTTAAGGTTACCTTACATAAATCTTGGACTCAAGGCCCAACATACAACCTTTGGTTCTTAAATAACTAGGCCCAATTAAATTTAGGTAACCTATATGGTTATAATAGGTTACCAATTGGCTTACCTTGCTTAATTTGCTTAATTTATTTATTTCTTGCTAAACTGAGTTTAATTAATCATTTGAAACTGCTTTTAAATAAAACTATGTTGGTTTTACAGAAATTTGCTGAGAACAGTTAAATTGGCAGTGCATGTACAGGAATTTCCTGTGCATGCATGGTTTTAAAATTCTGAATCAGAGCTTGCTCTACTGATTAAGTTTTACTTTAAAATCTGTTTGGATTTTGAAAAACTTTTCTTCATGAAAGTTTTAGATACTGAAAAACTCTACAACTTTCATGTTTTGACAAAAACCCAGTTCTGAACTTAACTTATACTTTTTTCCTTGTTGAAGCTGCTGGCCGTGCATATAGGTCTGGGCAGTCTGGGCACGGGTTTTGGTAAAAACTGAAGGCCTTTGGAGCCTTATTTTCAAAAACTGTCTGCGATGCTCCCTATAATTTTCAATTTCCTAGAACTTTTCTGTTTTGAGTTTTCTCAAATTCGGCCTCTAAAGGCCTCAAAATACCGTTTCCAATTCACTGCCCAGTTTTCACCCGAACTGGCAGTTTTTGGTTTCGGTTCGCTCTCACGTAATTTTACGCATACCCTACCTCAAACGGTCTCAGCCGTGAGCCTACGTCAAGCATACAGCGCGTAATCTAATGTTCTCACGCCCATTCATTCAATCTCATGCATTCAATTATTTTATCAAACCCATTTGGTGAAGTTCACCAAACTTGGGTTTTCTAAGTTTCTTTAGGGTTTTCTTGAACCCTAGTTTAGCATACAATCTTTCAATACCATACATCATACACCTAGTGGTCACATATAACATCTACACATTTTCTAGAGCATACATCACAATTCAAGCACCAAAATAAAGCATAAACATGCTAAACATAAATCAAGCACATTCTAGGCAACTTAAGCAATAAAAGGACATAATTAAATGAGCTTAAGCTCTTACAAACTTGCTGGAAAATACACTTAAATGGCTGAAAACAGAATTTAGAGGCTTTAGGAGGTTGAGAAATTACCTCCAAACCGAAGAGGACTTGCTAGTTTGTGTTCCGAAAAATGGTTTCCTAGCAGTCCCTAACCAAAATTTCCGACCACTCTATGGGATTTTTCTGTTTATGGAGTATGGCTGGGCAGAGCAAATGAGGGAGAAAATGGCAAGAGTTTGGGTGGGTTTTTGAATAAAAATGCCTAAAAAAATTTCCACCAAAGACACCTATTTATAGGTGTAAAATAATTTTGTTTCTAGAATTATTTTTAATCCTTAAATTGCTCACCAAACCCTAAAAAAATTTATTTGCCCACAAGCCCTCCATAGGTGGCCGGCCATTAGTGGAAGGAAAAGTTCAAGAATGTTCTTGGATTTCTTTCCAACTTTTTCAAAAAATCAAATAATAACATATTTATCTTTTGATTAGGTGGCATACACCTAAGGCTCCATTTGGCTTTAAAACTTAAAAACAGTCTCTTTTCATACTAATACATATATAACAAATACTGTTTTCCATAAAAAACAATACTGTTCACTAAACTGCAGTCCAAAATTTATCTGCATAAAAATGGACTGCGTTTAGGTTTTTCTTAGAACTTAAAGCTCATTAGTCCTTATTGCTCTAAAAATTGTGCTTGATTTTTCTAACATAATCCCGTACCTTAAACTTACTTATTTATCCGTAATTGATGGTTTTTCGCAGTATAATCTCTATACTGTCTGTTATACCACAGAACCATCATACGTTGACTTTTTGGTCAAACTTTGACTATTTTGGTGAAACGTTGACCAACATAAAATCATAAATTTCTATCGTAGCTCAGATCATTCTAGCCAATACTTTGACCGGAATTCATTCAAACATAAATCCTAATTTTGATTAGGCAAAACATATACTAACACATAATACAAATTTTGATTCCTTGAGAAACAAGAAAATCATAATTTGTAACAAAGTCAGTCATCACAATCTTCCCCCCTTAAAAATTTTCGTCCTCGAAAATTAGAACAAATGGGGATAATTCGCTCTCATATCCTCTTCTAATTCCCATGTTGCTTCCTCAACATTGTGATTCCGCCACAATATTTTTACCATGGGAATTGTCCTATTCCGTAAGACTTTCTCTTCCCGATCCATGATTCGAACTGGTTTTTCTTCGTAAGTCAAGTCGGATTGAACCTCGATCGGTTCTTGGCTTAGCACATGGGAAGGATCAGGTACATACTTCTTTAACATCGAAACGTGAAAAACGTTGTGTACAGAAGCTAATTCTAGTGGCAAGGCAAGCTTGTAAGCTACTTTGCCAATCCTTTCCAAGATTTCGAATGGCCCTGTGTATCTAGGACTAAGTTTTCCCTTCTTGCCAAACCTCATAATCCCTTTCATAGGAGCAATCTTGAGGAAAACATAGTCTCCGACTTGGAATTCTAGGGGCCTTCGACGTCTATCGACATAGCTTTTCTGATGACTAAAAGCTATGTCGAGTCTTTGCTTAATCTTCTTAATATCCTCTGAAGTCTTTCGGATAAAATCCGTGGTTTGAAGTTGCTTCTGTCCAACTTCTTGCCAATGAATGGGAAATCGACGTTTCTTTTCGTAAAATGCTTCAAATGGAACCATACCAATTGAGGCGTGATAACTATTCTCATAAGGAACTTGATCAAAGGTAGCTTCTGATCCCAGCTTCCTATGAAATCCAAAACATATGATCTTAACACATTTTCCAGTGTTTGGATGGTTTGTTCCGATTGAACATCCATTTGGGGTGAAAAGCTGTACTAAACTTTAATTTGGACCCCATTGCAGTGTGAACACTCGTCCCAATTGAGAGTTCAAACATCCATTACAATCCGAAATGATCGATTTTCGGCACTTCATGTAACCTAACAATCTGAAATACATAAATTCCGGTAAGCCTTTCTGCCGAAAAAGTGGCTTTGATGGCAATAAAGTGGGCTGATTTGATTATTCTATCGATAATAACCCAAATCGTATCCTTCCCACTTACAGCCCTGGGCAATCATACTACTAAATCCATCGTTGTTTGTTCCCATTCCCATTATGGGAGCTCAATTTTTCTGAATGTCTCCACCTAGATTGCGGTATTTAGCCTTAACTTTCTGACAAGTTAGGCATCTTGTCACGAATTCTGTGGTCTCATTCTGCATATTTGCCACCCAAATTCTCCTTAAGATCCTTGTACATCTTAGAAACTCCGGATGTACTGTGTATGGCATTAAATGCACTTTCAACATAATCCATTTCTTAAGGAATTCAAAGTTAGGAACACAAATCCCTTCTTTAAAATAAATTACCTCATAATTAGAGGTCTTAAATTCCTTATTCTTTTCATCAAAAGTTATGCCTTTTTGCAAAAAGGATTTCTTTCCTTGATGTAACTTAATGGATTCTAGGAGTTCAGACTGAAAAGTCAGAATAGACAACTTTTCAGTTATCATCTCCATGTCAAGGTTGGTAATTTCCCTTTGAGCTGACTTAGGTAACGTTCCTATAGACATCAACATACTAGCTGATTTTCCACTTAAATCATTTACTACCCTGTTTACTTTTCCAGGGTGGTCAAAGGATCTCCCAATCGTAATCTTTGATGAGTTCTAACCATCTTTGCTGCCTAATGTTGAGCTTTAAACATAAATTGGATAATTTCTTTCATGACCCTTTATTTGCAGTAAGGCATAGGCAACCACCTTTCCTTTTTGTATCAGGACAGCCCCAAGTCCAACCTTAGAGGCGTCATTAAAACTTACAAAATTCTCTTTTTTGGTCACCATATGTCTTATCAAGAATGAACCTTTCCTATCCAAAATTCACACTTTGTGAATATTGGCAGAAAGTTGATTCCTTTTTAACGTCTCTAAAACCATCCTAAGGTGCTGCTCGTGTTCCTTTATGGACTTTGAGTATATCAGAGTATCATCAATAAAAACGATGACAAACTTATCTAAGTACTTTTTGAACACCCTGTTCGTCAAGTCTATAAATGCAGCTGGAGCATTGGTCGAACCAAACGGCATAACCAAGAACTCATAATGTCCATAGAGGTTCGAAAAGCTGTCTTCAAAATGTCTCCCTCCTTAATCCTGAGTTCAGCTGGGGCCATACGATAAGGCGCTTTGGATACCGGTGTAGCTCCGGGCAATAAGTCTATCTCAAAAGAAATTTCCCGCTCGGGAGGAAGTCCAGGCAATTCTTTTGGAAAGACATCCACATATTCCCTGATAATGGGAACATCTTCCGGCTTCAGTTCCACCTCTTTCTCCTTGTCCATCATGTTGGCTAAGTATCCTTGGCATCCATTAGCCAACATTTTCCATGCCTTCAGTGCCGATACTAACCTACTTAAGGAGTTACGGGACTGGTCGTAAAAGTTGAATTCCTCATCATCATGCAAATTAAACATAACACAACGCTTGAGACCATTTATATTAGCGTTGTACTTGCCTCTGAAATCCGTTCCTAGAATCACATAAAAATCTTGAAGCTTGCTCGCAACGAGATCCACATACAAATTTTCTGTTACAAATGACTATTGAAGCACTTCATATTCAGTAGTCAGACAGAAAATTTTCTTACAATCGAAGAAATATTCTTATAAATTACTTTAAACTACTAACTCCTAATCCTAATTTCTGGGCAACTCTATCGATACAATGGAATGAGTAGCACCAAAATCAAAAACGGTGATAGCGTTATGAGCGGTGTTAAAAAAAATCTAATTTGTTACTACGTGAGAAGTTCCAGCCTCAGCATCCCCTTTGGTGTAGGCATAAATCCTAGCTTGGGGTTCAGGAGCCTCTATCCTCCTTGGTTCGTACGATGTGTCCTCGATTTTGACTGGCATTGCATGCAGCTGACTGCTCGCATTCCTTTGCAGATACTGGGGGTTCTGGTTCTGATTCTGGTTGTTGAGGTTGCAATTCCTCGCATAATGACCTTCCTTACCACAAAGGTAGCAAGCATTGGTTCCCAATCTACATATTACCAGGTGCTTCTTCCCGCATTGAGCGCACACTGGAAAGTTATTATTATTACCCTCATTCCCTCGGTTACTTCTCTTCTGAGGGAAATTTCTTTGCTGCCCCTGGCCAGCAGCATTTTCCTTTCTCTTGTTCTTTCCAAACTGCTTAGCATGTTGGGCCGCATTACTCGTCTGGCCCCTTGCATATGCGTCCTGATTCTGCCTAGGCTGCAGTTGCTTCTCCATAGCCTTCTCCTCTTTCTTAGCCTTAAATATCTGCGCCCTCGCCTCCTTATCTTGATTAATCCAATACTCAGCCCTAATTGCCCGACTAATACAGTCAGACACTAGGGTAGGAGGGCTGCTTCCCGCACTCACTTGTTTAGCTATATCCGTCCGAAACATCTTCATCATTCGCCTTACCTTTTCTGTTTCGGTCGGTATGAGTTCAGGACAAAGGCGGCCTAGCTGTTCAAACTTCTTAACAGCTTCCATAACTGACATTGATCCTTGCTTTAGGCTATTGAACTCGTCCTGCTGTGCGGCAAGGATCTCCCGGTTGTAGTACATCGCCTTGAACTCAGCTACAAAGTCCTGCCAACTCATGGCCGCAACATTCCTACGCATTTGCACTGTTATCCACCAATGCCTAGCATCCTTCTTCAGTGCAAATGAAGCACAGAGCACCCTCTCCTGCTCCGTGAGTCCCATGAAATCCATTATAACTTGGATATCCATAAGCCAATTATCAGCTTCTATTGGGTCCGTAAGACCCTCAAACTCAGGCGCTTTCATCCGCCTGAAACGTTCATACAATAGATCTTCCCGAACTATGGGTGGGTTCGCTGGCATCCCTAAGGGTGCTAACGGAACTCCGAAATTCCGCTGAACCTCCTGTCGAACCTCCGGTACTTGGGGCACTACCGGGGTGCAGGGTTATCCTGAGGTGGAATTTCGTTCGCGTGGGGTATCTGGTTCAATCGGGCTACCTGCTCACGTAGCCGATTTGTTTCTTGCTTTTCTTGTAGCAATTGCTGTTGCAACGTGGCTACAACGTTTGCAAGATCTGGCTCTTGCGCGTTCTGGTTAGCTTGCTTTCGCGTACGCACCATCTTAACACTCCTAATAAATTTCAAGAAAAGATTTCGTTATTCTCCGAAAATCTTTCTTTTCATTCATTTTCTATAACACATCATATCATATAGAAATACTTCGGGAGTTCTTCATAGCAAATCATATCATAAAACATTATGCAGAAATCCTTCATGATTTCTTCATAACGTATCATTTCATAAACTTATCATAGAAACTTTTTATCATGGCATCATAATCATCATGATACTCGTTTCATATAAAATATATCGTTTTATACATTTTTAAAAAAATACATCATTTTTACTATATACACAGTCAAAATAGGATGGAAGTGTCTACCACTTAACCATCATTCCTATCCTATATACAACCCTAACGTCAAAAGAACAAAATGTCGGAGTTAGTTCTAAAACTATCTACTCGGTCATCGCGTCGGAAAATACGTCTCGATCCTCGTCGTCGAATAGCATCTCCTCCGGATCTTCCTCCTACTCCTCGGGATCATCTAACTCCTCTTCTATATCCTCAAACTCATCCCATTCTTCCCACACCTCTTGTTCCTCATCATCACTCTCAATGAGGATTACTGGAAGATCTTCGGCATTGCCCCCTGGGTTATCCGGAGCCTCCGCAGGATCCATACCATCATTATCCGGTCCTGCCTCCACCTCTTGCGGAGGTATCTGCTGAAGTGGGACCGCCGGAATTGGATCCTCAGGCATAGCCGGAACTTCCTCAAAAAACGGGCTTTGGAATGCCGGCGTCGTCGACCGGATCGACGTGGTAAACATCCACTGGGTCGGCCTCCTGTACCATATATGCTATTACCTCAGCCTCCATAATAGCATCTATCATGTCCTCCAAGGATATTCCCACAACCGGTGCGGGTACATAAAACTTAACTGCCGGAGGTAGGCCGTCCCTGATAAGCTGTAACGCTCGCCACTGTGGATCCACGAGCTCCTGAGGTATATAGGGCAACATTGCCTTGCGGAATCTACGGCAACAGTGACCCATGGTCTCATCCGGATAAGCATGCCATTCTGCGGCGAAGTTGAGATATCGCCTCCTATTCATGTCGCCGTAAATAGCCGGCTCGCGGTACGGCGCATTGGCCCCCTCATCGGGTGGAGGTCCATATCGTGCTGTCATACGGGCACGAAAATCTGCCCATGGTGTCCCGTGTATAGCCAGATCCCCCTGCGCCATCCACCAGGCTCTAACCTCTCCCATCAAACATCTACTTGCTAATAAAACCTGAAGATGGGCTTCGATATGGCATACCCTAAAAATCACCTCCGTATCGAAAAGCCATCCTGTTAGCGAGATCGTCTGCTGAGTCCCATAAAAAATATAGGGCTTCATCTCGTGGAATGCCGTAGCGGCATCTCGATCCTCATCCATACTCGTATCTCGATAATCGAATCTATCAATTTACGAGCGCATAATAATTACTTAACTATGTACTAAAAAAAATTTAACTCTTACTTACAACGATGGTGGCGCTGGCAGGCAGACTGTGAAACTGGAAGGCAGGATCCCGCTCTGATACCAACTCTATAACGACCCACCCTTACGTAGGCCGTTACAGTTACTTATCTTACATATTAACTTAACATACTATCACGACCCGTTCTTATGTAGGCCGTTACCGTATTTATCATACATACTAGAATAACATGCTTACTTACTTATGCGGAAATAACGTACATATTTTTTTTTCTTTTTCTTTTCTTTTTAAAACCATTTGAGTAAAAACTTTACTACTTACTTAATTACAATATACACAATACTTATTTAGTATTTACTTTTCAAAACTACAGTGACGTAAAATAACTTGTACTTAACTAATATTTACTTATCAAAAGTATCGTAATCTTAAAATAACTTTGTACTAAACAAAGCATGTACATATATATTTCAAAACGCGTAGCAGTCTCCATTCCCACGTTTCACAGACAGCCCTGCCAAGCTTCCCCGTCTTGTATCAAGAATTGCCAGTAGGAAGCTTACCTACAGCATAAACGTAAGTTGTGAGCTTTGGCTCAGCAAGTACAACCTTGAACCCGCAAAACAACTTAATAAAGCAATGCATGAACCAATTATGCTTTCATTTTTGCTTTCATAGTTTTGGGCCCCTTATAAGTGTACGTACCGTGGCGCGCAGTCATGGAGTGGTTGGGGCGGCCAGCCAGTCCAACTCAAACCATGAACCAAACCTGACCTAGAGCAGGTCGGTACGACACACCATACTTAAAAACCTTTTCTTAAAACATTTCTTTCTTAAAAACATAATCTTCTTCTTACCATATGATTTATTATTTGTGAACATGCCTCATGATGTCACAATAATAAACATACATCATACATAACACATAATTGCATGATATTTTAAAAACATGCAAACTCATAAAACCATTTGCCTATGCTGTAGGCGGAGTTGTACTTACAGGTAACGCTAGGTCCTGGGGTTTGTCGTTCCGACAAGTTACCTCAAAAGGTTACCTCCTGTTTCCAAAAAGGAAGTAAGATAAGAATCATCCTATCTTACCTTAACTTATTTAATTAAATGTTAGTACCCTAACCAACATTTATCTGTGACCCTAGATATATGTCCCCCTCATATGCTTAACAATATTCTTGTTGGTTACTAAGTGTAACCCTAGGGCATAAGCCCTAATGGTAATCAAACGGTATCCTGTTTGATTACTTAATTAACTTTGGGCTTAAGGCCCAATGATCTTGGTATGGGCACCCTATTAGGTTACCATAAGTAACCTTAGACCTAGGCCCATATTGGGTGAAATTTTAAAAAGCCTGTTGGGCTTATAAGGCCCAACAATTAAGGTGGTATCCTTTAAGGTTACCTTACATAAATCTTGGACTCAAGGCCCAACATACAACCTTTGGTTCTTAAATAACTAGGCCCAATTAAATTTAGGTAACCTATATGGTTATAATAGGTTATCAATTGGCTTACCTTGCTTAATTTGCTTAATTTATTTATTTCTTGCTAAACTGAGTTTAATTAATCATTTGAAACTGCTTTTAAATAAAACTGTGTTGGTTTTACAGAAATTTGCTGAGAACAGTTAAATTGGCAGTGCATGTACAGGAATTTCCTGTGCATGCATGGTTTTAAAATTCTGAATCAGAGCTTGCTCTACTGATTAAGTTTTACTTTATAATCTGTTTGGATTTTGAAAAACTTTTCTTCATGAAAGTTTTAGATACTGAAAAACTCTACAACTTTCATGTTTTGACAAAAACCCAGTTCTGAACTTAACTTATACTTTTTTCCTTGTTGAAGCTGCCTGGCCGTGCATATAGGTCTGGGCAGTCTGGGCACGGGTTTTGGTAAAAACTGAAGGCCTTGGAGCCTTATTTTCAAAAACTGTTTGCGCTGGTCCCTATAATTTTCAATTTCCTACAACTTTTCTGTTTTGAGTTTTCTCAAATTCGGCCTCTAAAGGCCTCAAAATACCGTTTCCAATTCACTGCCCAGTTTTCACCCGAACTGGCAGTTTTTGGTTTCGGTTCGCTCTCACGTAATTTTACGCATACCCTACCTCAAACGGTCTCAGCCATGAGCCTACATCAAGCATACAGCGCATAATCTAACGTTCTCATGCCCATTCATTCAATCTCATGCATTCAATTATTTTATCAAACCCATTTGGTGAAGTTCACCAAACTTGGGTTTTCTAAGTTTCTTTAGGGTTTTCTTGAACCCTAGTTTAGCATACAATCTTTCAATACCATAATCAGCCATTCAACACAGAACATAAGCCTATGAGGACATACATCATACACCTAGTGGTCACATATAACATCTACACATTTTCTAGAGCATACATCACAATTCAAGCACCAAAATAAAGCATAAACATGCTAAACATAAATCAAGCACATTCTAGGCAACTTAAGCAATAAAAGGACATAATTAAATGAGCTTAAGCTCTTACAAACTTGCTGGAAAATACACTTAAATGGCTGAAAACAGAATTTAGAGGCTTTAGGAGGTTGAGAAATTACCTCCAAACCGAAGAGGACTTGCTAGTTTGTGTTCCGAAAAATGGTTTCCTAGCAGTCCCTAACCAAAATTTCCGACCACTCTATGGGATTTTTCTGTTTATGGAGTACGGCTGGGCAGAGCAAATGAGGGAGAAAATGGCAAGAGTTTGGGTGGGTTTTTGAATAAAAATGCCTAAAAAAATTTCCACCAAAGACACCTATTTATAGGTGTAAAATAATTTTGTTTCTAGAATTATTTTTAATCCTTAAATTGCACACCAAACCCTAAAAAAATTTTATTTGCCCACAAGCCCTCCATAGGTGGCCGGCCATTAGTGGAAGGAAAAGTTCAAGAATGTTCTTGGATTTCTTTCCAACTTTTTCAAAAAATCAAATAATAACATATTTATCTTTTGATTAGGTGGCATACACCTAAGGCTCCATTTGGCTTTAAAACTTAAAAACAGTCTCTTTTCATACTAATACATATATAACAAATACTGTTTTCCATAAAAAATAATACTGTTCACTAAACTGCAGTCCAAAATTTATCTGCATAAAAATGGACTGCGTTTAGGTTTTTCTTAGAACTTAAAGCTCATTAGTCCTTATTGCTCTAAAAATTGTGCTTGATTTTTCTAACATAATCCCGTACCTTAAACTTACTTATTTATCCGTAATTGATGGTTTTTCGCAGTATAATCTCTATACTGCCTGTTATACCACAGATCCATCATACGTTGACTTTTTGGTCAAACTTTGACTATTTTGGTCAAACGTTGACCAACATAAAATCATAAATTTCTATCGTAGCTCAGATCATTCTAGCCAATACTTTGACCGGAATTCATTCAAACATAAATCCTAATTTTGATTAGGCAAAACATATACTAACACATAATACAAATTTTGATTCCTTGAGAAACAAGAAAATCATAATTTGTAACAAAGTCAGTCATCACAATCTTCCCCCCTTAAAAATTTTCGTCCTCGAAAATTAGAACAAATGGGGATAATTCGCTCTCATATCCTCTTCTAATTCCCATATTGCTTCCTCAACATTGTGATTCCGCCACAATATTTTTACCATGGGAATTGTCCTATTCCGTAAGACTTTCTCTTCCCGATCCATGATTCGAACTGGTTTTTCTTCGTAAGTCAAGTCAGATTGAACCTCGATCGGTTCTTGGCTTAGCACATGGGAAGGATCAGGTACATACTTCTTTAACATCGAAACGTGAAAAACGTTGTGTACAGAAGCTAATTCTAGTGGCAAGGCAAGCTTGTAAGCTACTTTGCCAATCCTTTCCAAGATTTCGAATGGCCCTGTGTATCTTGGACTAAGTTTTCCCTTCTTGCCAAACCTCATAATCCCTTTCATAGGAGCAATCTTGAGGAAAACATAGTCTCCGACTTGGAATTCTAGGGGCCTTCGACGTCTATCGACATAGCTTTTCTGATGACTAAAAGCTATGTCGAGTCTTTGCTTAATCTTCTTAATATCCTCTGAAGTCTTTCGGATAAAATTCGTGGTTTGAAGTTGCTTCTGTCCAACTTCTTGCCAATGAATGGGAAATCGACATTTCTTTTCATAAAATGCTTCAAATGGAACCATACCAATTGAGGCGTGATAACTATTCTCATAAGGAACTTGATCAAAGGTAGCTTCTGATCCCAGCTTCCTATGAAATCCAAAACATATGATCTTAACACATTTTCCAGTGTTTGGATGGTTTGTTCCGATTGAACATCCATTTGGGGTGAAAAGCTGTACTAAACTTTAATTTGGACCCCATTGCAGTGTGAACACTCGTCCCAATTGAGAGTTCAAACATCCATTACAATCCGAAATGATCGATTTTTGGCACTTCATGTAACCTAACAATCTGAAATACATAAATTCCGGTAAGCCTTTCTGCCGAAAAAGTGGCTTTGATGGCAATAAAGTGGGCTGATTTGATTATTCTATCGATAATAACCCAAATCGTATCCTTCCCACTTACAGCCCGGGGCAATCATACTACTAAATCCATCGTTGTTTGTTCCCATTCCCATTATGGGAGCTCAATTTTTCTGAATGTCTCCACCTAGATGGCGGTATTTAGCCTTAACTTTCTGACAAGTTAGGCATCTTGTCACGAATTCTGTGGTCTCATTCTGCATATTTGCCACCCAAATTCTCCTTAAGATCCTTGTACATCTTGGAAACTCCGGATGTACTGTGTATGGCATTAAATGCACTTTCAACATAATCCATTTCTTAAGGAATTCAAAGTTAGGAACACAAATCCCTTCTTTGAAATAAATTACCTCATACTTAGAGGTCTTAAATTCCTTATTCTTTTCATCAAAAGTTGTGCCTTTTTGCAAAAAGGATTTCTTTCCTTGATGCAACTTAATGGATTCTAGGAGTTCAGACTGAAAAGTCAGAATAGACAACTTTTCAGTTATCATCTCCATGTCAAGGTTGGTAATTTCCCTTTGAGCTGACTTAGGTAACGTTCCTATAGACATCAGCATACTAGCTGATTTTCCACTTAAATCATTTACTACCCTGTTTACTTTTCCAGGGTGGTCAAAGGATCTCCCAATCGTAATCTTTGACGAGTTCTAACCATCTTTGCTGCCAATGTTGAGCTTTAAACATAAATTGGATAATTTCTTTCATGACCCTTTATTTGCAGTAAGGCATAGGCAACCACCTTTCCTTTTTGTATCAGGACAGCCCCCAGTCCAACCTTAGAGGCGTCATTAAAACTTACAAAATTCTCTTTTTTGGTCACCATATGTCTTATCAAGAATGAACCTTTCCTATCCAAAATTCACACTTTGTGAATATTGGCAGAAAGTTGATTCCTTTTTAACGTCTCTAAAACCATCCTAAGGTGCTGCTCATGTTCCTTTATGGACTTTGAGTATATCAGAGTATCATCAATAAAAACGATGACAAACTTATCTAAGTACTTTTTGAACACCCTGTTCATCAAGTCTATAAATGCAGCTGGAGCATTGGTCGAACCAAACGGCATAACCAAGAACTCATAATGTCCATAGAGGTTCGAAAAGCTGTCTTCAAAATGTCTCCCTCCTTAATCCTAAGTTCAGCTGGGGCCATACTGTAATAACTAGAATTTCACAACGTTACAATTTCTTGTATAGAAATTTAAACTGTACCGTGAAGGTAATTATGCAAAAGCCCGGTTTAGGGTTTTTATTCAGAATTGTGAGTTCTTATGCTTTTATAAGACTCAAAAATGATTGCTTAGTTGAGCATACGATCTTTTGAGGAAAAAGGTATGAAAACGCTATGATTTTTACAAAAGTCAAAGTTTGACCCGAGAGTCAAAGTTTGACCAGAAAGTCAAAGTTTGACCAGAAACCGTCAAAGTAAACCAAGAGAGTCCACGTTGTCAGAATAGGCAACATTGACCTAAGAAAGTCAAAGATTGGCTAGAAAGATCAATTCTTTGACGATATCGAAAAATGGTTAGCGGTATAGGAAGTATACTGCGGAAAACCAAATTTTTCAAATAAAATGGTTTAAGTTAGATTCAAAACCACCATAGAAAAATCAAGCACACTAAGTAGGAGATTAAAGGCCAAAAGGCTCGAAGCGAAAAGAGAATTTTTCGTATAGTTCATTATTAGACAGATAAATTTTGGACTGCATTTTAATAGCCGGTACTATGAATCAAAGACCACAGTATCAACTATATCTGTTTAGTATTGAGTTATACTGTCTAATGAAGAATTAGGCCAAATAAGGCCTTAATGGTGATGTCACATTACTTTTGGATTATGACATCATTATATGGATTTAGTGAAAAATTGGAAAGAATTTGGTTGGTTCTAGAACAACCATGGCCGGCCACCTCACCCCCTTTTTGTGCAAATTGGCTAACTTTGAAGGACTATTTTGCAATTTTAAAAAGTTCAAAATTGCCTATAAATAGGAGTGCATCCTATTCACAAAAATTAGAAAATTTAGCCAAACTTTGCCCAATTTCTTCCTCACCAAAACCGAATTTGGACAGCAGCCAAAAGAGAGAAAAAGTTTCAAAAACTTAAGGAATTAGTCTTAGGAGTATTAGGTATTCACTAGGAAGCAAGCCAAGAAGCTAGAAAAATTTTGGAACCAAGATTGGCCATTGCTGGCCGGTTCTGTGGCAGCAGCAGGGGGGAAGAGAAATTGAAGGGGAAACCAAGTAGGGAGGTGGCTGAGTTGTGGTGTGAAGTGGCCGGAACATTGGTAGGACCAATCCCTAGGTGGCTGCAAAATTTCAAGCTCATTGGAGGAGCATAGGGCCGGCTGCACCAAGGGGAAAGGAAGAGAGAAAATTGAGCCAAGCATACCCATATTGGAACAAATAAGGTAAAAATTTTCTTGGCCCTTAAATCTCTCAATTTAAGTTCTAAATTAGAGATTTAAATGTATTACAAGCTAAATTGTAATGAGCATAAGCTCCCTTTAATTTCTGCCCTTAGGTCAGATTTTTTTTTAGTGTGTGTGTGCTTGATTAGTTAGGGGTGGTTGATTTAGCATATTAAGCTATGTTTTGTTTAGTGCTTAATTGTGCAATTATATGTGCTTATGAGTATGATTGTATGCTAGATTAATTAAGGGTTGTATGTTTCCCCAAATCTGCCCAACAATATTTAAATGGCATGTTAGGGTGTTAGATGGAAATGTGTATGCTATGTGAGTAGAAATCAAGAAAACTAGCCAAACCGAAACCTTAAAAATTTAGTTTGATTGTTTGACTTGCATGGACGGGTTTGAGCTTCATGTGAGTTAAAATGGGACGTTAGAAACACGTTGTATGTTGATTCTAGGCTCCCGCTGAGTTCGGTTGAGGTAGTGTGCACGAATTAGGACGAGAAACCAAGAAAATACCGAAAACTGCCAATTCGGGTTAGATCTGCCCAGTTTTCTGGAAACCGAAATTTGAGGCCCTTAGAGGCTGATTTTGGAAAAACGTAAAACACAAAAGTTGTAGAGTAGGATTTTTCCTAGTGGACAACGTGGACAGTTTTCGAAAATAAGGCTCCAATGGCCTTCGTTTTTAAGAAAACCCGAGCCTGACCAGGCCCAGACCCTAAGCACGGCCAGGTGAGTTTAACAGGGAAAATGAACGGGTTAGAGACCGATTTGGGTCTCGAGTTCAAAACGAAAGTTTTAGGATTTTGAATGCTTTAAAACTTTCATGAAGAAAACTTTTTCAAATTCAGCTTTGATTTTTAAATAGAAAATTGGATTTCAAAACTGTGCAGTGAACAAGAAATTCGTGCACAGAAACTTCTAAAACAGTGCAGGAAAAGGACATTTCTGCACATCCACTGATTAATTCTCAGTGAGAAACTGTTCCAAAGGCAGTTTCTATTTTTAATGATTTTTACAAAGACCCGTTCTAAGTTTTATCAAATGATCTTAAAATCCTAAGCTTTTCCAAAGTAAAGAAAGAGTTTTTAATTGAGTTAAGTGAACCATGACCGGGAAAAGATTCCGAGTTATTGGTTTGGGCCCTAAGCCCAAGGGTTATCCAACGTAACCCAATAAAATAGTGAAAATGATTAGTCGGGCCTAAAAACTCGGGTTATCTGAAATAACCAATTGAGTTATATTTTAGAAAGCGTAGGCCCAAGATTTAAGAACAGTAGTCCAACGCTACTAAGGATGGCTGTTTAGCCAAGGTTACTTTATGTAACCAATCAAAGTACACGTTAAGTGTAGTAAACCCTAAACCTTAGGGGTATCCGCGATACAGAGGAAGTATCCGGGTTTATTTAAGAAAAGGGGGAAACATATAACTATGACTAGGTATGAATGTTGGTTTGATTACCAACATTCTGTAAGAACTAAATTCTTACTCTATGTCCTCTGATATAGCAGGAAATAGCCTGCTGAGGTATCCTGCAGTGGATCAACAAGTCTCGGGACATAGCACTCAAGGTAAGTACAACTCCGCCTACAGCATAGGCTCTTGTTGATACTTACCCAAGTATGAATAGTGTTTATGATATGATGTTATGTTTATGATAAGTATGTTCAGTTCATGATTATGAAATTAAAGCATGATTTATGTATAGTGACATCATGAACATGTTCACTAATAAGAATAATTATGAGTTCATGTAAAGTAAGTATGATGGCAAGCAAGCTTGCCTGTGTCGTACCGACCCGCGTCAGGTCGGGTTGAGCTATGGCAAGAGTAAGTCCATAAAGCGCGCCCGGTACGTACACTCATGATAAGGGGCCCATAAGTAAGATAAGTTAAGAATGAATACGATGGCATAATAAGAGCATAATTGGTTCATGCATATATTATGCGATGTTATAACATAATATGTATGTTATGATAAGTTCAAGATGTTATGTATGAGTTAAGTATGTTATGTATGCTATGAGAAGTTATGTATGATGGGTTATGTTTAATTGTTGCGGATATATATGTTGTACTTGCTGAGCGAAAGCTCACGTGTCTTACGTCTATGCTGTAGGTAAGCAACCTACTGGCAACGGATGATACAAGATGGCGAGCGTGGCGGGGTGGACTGTGAAATGTGGGGATATTAACCGCTACGCGTTTCGTTCTTATTATGTATATTATTTCGTATTCGAACAGCGTTTACATATTTATGCGTTTCAATTATTCCGCACAGTATAAAAAAATATATATATATTTCCGCTGCTTACGCTCATTATTTAAGCATGTATGTATGTATGTATGTATGTATGGTAACGGCCTGTGCTAGGCGGGTCGTTACACATACGATAAGGCGCTTTAGATACCGGTGTAGCTCCGGGCAATAAGTCTATCTCAAAAGAAATTTCCCACTCGGGAGGAAGTCCAGGCAATTCTTTTGGAAAGACATCCACATATTCCCTGATAATGGGAACATCTTCCGGCTTCAGTTCCACCTCTTTCTCCTTGTCCATCATGTTGGCTAAGTATCCTTGGCATCCATTAGCCAACATTTTCCATGCCTTCAGTGCCGATACTAACCTACTTAAGGAGTTACGGGACTGGTCGTAAAAGTTGAATTCCTCAACATAACACAACGCTTGAGACCATTTATATTAGCGTTGTACTTGCCTCTGAAATCCGTTCCTAGAATCACATAAAAATCTTGAAGCTTGCTCGCAACGAGATCCACATACAAATTTTCTGTTACAAATGACTATTGAAGCACTTCATATTCAGTAGTCAGACAGAAAATTTTCTTACAATCGAAGAAATATTCTTATAAATTACTTTAAACTACTAACTCCTAATCCTAATTTCTGGGCAACTCTATCGATACAATGGAATGAGTAGCACCAAAATCAAAAACGGTGATAGCGTTATGAGCGGTGTTAAAAAAAATCTAATTTGTTACTACGTGAGAAGTTCCAGCCTCAGCATCCCCTTTAGTGTAGGCATAAATCCTAGCTTGGGGTTCAGGAGCCTCTATCCTCCTTGGTTCGTACGATGTGTCCTCGATTTTGACTGGCATTGCATGCAGCTGACTGCTCGCATTCCTTTGCAGATACTGGGGGTTCTGGTTCTGATTCTGGTTGTTGAGGTTGCAATTCCTCGCATAATGACCTTCCTTGCCACAAAGGTAGCAAGCATTGGTTCCCAATCTACATATTCCCAGGTGCTTCTTCCCGCATTGAGCGCACACTGGAAAGTTATTATTATTACCCTCATTCCCTCGGTTACTTCTCTTCTGAGGGAAATTTCTTTGCTGCCCCTGGCCAGCAGCATTTTCCTTTCTCTTGTTCTTTCCAAACTGCTTAGCATGTTGGGCCGCATTACTCGTCTGGCCCCTTGCATATGCGTCCTGATTCTGCCTAGGCTGCAGTTGCTTCTCCATAGCCTTCTCCTCTTTCTTAGCCTTAAATATCTGCGCCCTCGCCTCCTTATCTTGATTAATCCAATACTCAGCCCTAATTGCCCGACTAATACAGTCAGACACTAGGGTAGGAGGGCTGCTTCCCGCACTCACTTGTTTAGCTATATCCGTCCGAAACATCTTCATCATTCGCCTTACTTTTTCTGTTTCGGTCGGTATGAGTTCAGGACATAGGCGGCCTAGCTGTTCAAACTTCTTAACAGCTTCCATAACTGACATTGATCCTTGCTTTAGGCTATTGAACTCGTCCTGCTGTGCGGCAAGGATCTCCCGGTTGTAGTACATCGCCTTGAACTCAGCTACAAAGTCCTGCCAACTCATGGCCGCAACATTCCTACGCATTTGCACTGTTATCCACCAATGCCTAGCATCCTTCTTCAGTGCAAATGAAGCACAGAGCACCCTCTCATGCTCCGTGAGTCCCATGAAATCCATTATAACTTGGATATCCATAAGCCAATTATCAGCTTCTATTGGGTCGTCAGACCCTCAAACTCAGGGCTTTCATCCGCCTGAAACGTTCATACAATAGATCTTCCCGAACTATGGGTGGGTTCGCTGGCATCCCTAAGGGTGCTAACGGAACTCCGAAATTCCGCTGAACCTCCTGTCGAACCTCCGGTACTTGGGGCACTACCGGGGTGCAGGGTTATCCTGAGGTGGAATTTCGTTCGCGTGGGGTATCTGGTTCAATCGGGCTACCTGCTCACGTAGCCGATTTGTTTCTTGCTGTTCTTGTAGCAATTGCTGTTGCAACGTGGCTACAACACTTGCAAGATCTGGCTCTTGCGCGTTCTGGTTAGCTTGCTTTCGCGTACGCACCATCTTAACATTCCTAATAAATTTCAAGAAAAGATTTCGTTATTCTCCGAAAATCTTTCTTTTCATTCATTTTCTATAACACATCATATCATATAGAAATACTTCGGGAGTTCTTCATAGCAAATCATATCATAAAACATTATGCAGAAATCCTTCATGATTTCTTCATAACGTATCATTTCATAAACTTATCATAGAAACTTTTTATCATGGCATCATAATCATCATGATACTCGTTTCATATAAAATATATCGTTTTATACATTTTTAAAAAAATACATCATTTTTACTATATACACAGTCAAAATAGGATGGAAGTGTCTACCACTTAACCATCATTCCTATCCTATATACAACCCTAACGTCAAAAGAAAAAAAAGTTGGAGTTAGTTCTAAAACTATCTACTCGGTCATCGCGTCGGAAAATACGTCTCGATCCTCGTCGTCGAATAGCATCTCCTCCGGATCTTCCTCCTGCTCCTCGGGATCATCTAACTCCTCTTCTATATCCTCAAACTCATCCCATTCTTCCCACACCTCTTGTTCCTCATCATCACTCTCAATGAGGATTACTGGAAGATCTTCGGCATTGCCCCTGGGTTATCCGGAGCCTCCGCAGGATCCATACCATCATTATCCGGTCCTGCCTCCACCTCTTGCGGAGGTATCTGCTGAAGTGGGACCGCCGGAATTGGATCCTCAGGCATAGCCGGAACTTCCTCAAAAACGGGCTTTGGAATGCCGGCGTCGTCGACCGGATCGACGTGGTAAACATCCACTGGGTCGGCCTCCTGTACCATATATGCTATTACCTCAGCCTCCATAATAGCATCTATCATGTCCTCCAAGGATATTCCCACAACCGGTGCGGGTACATAAAACTTAACTGCCGGAGGTAGGCCGTCCCTGATAAGCTGTAACGCTCGCCACTGTGGATCCACGAGCTCCTGAGGTATATAGGGCAACATTGCCTTGCGGAATCTACGGCAACAGTGACCCATGGTCTCATCCGGATAAGCATGCCATTCTGCGGCGAAGTTGAGATATCGCCTCCTATTCATGTCGCCGTAAATAGTCGGCTCGCGGTACGGCGCATTGGCCCCCTCATCGGGTGGAGGTCCATATCGTGCTGTCATACGGGCACGAAAATCTGCCCATGGTGTCCCGTGTATAGCCAGATCCCCCTGCGCCATCCACCAGGCTCTAACCTCTCCCATCAAACATCTACTTGCTAATAAAACCTGAAGATGGGCTTCGATATGGCATACCCTAAAAATCACCTCCGTATCGAAAAGCCATCCTGTTAGCGAGATCGTCTGCTGAGTCCCATCAAAAATATAGGGCTTCATCTCGTGGAATGCCGTAGCGGCATCTCGATCCTCATCCATACTCGTATCTCGATAATCGAATCTATCAATTTACGAGCGCATAATAATTACTTAACTATGTACTAAAAAAAAATTTAACTCTTACTTACAACGATGGTGGCGCTGGCAGGCAGACTGTGAAACTGGAAGGCATGATCCCGCTCTGATACCAACTCTATAACGACCCGCCCTTACGTAGGCTGTTACAGTTACTTATCTTACATATTAACTTAACATACTATCACGACCCGTTCTTATGTAGGCCGTTACCGTATTTATCATACATACTAGAATAACATGCTTACTTACTTATGCGGAAATAACGTACATATTTTTTTTTCTTTTTCTTTTCTTTTTAAAACCATTTGAGTAAAAACTTTACTACTTACTTATTTACAATATACACAATACTTATTTAGTATTTACTTTTCAAAACTATAGTGACGTAAAATAACTTGTACTTAACTAATATTTACTTATCAAAAGTATCGTAATCTTAAAATAACTTTGTACTAAACAAAGCATGTACATATATATTTCAAAACGCGTAGCAGTCTCCATTCCCACGTTTCACAGACAGCCCTGCCAAGCTTCCCCGTCTTGTATCAAGAATTGCCAGTAGGAAGCTTACCTACAGCATAAACATAAGTTGTGAGCTTTGGCTCAGCAAGTACAACCTTGAACCCGCAAAACAACTTAATAAAGCAATGCATGAACCAATTATGCTTTCATTTTTGCTTTCATAGTTTTGGGCCCCTTATAAGTGTACGTACCGTGGCGCGCAGTCATGGAGTGGTTGGGGCGGCCAGCCCAGTCCAACTCAAACCATGAACCAAACCTGACCTAGAGCAGGTCGGTACGACACACCATACTTAAAAACCTTTTCTTAAAACATTTCTTTCTTAAAAACATAATCTTCTTCTTACCATATGATTTATTATTTGTGAACATGCCTCATGATGTCACAATAATAAACATACATCATACATAACACATAATTGCATGATATTTTAAAAACATGCAAACTCATAAAACCATTTGCCTATGTTGTAGGCGGAGTTGTACTTACAGGTAACGCTAGGTCCTGGGGTTTGTCGTTCCGACAAGTTACCTGAAAAGGTTACCTCCTGTTTCCAAAAAGGAAGTAAGATAAGAATCATCCTATCTTACCTTAACTTATTTAATTAAATGTTAGTACCCTAACCAACATTTATCTGTGACCCTAGATATATGTCCCCCTCATATGCTTAACAATATTCTTGTTGGTTACTAAGTGTAACCCTAGGGCATAAGCCCTAATGGTAATCAAACGGTATCCTGTTTGATTACTTAATTAACTTTGGGCTTAAGGCCAAAGTTAATTAAACGGTATCCTGTTTGAATACTTAATTAACTTTGGGCTTAAGGCCCAATGATCTTGGTATGGGCACCCTATTAGGTTACCATAAGTAACCTTAGACCTAGGCCCATATTGGGTGAAATTTTAAAAAGCCTGTTGGGCTTATAAGGCCCAACAATTAAGGTAGTATCCTTTAAATTACCTTACATAAATCTTGGACTCAAGGCCCAACATACAACCTTTGGTTCTTAAATAACTAGGCCCAATTAAATTTAGGTAACCTATATGGTTATAATAGGTTACCAATTGGCTTACCTTGCTTAATTTGCTTAATTTATTTATTTCTTGCTAAACTGAGTTTAATTAATCATTTGAAACTGCTTTTAAATAAAACTGTATTGGTTTTACAGAAATTTGCTGAGAATAGTTAAATTGGCAGTGCATGTACATTAATTTCCTGTGCATGCATGGTTTTAAAATTCTGAATCAGAGCTTGCTCTACTGATTAAGTTTTACTTTAAAATCTGATTAGATTTTGAAAAACTTTTCTTCATGAAAGTTTTAGATACTGAAAAACTCTACAACTTTCATGTTTTGACAAAAACTCAGTTCTAAACTTAACTTATACTTTTTTCCTTGTTGAAGCTGCCTGGCCGTGCATATAGGTCTGGGCAGTCTGGGCACGGGTTTTGGTAAAAACTGAAGGCCTTTGGAGCCTTATTTTCAAAAACTGTCCATGCTGCTCCCTATAATTTTCAATTTCCTACAACTTTTCTGTTTTGATTTTTCTCAAATTCGGCCTCTAAAGGCCTCAAAATACCGTTTCCAATTCACTGCCCAGTTTTCACCCGAACTGGCAGTTTTTGGTTTCGGTTCGCTCTCACGTAATTTTACGCATACCCTACCTCAAACGGTCTCAGCCGTGAGCCTACGTCAAGCATACAGCGCGTAATCTCACGTTCTCACGCCCATTCATTCAATCTCATGTATTCAATTATTTTATCAAACCCATTTGGTGAAGTTCACCAAACTTGGGTTTTCTAAGTTTCTTTAGGGTTTTCTTGAACCCTAGTTTAGCATACAATATTTCAATACCATAATCAGCCATTCAACACAGAACATAAGCCTATGGGGACATACATCATACACCTAGTGGTCACATATAACATCTACACATTTTCTAGAGCATGCATCACAATTCAATCACCAAAATAAAGCATAAACATGCTAAACATAAATCAAGCACATTCTAGGCAACTTAAGCAATAAAAGGACATAATTAAATGAGCTTAAGCTCTTACAAACTTGCTGGAAAATACACTTAAATGGCTTAAAACAGAATTTAGAGGTTTTAGGAGGTTGAGAAATTACCTCCAAACCGAAGAGGACTTGCTAGTTTGTGTTCCGAAAAATGGTTTCCTAGCTGTCCGTAACCAAAATTTCCGACCACTCTATGGGATTTTTCTGTTTATGGAGTACGGCTGGGCAGAGCAAATGAGGGAGAAAATGGCAAGAGTTTGGGTGGGTTTTTGAATAAAAATGCCTAAAAAAATTTCCACCAAAGACACCTATTTATAGGTGTAAAATAATTTTGTTTCTAGAATTATTTTTAATCCTTAAATTGCACACCAAACCCTAAAAAAATTTTATTTGCCCACAAGCCCTCCATAGGTGGCCGGCCATTAGTGGAAGGAAAAGTTCAAGAATGTTCTTGGATTTCTTTCCAACTTTTTCAAAAAATCAAATAATAACATATTTATCTTTTGATTAGGTGGCATACACCTAAGGCTCCATTTGGCTTTAAAACTTAAAAACAGTCTCTTTTCATACTAATACATATATAACAAATACTGTTTTCCATAAAAAATAATACTGTTCACTAAACTGCAGTCCAAAATTTATCTGCATAAAAATGGACTGCGTTTAGGTTTTTCTTAGAACTTAAAGCTCATTAGTCCTTATTGCTCTAAAAATTGTGCTTGATTTTTCTAACATAATCCCGTACCTTAAACTTACTTATTTATCCGTAATTGATGGTTTTTCACAGTATAATCTCTATACTGCCTGTTATACCACAGAACCATCATACGTTGACTTTTTGGTCAAACTTTGACTATTTTGGTCAAACGTTGACCAACATAAAATCATAAATTTCTATCGTAGCTCAGATCATTCTAGCCAATACTTTGACCGGAATTCATTCAAACATAAATCCTAATTTTGATTAGGCAAAACATATACTAACACATAATACAAATTTTGATTCCTTGAGAAACAAGAAAATCATAATTTGTAACAAAGTCAGTCATCACAAAATCGGTCTCTAACCCACTCATTTTTTCTGTTAAACTCACCTGGCCGTGCATAGGGTCTGGGCATAGTCAGGCTCAGATTTTCTTAAAAACGAAGGCCATTGGTGCCTTATTTTGAAAAACTGTCCGCGTTGTCCTCTAGAAAAAAACCCTACTCTACAACTTTCATGTTTTAGGTTTTCCCAAAATCAGCCTCTAAAGGCCGCAAAACTGGCTTTCCAGAAAACTGGCCAGCCTGAACCCGAATTGGCAGTTTTCATTCTTTTATTAGTTTCTCGCCCTAATTCGTGCACACTACTCAACCGACCACAGCGGGAGCCTAGAATCAACATACAACGTTTTTCTAACGTCTCAATTTAACTTACTTGAAGCCCAAACACGTCCATGCAAGTAAATCACAAAATTTCAGCACATAGGTTTAGGGTTTGCATTGGTTTTGGCTTTTCTTCCAACCATTGCATGCACATCTCATTCTAGCATCCTAACGTACTTTTTACAGCATACATAAACAGATTTGGGGGAACATATAACTCACTAAATATTCTATCATGCAACCCTATTAAACAACAATCATAAGCATAATCAAAACTTATAACCAAACCACCCTTAATGCCTAATCAAGCACATAATATAATCTAATCTAGGGCTGAAATTTAAAGTGAGCTTATGCTCTTACAAACCCATTGGAAATACACTTAAATCCTTAATTTAAAGCTTGAATTGAAAGCTTTAGGGTCCAAGAGAATTATACCTTAATCAAAGTGAGAATAGGTTTGTTTGGCTCCAAACTTTTTCTCCTTTCTCCTTTCTCGTTGGCACCACAACCGGCCTCCCTCTAGCTATGGTTCCAAAATTTTTCAGCCACTTGGTTCCAACTGTAACGCCCCGACCGTCCATATAGGGGCCGACTACGTAGACGTGGGCCGTTACATTACTTGCTTAACTTACTTCTTAATTTAAAAAGCTTAAACTGATTGAAAATTTCAGAGTAAAATTTTTTTTTTCTTTTCTTACTTTACTTTGAACTTAACTTAACCTCATGCATATTCATAAGTACTCACTCGAGTACCGAGCTTTCATAATCATATTGAAAGCTACCATATTCATGCCGTGGACCAAACCCAACCTAGTGTGGGTCGGTACGACACGAGGCAACTTGTTGCCATCATCCTTGAAAACCATTCCTTAACTTGTTCTTGAAAACAATTTCTTAAAAATAGTTTTCTTCTTGAAAACAGTTCCTTATCCATACTATCAATTTACTATATCACATCATAACATAAAACATATTTTACAAATATATTTTTCAAAACAAATCTTTTCATAACAGAATTTCAAAACCCGTGGCGGTGTCCATCCCACATTTCATAATCTGTAGCGCCAGCCTTCACAGTCTTGCATCAAGTATTGCCGGTAGGTTGCTAACCTACAGCATGAACGTAAGTAATGAGCTTATGCCCAGTAAGTACAACGTGCAATCCGTAAAATATTTTAATAAAAGAATGCATTGACCGATTATGCTTTCTTGTGAATCAATTAAACTTTCATATATTATTGTAATGACTAGAATTTTTCAACGTTACAATTTCTTATATAGAAATTTAAACTGTACCGTGAAGGTAGTTATGCAAAAGCCCGGTTTAGGGTTTTTATTGAAATTGTGAGTTCTTATGCTTTTATAAGACTAAAAAATGATTGCTTAGTTAAGCATACGACCTTTTGAGGAAAAAGGTATAAAAACGCTATGATTTTACGAAAGTCAAAGTTTGACCAGAAAAGTCAAAGTTTGACCAAAAACCGTCAAAGTTGACCAAGAGAGTCCATGTTGTCAGGATAGGCAACATTGACCCAAGAAAGTCAAAGATTGACTAGAAAGATCAATTCTTTGACGATATCGAAAAATAGTAAACAATATAGGAAGTATACTGCGGAAAACCAATTTTTCAGATAAAATGGTTTAAGTTAGATTCAAAACCACCATAGAAAAATCAAGCACACTAAGTAGGAGATTAAAGGCCAAAAGGCTCGAAGCCAAAAGAAAATTTTTCGTATAGTCTATTATTAGACAGATAAATTTTGGACTGCAGATTAATAGTCGGTATTGTGAATTGATGACCACAGTATCAACAATATCCGTTTAGTATTGAAAGACACTGTCTAATCAAGAATTAGGCCAAATAAGGCCTTAATGATGATGTCACTTAACTTTTGATTTATGACATCATTTTATGGATTTAACACAAAATTTGGAAAGAAATATGGGTGGTTCTAGAACCCCTTGGCCGGCCACCTCACCCCCCTAAAGTGCAAAATGGTGAACTTTGAAGGACTATTTTGTAATTTTGGAAAGTTAAAAAATGTTTATAAATAGGGGTGCTTCCTATTCACAAAAATTAGAAAAACTAGTCAAACTTTGGTCAATTTTCTGCCCAAAAATCCGAACTTGAGTGAGCTGCCAAAGAGAAAGAAAAAGCTTGGAAAATCAAGGAATTGGTCTTAGGAGTATTAGGCATTCACTAGGAAGCAAGCCAAGAAGTTAGAAAAATTTTGAAGACCATTTGGCCATTGGTGGCCGGTTGTGTGGCAGCTACAAGGGGGAAGAAAAATTGAAGGGGAAAACAAGTAGGGAGGTGGCTGATTTTTGTGTGAAGTGGCCGGAGTCTTGGTTGGAGCAGTCCCTAGGTGGCTGGAAAATTTCTGACTCATTGGGAGGAGCTAAGGCCGGCTGCACCAAGGAGAAAGGAAGAGAGAAATTTTTGAGCCAAGCAAACCCACACTTGGAATAAGTAAGGTAAAAATTCTCTTGGCCCTTAAATCTCTCAATTCAAGTTCTAAATTAAAGATTTAAGTGTATTACAAGCTGATTTGTAATGAGCATAAGCTCAATTTAAATTCTGCCATAGGTCAGATTTTTTAGTGTCTGCTTGATTAGTTAAGGGTGGTTTGATTTAGGATTTTAAGCTATGTTTGATTGATGTTAATTATGAGTTTTTATGTGCTGATTATTATGATTGCATGCTAAGATATTTAGTAGGTTATATGGTCCCCCAAATCTGCCCAACAGAATGTTAATGGCATGCTAGGGTGCTAGATTGAATGGTGTATGCTATGGTTGGTAGAAAGCTAGAACAAGCCAACCCTAACCCTTAAAAATGCAGTTTTAGTGTTTGACTTGCATGGACGGGTTTGAGCTTTATGTGAGTTAAAACGAGACATTAGAAAAGCATTGTATGTTGATTCTAGGCTCCCGCTGAGTTCGGTTGAGGTAGTGTGCACGAATTAGGACGCGGAACCAAGAAAGGAACGAAAACTGCCAATTCGGGTTCAAACTGACCAGTTTTCTGGAAAGTCAGTTTTGAGGCCCTTAGAGGCTGATTTTGGAAAAACGTAAAACATGAAAGTTGTAGAGTAGGATTTTTCCTAGTAGGCAGTTTTCAAAAATAAGGCTCCAATGGCCTTCGTTTTTGTGAAAACCCGAGCCTGACCGTGCCCAGACCTTATACACGGCCAGGTAAGTTTAACAGGGAAAATGAATAGGTTAGAGACCGATTTGGGTCTTGAGTTAAACACAAAAGTTTTAGGGTTTTTCATGCTTTAAAACTTTTATGAAGAAAACTTTTTCAAATTCGGCTTTGATTTTTAAATAGAAAATTGGATTTCAAAACTGTGCAGTGAACAAGAAATTCCTGCATAGAGTGTTCTAAATCAGTGCAGGAAAAGGACATTTCTGCACATCCATTGACTATTTCACAATGAGAAACTGTTCCAAAGGCAGTTTCTATTTTTAATGATTTTTACAAAGATCCACTCATAGGGTTTCAAGTTTTATAAAGAAAAGTGAGTTTAAAACCCAAGATTTCTAAAGAAAAAGGGTGTTTAAACCAAATTGAATGAGCAATAACCGGGAAGGTACCGAGTTATTGGTTTGGGCCCAAAGCCCAAGGGTTATCCAACGTAACCCAATAGAATGATGAGAATGACTAAGTTGGGCCTAAAAACCAGGGTTACTCAAGAGTAACCCGATGGAATGAATTTTCAAGCAAGCTTAGGCCCAAGGTTAGGTTTAATTACCTAACACAGTTACGAAGGCTGTTTAGCCAAGGTTACTTTATGTAACCAACCTAAGTATGTTCTAAACCCTAGGTTTGACCAGGATACTGGGTAAGTATCCGGCTTTGTATTAAGGAAGTGGGGCATATAACCACAAATAGGTATGAATGTTGGTTTGATTACCAACATTCTGTAAGAACATAATTCTTACTCTATGTCCTCTGATATAGCAGAAAATAGCCTGCTGTGGTATCCTAAAGTGGATCAACAAGTCTCGGCACATAGTACTCAAGGTAAGTACAACTCCGCCTACAGCATAGGCTTTTGTTGTATACTTGCCCCAAGTATGTTTGATGTTTATGATGGAAAGATGTTATGATTACGATATGACTATGTTAAGTCCATGAGTATGAGATTATGACATGATGTTAAGATATGAGCATAATTTATAAATAGTGACATCACGAAGCATGTTCACTAATAAGAACAAGTATGAGTTCATGAAAAGTAAGTATGATGGCAAGCAAGCTTGCCTGTGTCGTACCGACCCGCGTTAGGTCGGGTTGGACTGTGGTTTGAGTTGGAAATGGACTGGCCGCCCCAACCAAATCGTAGTTGCGCGCCCGGTACGTACACTCATGATAAGGAACCTATAAGTAAGATAAGTTAAGAATGAATAAGATGGCATAATAAGAGCATAATTGGTTCATGCATATATTATGCAATAGTATGTATGTTATGATAAGGTTCAGTATGAGATGTATGAGTATGTATGATATGTATGCTATGAGAAGTTATGTATGACATGTATGATATGCTATGCTTATGTAATGTTATGAAGAGTTATGTTTATGTTTAATTGTTGCGGATTTGTATGTTGTACTTGCTGAGCGAAAGCTCACGTGTCTTACGTCTATGCTGTAGGTAAGCAACCTACGGGCAACTGATGATGCAAGGTGGCGAGCGGGGCAGGGCGAGCTGTGAAATGTGGGGTTAATAACCGCTACGCGTTTGGTTCTTATATGTAAATTATTTCGTGTCCAAACATCGTTTATATTGATACGCGTTTCGTTATCCGCGCCGTATATAAAAAATAAATAAATAAATAAAATTTCCGCTGCTTACGCCAAATAAATAAGTACGCATGTATATATGTATGTATGTATGGTAACGGCCTGTGCTAGGCGGGTCGTTACAGAGTTGGTATCAGAGCGGTTCCCTGCTACCCAATTTCACAGTATGCCTGCCGTCGCCGCCATCATTGTAAGTAATTTTATTTTTATGAGTGAATAATTAGTAAATGATTATGTTATGATAGATACGACGTTATGGATCCCGCTAGAGCAGACGAGGATCGACGTGCTGTGACGTCTTTTTATGAGTCGCACCCGATGATTTTTGACGGGACGAGATGGACGGTGTCGTTAGCTGTCTGGTTATACGACATGGAGTTGATCTTCCGACTATGTCATATAGAGGAGCGACTACAGGTCTCCTTAGCCAGTCGGTGTCTTGCCGTAGACGCTCGACTATGGTGGATCACGATAGGAGAGGGATCGATGCCGAGTCGTACTTGGGCGCACTTCTGTGCCGGTGTACCTCATTGCGACCCTGCGATGTATCGGGATATGTATCATGCCCGATACCTTAGTTTTTCAGCAGTGTGGCACGCCTACCCGCATGAGCCCATGAGCCATTACTGCAGGCGGTTTCAGGAGGAGCTGTTGCCTTACGTCCCCCGGGACTTGGCTAACCCGGGGATGATTTCACTCCAGTCTTTCCGAGACGGTTTGCCTCCGCAGATCCGCCAGAACGTTCCCATGCCGTTGCCTAAGACGACGGTGGGGAACATGATAGAGGATATTATGGGAGCCGAGGCCGTGGTACAGGCTATGCAGGCCGCTGGGGTCGCAGAGGGTCATCAGGCACCGGCCGACGACGATGGGATGGGAGAGCCGTTTTTCGGGCCCGGTCCAGTCTTTCCCGAGGACCCGATTCCAGCCGAGCCAATACAGGCGGTGCCGCCCCAGGACGCCGAGGCTGACGTGGCCGGCGATGATGTCGATCCCGATGATATTATAGCTGCTCCGGAGGATCAGCCGGAAGACCCCCGATCATCGATATTTCTAGCGATGATGAGGAGGATGTGGAGCCGGAGCCAGAGCATGAGGACTGGTTTGAGGATCAGGAGGAGGACTTGGAGCCAGGGCCAGAGTTTAAGCCTATAGACTGGATAGAGGATGATTTTGATGAGGATCCGGAGGAGATTCCATTTCACGATGGAGATGATGAGTCAGACTCTGATGGGTCCTCCGTAGTGACGATTGAGCATATAGATTAGGCTCACTGTATATACATACTTTTGACGTTAGATTGATATGTACTAGCTTATATTTTTGGATGATAGGCTTGTACTGATGTATGATGGGAAAGTGTTAGACACTTCCATCCGAAATTTTGGACCTATATGTACAGAAATCGTATCAAAATGTATTTACAAGATTGTGAATATAATGTACTTTTTGTAAGAATACAAAAAGAAAGTTCAAGTATGAAATATTATGATATGATGATGAAAGGCATGATACGAGTTGTTATGTGCCATGATACGATGATAAAGTTATGATATGAAGAATTATGTTATGTATGACGATAAATCTATGAAAGAAGGGATATTTCTGGTATGATAATATCTTTTCTTATGTTTTGATAGGATCTAGAGAAAATGGTTCGTACACGCCGAGCAGTACCTGAAAATCCGCCAGAGCTGGATCTCGCAACCATTGTTGCAAATTTGCAACGGCAGCTGCTAGAACAGCAGCAAGAGACAAATAGACTGCGAGAGCAGTTAATTCAGATGAACCAGAGACCTCGGGCTGATGAGGTTCCTCTTCAACAGAATAGGGTGCCTCCGGTACCAGAAGTCCAACCGGAAGTACAACAAGAAGATCTACGGAATGTTGAGATTCCGGTAGCACCTGCTGGAGTTCCAGTAAACTTACCGCCAGTACGGGAAGATTTACTGTATGAGAGATTCAGGAGGATGAAGGCGCCTGAATTCGAAGGATTGATGGATCCAATAGCTGCGGATAATTGGTTGATTGATATCCAAGTCATCTTGGACTTCATGCGGCTATCGGAGCAGGAAAAGGTTCTATGTGCTTCCTTCGCCCTTAAGAAAGATGCCAGACATTGGTGGATGACTGTTCAGATGCGGCGAGATGTTACCACCATGAGCTGGCAAGATTTTGTAACAGAGTTCCGCACCATGTACTACAATAGGGAAATTCTGGCAGCCCAGCAGGATGAATTCGCCAGTTTGAAACAGGGATCAATGACAGTAATGGAGGCTGTCAAGAAATTTGAACAGTTGGCCCGGTTGTGTTCGGAACTGGTTCCCAACGAAACAGAAAAAGTTAGAAGAATGATGAAGATGTTCCGGACAGATATCGCCAAGCAAGTTAGCGCTGGCAGTAGCCCACCTACCCTGGTATCCGACTGCGTAAGTCGTGCGATAAGAGCCGAATACTGGATAAACCAGGACAAGGAAGCAAGGGCTCAGATCTTCAGGGCTAAAAGAGATGAGAAAACCGTGGCGAAGCCGACACAGCCCCGTCAGAACTTTGAAACGCCCCCGAAAGGACAAGTCAGTAACCCTACCCAAGGTTCCAAACAGTTTGGGAGGAACAAGAGAAAGGGAAATTTCTCGGGTCAGGGACAACAAAAGAATTACCCTAAGAAGAGGAATAATAGAGGAAATGAGGGTAATAACACTGACTACCCGGCATGCGCCAAGTGTGGAAGAAAACACCCGGGAATCTGTAGAATGGGGTCGAATGCCTGCTACCTGTGTGGCAAGGAGGGGCATTATGCAAAGAATTGCCATCTGAACAACCAAGGCCAGAATCCTCCATACCCGAGCCGGAATACGAACAGTCAGTTGCATGCTGTCCAAACTAGGCTTGAAGGACCCTCAATCACCGAAGGCAGATTAGAGGCTCCTGAACCTCAAGCCAGGATTTATGCTTACACCAGAGGTGATGCTGAAGCTGGAACTTCACATGTGGTGACAGGTCAGATTTCTATCACCACTTATGATGCTATCGCCTTGTTTGATTCTGGAGCTACTCACTCATTTGTATCCTTGGAATTCGCCCAGAAGTTAAGAAGAGGTGTAAATAGTTTAGATCAGCCCTTCAAAACCTCCTTGCCGTCCGGAGAGATTTTGTGGTCCAATTTTTGGATACGAAATGCTTCCGTGACTATCTGTGGTCGAGAATTATTCGTAGATCTCATTGCGATCAAGCTGCAGGATTTCGATGTGATCTTAGGAATGGATTTCTTAGGTAAATGCAACGCTAAGATCGACGGCCGGAAGCGCTGTGTAACGTTCAAACCGTATGGAGAAGAGGAGTTTAATTTCTACGGGCAATCTCGACATTCAGCAACTAAACTGGTTTCAGCGATGAAGGCTTGGAAAATGTTAGCTAATGGCTGCCAAGGATATTTAGCTAACATGGTAGATAAAGATTGTGAAGTGGAATTGGCACCGGAAGATGTTCCCATTATAAAGGAATATGTGGATATCTTTCCGAAGGACTTACCAGGACTTCCGCCGGAACGTGAGATTTCGTTCGAAATCGAATTGCTACCTGGAGCTGCACCGATATCGAAGGCGCCTTACCGTATGGCACCTGCCGAGCTTAGGGAAATGCAAATGCAGTTACAAGAATTGCTGGATAAGGGATTCATCCGACAAAGTTACTCTCCATGGGGAGCACTAGTGTTGTTCGTAAAGAAGAAGGATGGATCACTACGAATGTGTATCGACTACCGTGAGCTTAACAAGATTACGATCAAGAACAAGTATCCCCTTCCGAGGATAGACGATCTTTTCGATCAACTTAGGGGAGCGGTAGTATTTTCGAAAGTCGATCTACGATCAGGCTACCATCAGCTCAGGATCAAGGAGTCAGATATCTCCAAGACGACTTTTCGAACAAGATACGGGCACTATGAGTTTTTGGTTATGCCATTTGGGCTAACCAATGCCCCAGCCGCATTCATGGACCTTATGAACCGAGTATTCAAGGAGTATCTGGATAAGTTCGTCATTGTTTTTATTGACGATATTTTGATATACTCAAGGTCCAAAGAGGAGCACGAGCATCACCTTAGGTTGGTGATGGAGACGCTAAGACGGAATCAGTTGTATGCCAAATTCACAAAATGTGAATTTTGGCTGGAAAAAGTCCACTTTTTGGGTCATGTGGTGTCAAAGGAAGGAATTTCAGTGGACCCTGCTAAGGTCGAGGCGGTTAGTGCGTGGCCAGTACCCAAAAATGTTACGGAAATACGGAGTTTCCTTGGATTAGCTGGCTACTACCGATGATTCGTCGAGGGATTTTCCAAGATCGCTACACCCCTCACCGCTCTTACCCGTAAAGAAAAGAAATTTGAATGGACTCAGAAATGTGAGGAGAATTTTCAAGAGCTCAAGAGGAGATTGACAAGTGCGCCTGTGTTGATAATTCCTGATGTAGATGCAGGAAATTTCGTGATCTATAGTGACGCTTCTAAAAATGGATTAGGAGCCGTCTTGATGCAGAATGGGAAGGTAGTTGCCTACGCATCCCGACAGCTGAAGATTCACGAAAAGAATTATCCCACGCATGACTTGGAGCTCGCGGCAGTAGTTTTCGCACTTAAGATCTGGAGACACTACTTGTACGGGAACAAGTGTGAAATCTACACCGATCACCAGAGCCTCAAGTATATTTTTACTCAGAAAGAGCTCAACATGAGACAACGTAGATGGTTGGAACTTGTAAAGGATTATGATTGTGAGATCCTTTACCATCCTGGAAAGGCGAACAAAGTAGCAGATGCCTTAAGCAGGAAATCCGTAGGCATGCTGATGTCTATTGGAATGTTTCCTAGACCACTACAAAAGGAGATTTCAGAGTTCAACTTGGAATTGATAACGGGGAAATTATTTGTTCTGTCCCTCCAGTCCAATCTTCTAGAAACCATCAAGTCACATCAAAGGAAAGATTCTTCTTTGTTGAAAGCACAACTCTTTGACGAGAAGAACAAGGAGTTTAGAGTCTCCGAAGATGGTACTATTTACTTCAAAGGAAGGATTTGTGTTCCTAACTTCCTTAAAGACCAGATCTTGTCTGAGGCACACAAGACGCCATATTCAGTACATCCAGGAGCTTCCAAGATGTATAAAGACCTCCGACAGAGTTATTGGTGGCCTAATATGAAGAATGAGGTAGCAGAATATGTATCGAAATGCCTAACTTGTCAGAAAGTTAAGGCTGAACATCGACATCCAGGTGGAGAACTACAGAAGATAGAACTTCCTGAATGGAAATGGGAGCAAATTACTATGGATTTCGTAGTAGGGCTACCCAGAACTTCAAGTGGGAATGACTCGATTTGGGTTATTGTGGATAGATTAACCAAATCAGCCCACTTTATTGCGATTAAGGTCACCTTCTCAGTGGAGAAATTGGCTGAAATCTACGTATCCCAGATCATCAGATTTCATGGAGTACCAAAATCGATCATTTCGGACCGTGATGGACGCTTCACTTCTCGATTTTGGACTAGTGTTCACAATGCTATGGGGTCGAAATTGAAGTTCAGTACGGCATTTCACCTCCAAACTGACGGTCAATCAGAACGAACCATCCAGACACTAGAGGATATGCTAAGGTCATGTGTGCTGGATTTCAAAGGAAACTGGGATCAGAAGCTGCCATTGATCGAATTCTCCTACAACAACAGTTATCATGCTTTGATTGGTATGGCTCCATTTGAAGCATTGTATGGAAGAAAATGTCGATCGCCTATCCACTGGCAGGAAGTGGGACAGAAGCAGCTGTAAACTACAGATTTTATCAAGAAGACCTCGAAGGATATTCAGATGATCAAGCAGAGGCTCGACATAGCTTTTAGCAGACAAAAAAGTTATGCCGATAAACGTAAGAGGCCCTTGGAATTCCAAGTGGGAGAAGCGGTGTTCATCAAGATTACTCCTATGAAAGGAGTAATGCGATTTGGTAAAAAGGGAAAGCTTAGTCCGAGGTATACTGAACCATTTGAGATTCTCGAACGGATTGGAAAAGTCGCCTATAAGCTTGCCCTACCGCCTGAGTTAGCTTCGATGCATAATGTTTTCCATGTGTCGATGTTAAAGAAGTATGTGCCAGACCCTTCCCATGTGCTTAGTCAGGAACCAGTAGAGGTTCATACGGACTTAACCTATGAAGAAAAGCCAGTTCGAGTTCTGGATCGGGAAGAAAAGGTCTTAAGGAATAAAACCATTCCCATGGTTAAAGTATTGTGGCGAAACCACATGGTCGAAGAAGCAACCTGAGAGTTGGAAGATGAGATGAGAAAGAACTACCCTGATTTGTTTTAATTTTCGTGGACGAAAATTTTTAAGGGGGGTAGATTGTAATGACTAGAATTTTTCAACGTTACAATTTCTTGTATAGAAATTTAAACTGTACCGTGAAGGTAGTTATGCAAAAGCCCGGTTTAGGGTTTTTATTGAAATTGTGAGTTCTTATGCTTTTATAAGACTAAAAAATGATTGCTTAGTTAAGCATACGACCTTTTGAGGAAAAAGGTATAAAAACGCTATGATTTTATGAAAGTCAAAGTTTGACCAAAAACCGTCAAAGTTGACCAAGAGAGTCCATGTTGTCAGGATAGGCAACATTGACCCAAGAAAGTCAAAGATTGACTAGAAAGATCAATTCTTTGACGATATCGAAAAATAGTAAACAGTATAGGAAGTATACTGCGGAAAACCAATTTTTCAGATAAAATGGTTTAAGTTAGATTCAAAACCACCATAGAAAAATCAAGCACACTAAGTAGGAGATTAAAGGCCAAAAGGCTCGAAGCCAAAAGAAAATTTTTCGTATAGTCCATTATTAGACAGATAAATTTTGGACTGCAGATTAATAGTCGGTACTGTGAATTGATGACCACAGTATCAACAATATCTGTTTAGTATTGAAAGACACTGTCTAATCAAGAATTAGGCCAAATAAGGCCTTAATGATGATGTCACTTAACTTTTGATTTATGACATCATTTTATGGATTTAACACAAAATTTGGAAAGAAATATGGGTGGTTCTAGAACCCCTTGGCCGGCCACCTCACCCCCCTAAAGTGCAAAATGGTGAACTTTGAAGGACTATTTTACAATTTTGGAAAGTTCAAAAATGTCTATAAATAGGGGTGCTTCCTATTCACAAAAATTAGAAAAACTAGTCAAACTTTGGTCAATTTTCTGCCCAAAAATCTGAACTTGAGTGAGCTGCCAAAGAGAAAGAAAAAGCCTGAAAAATCAAGGAATTGGTATTAGGAGTATTAGGCATTCACTAGGAAGCAAGCCAAGAAGTTAGAAAAATTTTGGAGACCATTTGGCCATTGGTGGCCGGTTGTGTGGCAGCTGCAAGGGGGAAGAAAAATTGAAGGGGAAAACAAGTAGGGAGGTGGCTGATTTTTGTGTGAAGTGGCCGGAGTCTTGGTTGGAGCAGTCTCTAGGTGGCTGGAAAATTTCGGGCTCATTGGGAGGAGCTAAGGCCGGCTGCACGAAGGAGAAAGGAAGAGAGAAATTTTTGAGCCAAGCAAACCCACACTTGGAATAAGTAAGGTAAAAATTCTCTTGGCCCTTAAATCTCTCAATTCAAGTTCTAAATTAGAGATTTAAGTGTATTACAAGCTGATTTGTAATGAGCATAAGCTCAATTTAAATTCTGCCCTAGGCCAGATTTTTTAGTGTGTGCTTGATTAGTTAAGGGTGGTTTGATTTAGGATTTTAAGCTATGTTTGATTGATGTTAATTATGAGTTTTTATGTGATGATTATTATGATTGCATGCTAAGATATTTAGTAGGTTATATGGTCCCCCAAATCTGCCCAACAGAATGTTAATGGCATGCTAGGGTGCTAGATTGAATGGTGTATGCTATGGTTGGTAGAAAGCTAGAACAAGCCAACCCTAACCCTTAAAAATGCAGTTTTAGTGTTTGACTTGCATGGACGGGTTTGAGCTTCATGTGAGTTAAAACGGGACATTAGAAAAGCATTGTATGTTGATTCTAGGCTCCCGCTGAGTTCGGTTGAGGTAGTGTGTGTGACGCCCCGACTTCCCAAGCCGGGTCGACACCATACTACTTGTACTTAACTTGCTTAAAAATTTGAGAATAATTTTTTTTTTTTAAACATATTCTCATATGTTATCTTGTAGAGAAAACTTGTCACTCATATATACCAAACTGAAAATACCTTTTCGTGTCTTCAAATTCTTTACATATAACAAACATCATTTACTTTTATCATATTAACATATTTTCTGAAAAATTGGATGCGGAAAATTATGCGTAGTGGTATCCCACACTGCCCTTCACCCGTCGCATCGTCCACAAAGCCCATCACTTAATTTGCAGGCTTCTTACCTACAGTATGAAATATAAGAGTGAGCTTTTGCCCAGCAAGTACAAACATAATCTCACGAAATAATTCAAACATCTTAAACATGTCCATCATCATGTAGCTTATGCATGAACCATTTATGATTGATTGAATGTCTTATGTTTCATTATAGACTCAATCCTTAACTTATCTTGTCTTAACATGTGGGCCCATAGTGTACGTACCGAAAGCGCGCAGCCTCCAGATAAGGCTAGGGTTTGCAAGGCCCTAACAGTTCTGGGAATCATAACGTGACCCTCACGCATCAACGAGAGGTTAATATCACAATTGGTGTTAAACATGTATCCTCCACGATCACGGGAGGTTGGTACGACACCTTACTTGATTATCTTACCATGTGATTTAACATTAGTGAACATGCTTCATGATGTCACTATATCATATTCAAACTTAACATTTCCCATATCATGGCATTCTTGAAATCATGACATTTTTAAAACCATGACATTTTAGAAAACATGGCATAATATGTAACATGTCATAGCACATCATCGCATAGCATTACATAACATCATACAACATAGCATGTACATTTAAACATGTAATGTAACTAGTATAGTTAAACATAATATATATGAAAATAGTATTTACTATTTTCATACTGTAGGTGAGGTTCGATACTTGCCTGATTCGTTATATGCCAGGCTTTGTTGTTTCCACCCTGATCTCAATTGCAGGTTACTTCCTGCTATTAGAAAGAACATAGGATAAGGATCCTATAAAACGTTGATAACCTTTCCAGCATCATAGTTATATGTTCTCCTTACATACTTTGATCATTTATTAGGTTACTAATCGTAACCCTAGAGATTATGGTTAACCGTCTTGACCCATTAGATTACTTGAGGTAACCTTGGGTATTAAACCCGTATTAGTATATTCTTATTATCGAGCCTAAGTTTTAGTAACTCGGGTATCCTTCCTGGTTACCATTCGTCATTGTCTTGTTAATATGTTTTGACTTTTAAAATCCAATTTGGAAAATTGGCTAGAAAATCTTTTGTTTTACTTCAAAATTCATGGTTTTCAAAATAAGACTTTATAAAAATTATTGAAGACTGAAAACTACTTTTAAAATAGTTTTGATAGTCAAAACAGGAGTGTTGATGCAAAAATACAGTTTTTCTGCATGTTTTTAGAAAATCCTGTGCAGGAATTTCTTGCTCTCTGCACAGTTTTCATAGTTTAGGTTGTATTTAAAAATCCAGATTGATTTTGAAAAACTTGTCTTCACAAAAGTTCTTGCTCTTGAAAAATTCTAAAACTTTTGTGTTTTAAGAAAAACCCAGTTCTGCTTGGATTCTTGTCAGTTTTAATTTGAAACTTACTGGACGTGTAGACCAGGTCTGGGCAGATTAGCCTCGGATTTTCGTAAAAACGGAGGCCATTGGAGCCTCATTTTTCAAATCCATTCGCATTGCCCTCTAGGAAAAACTGTTCTGAACAACTTTTGTGTTTTAATTTTTTCCAAACTCGGCCTCTAAAGGCCTCAAAATCTGACTTTCCCGAGACTGGCCAATTTCTACCCGAAATGGCAGTTTTCGGTTTCGATTTTTGTTTTACGTCCTAGACGTGGAATCTAGCTCGACCAGCCACCGCGGGAGCCCTAATACACACATGCAGCGGTTTTCTAACGTCCAATATTCACCATGCAATTTAAAATTCACATCATGCATTAACATATAAAACCTAATCATTCAAACAAACACCTATCATGCAAAAATGGAAACCACCAACCATAACCCTAACTTAAATCAAGCACACAACCTAAATTTCTTAGCTAAGGCAGGGAGTTAATGTGAGCTTATGCTCAATACAACCAATGCTTAAATACATTTAAATTTCTCGAAATGAAATTTAAATGAAAAGCTTAGGGATCCAAGGAATTATACCTCAATTTGGTTCAAGGTTTTGGCTAGGATTTCTGTTTTTCTCCTTGCCCCTTGTTCTAGCAAAACCGGCCCTATGGCTTGCTTGGCTCCAAACTTTTTCTCCACCACCCTTGCTCTAGATTTCCGGCCACTCCAACTCACAAAATCCGGTCACATCCAAGTTTCCTTCTCCTCCCTTTCTCTTCCTTCCACAACCGGCCTTGAGCCAAAAAATGGGTTCCAAAATTTTTTTCAACTTTTCGGCTTGCTTTCCAACAATAAACCGACTAACACTCTCTCTTTTTCACTTGATCTTGGCTCGAATTTCTTCCTTTCCCTCTCCCTCAAGTTCGGTTTTGGTGGGTAAAAATTTTGGCAAAGTTTGGTTGCTTTTCTCTAATTTTTTTGAATTATGGCTTCACCTATTTATAGAGGTGGGGAAAGTCTTGGAAATTGGAATTTGACCCCAAAAAAATCAAGAAATCACACAATGGGGGGTGTAGGTGGCCGGCCAAAACCTTGTGGAACAAGGAAAAATTGTTCTAGAACAATACACTTGTCATCTAATGCATGGTTCATGGAATTATGATGTCATAATTCCAAATAAGGATGATGTCATAAATATGATATCATCCTAAGGCCTTGTTTGGCTACTTTTGCTATTGTACAGTCCATTTTTAAGTTAATACAGGTATTTCCAATACTGGATTCACTTATACTCAGTATTGGTTTACCGAACTGCAGTCCAAAATTTATCTGTGTAAAAATGGACAGTATGAATTTTTCCTTATTTCTTAAAACCCTTCTGCTCTTTAATTCTACTTAATGTGCTTGTCTTTCTATGGTGGTTTTGAATCTTAAACATATTATTTTATCAGTAAAATCGACCTATGCAGTATAATTCTATACTGCGGTCTATTTACTCTTACGGTCTTTTCTTAACTTTTTGGGGTCAGTCTTTGGCTTTCTCGTCCACCATTGACTTTTCTTGTCAACAGTTGACTTCCTTGCCAAGATTTGACTCCCGCGGTCAACAGTTGACTTTTCTGGTCAACCGTCGACGTTTTTGGTCAAACTTTGACCAACATAAAAATTTTGGCAATTTTGTTCCTTTTTGCCTAAAAGGTCATTTGCTTGACTAAGCAATCATTATTGAGTCTTATAAAATCATAAAAACTCACAAAATATCATAAAAACCCTTAACCGGGCTCTTTCATAAATATCCTCAACGTACAGTTGAATTTTTTTACACAAAAATCATAACGATCGAAAAACTAGGTATTACAATCTACCCCCCTTAAAAAATTTTCGTCCTCGAAAATCAGAACAATTCGGGGTAGCTTTTCTTCATCTCGTCCTCGCGTTCCCATGTTGCCTCCTCAATCTCATGATTTCTCCATAGGATCTTAACTAAAGGTATAACCTTGTTCCTTAACACCTTTTCTTCTCGTGCTAAGATTTGAACCGGTTTCTCCTCATATGTTAGATTCTCGTGAACCTCAATTGGTTCGTGGTCTAGTACATGGGATGGATCCGAGATGTACTTTTTTAGCATTGACACATGAAATACATTGTGTACATATGCTAATTCTTGAGGCAAATTCAACCTGTAGGCCACATTACCAATTCTTTCCAGTATTTCGAATGGCCCTATGTATCGTGGACTTAATTTCCCCTTCTTTCCAAATCTCATAACTCCCTTGAATGGAGCAATTTTGAGAAAAACCAAGTCTCCTACTTGAAATTCTAGAGGCCTTCTACGTTTGTCGGCATAGCTCTTTTGTCGACTAAAAGCAGTTTCCATCCGTCGGCGTATAAGTTTCACGGCCTCGGTGGTTTTTCGAACAAAATCTGTGGTCACTAGTTCTTTTTCCCGTGTCTCGTACCAATGGACTGGAGATCTACACTTTCTTCCGTACAGAGCTTCGTAAGGAGCCATTCCAATTGAAGCTTGGAAACTGTTGTTGTACGAGAATTCAATCAAAGGAAGCTTCTTATCCCAAGTTCCTTTGAAATCCATCACAGATGCTCGCAACATGTCTTCCAGAGTCTGAATGGTCCTCTCGGATTGCCCATCCGTTTGAGGATGAAAAGCTGTACTAAAGGTAAGCTTGGTACCCATGGCTTGATGTACACTTCTCCAGAACTTAGAAGTGAAACGACCATCACGATCAGAGATGATTGCCTTTGGAATCCCATGGTAACGTACAATCTGTGCAACGTATAGTTCCGCCAGCTGTTCCACCGAAAAGCTAAGCTTGATGGCGATGAAGTGTGCAGACTTCGTCAAACGATCAACAATCACCCATATAGCATCATTGCCACTGGAAGTTCGGGGTAGACCAACTACAAAATCCATGGTCACTTGGTCCCATTTCCATTCTGGGATGGAAATTTTCTGTAACTCTCCTCCCGGACGTTGGTGTTCTGCCTTCACCCTTTGACATGTAAGGCATTTGCTGACGAATGTAGCAACGTCATTCTTCATTCTAGGCCACCAAAAGCTTTCCTTCAAGTCTTGGTACATCTTTGTAGCTCCTGGATGGACGGAATACGGAGTCTCATGAGCCTCCTTCATAATTTGTTCCTTCAACTTGTCGTCGTTAGGAATGCATAATCTATTTTTCCGATAGAGTATGCCCTCATCCGATATGTTGAAGTCCGACTCCTTTCCTTCCAAGACCTCGTCCCTTGTTCTGAGCAGCGAGGCATCTCCTTCTTGTCGCTCTTTCATACCATCTAAAATGGTAGGTTGGAAGGTTAGAGCAGCTAAGCTTCCTGTGATGAGCTCTATTCCGGCTCCCACTAGCTCCTTCTGAAGTGGTTCAATCAGCGACTGTATGGACATCAATGCGGAAGATGACTTCCGACTAAGGGCATCAGCTACTTTGTTAGCCTTCCCTGGATGGTAACGGATGTCTATGTCCTAATCCTTCACCAATTCGAGCCATCTTCTTTGCCTCATGTTAAGCTCCTTTTGTGTGAAGATATACTTCAAACTCTGATGATCTGTGTAGACTTCACACTTACTGCCGTAAAGGTAGTGTCTCCAGATTTTGAGCGCAAATACTACCGCCGCAAGTTCCAAATCATGCGTCGGGTAGTTCTTCTCATGATCCTTTAGCTAGCGTGAAGCATAAGCGATCACCTTTCCATTTTGCATGAGCACGGCTCCCAATCCTATTTTAGAAGCATCGCTGTATATCACGAAGTTTCCTTCTTCCATATTCGGAATTGTGAGAATCGGAGCACGAGTCAGCCTGTTTTTCAGCTCTTGGAAGTGCTCTTCACACTTTGCAGTCCATTCGTACTTCTTTCCTTTCCGTGTAAGTGCGGTGAGTGGCGCTGCAATCTTAGCAAATCCTTCAACGAAACGTCGGTAGTAGCCCGCCAAGCCGAGGAAACTACGTACTTCGGTGACATTTTTCGGAGCTGGCCATTCACTTACTGCTTCAATCTTAGCCGGATCTATAGATATGCCGTTCTTGGAGACCACATGTCCTAAGAAATGGACCTTTTCCAACCAAAATTCACACTTTGTGAATTTAGCGTAGAGCTGATTTTGCTTTAAAATCTGTAAAGCAATCCTTAAATGCTCCTCATGCTCCTCCTTTGATCTTGAATAAATCAAGATATCATCTATAAAGACGATAACAAACTTATCCAAGTAATCCTTGAATACTCGATTCATCAGGTCCATAAAGGCTGCTGGAGCATTTGTCAACCCGAATGGCATAACGAGGAACTCGTAGTGTCCATATCGTGTTCGAAAAGCTGTCTTGGGAACGTCTCCTTCCCTAATTCGAAGCTGGTGATATCCGGATCGTAGGTCAATCTTCGAGAAAATTGAAGCTCCTCTCAGCTGATCAAACAGATCGTGGATCCGAGGCAAGGGATACTTGTTCTTGATAGTTATCTTGTTCAATTCCCGATAGTCAATGCACATCCTAAGAGTGCCGTCCTTCTTCTTGACGAACAGAACTGGAGCTTCCCATGGCGAGTAACTCTGACGAATGAATCCTCGATCCAGAAGCTCTTGTAACTGAATCTGCAGTTCCTTAAGTTCGGCAGGCGCCATCCTGTACGGAGCCTTGGATACTGGTGCTGATCCAGGAAGTAACTCAATCTCAAAGGAGATCTCTCGTTCTGGTGGCAGTCCTGGTAACTCTTCAGGAAAAACCTCTATAAATTCCTTGACTATCGGTACTTCTTCCGGCCTGCTCTCGGTCTCTTGCGTCTTGTCCACTATGTTGGCTAGAAATCCCTTACATCCTTCTGCCAATAATTTTCTAGCCTTTAACGCAGAAATGAACATTTTCGGCTGTTGGGATCTAAATGTGCCATAAGGATAGAAAATCAATATTAGGGATTTTCTGTAAATATGACATTTTGATATTAATAAGAGGAGGTTATTCATGTTTAATAAGTTGTGTCCTATTTACTTTCATTTGTTGCTTGTATGGTTGAGCAAACATAAAATACTCCTTGACTGTTGGAAATATATCGGATTACCATATGTATACGGGGTATACATAGAAGACATGGTAATTTGATAACAGTCAAAATAAATAGTCCGCAATCGATGGAATAAGATTTGGGGATCTTATTCATGATAAGATTGTACAAGTTGTCTACTTCCTTGGAGGGATGGTTTGTCTTGACCATCGGATTGGTTCCGAGTGGAAACTTTAATGTATACCAGTATTGAGGTATGACATTGGATTGGACCTAAAGTGTTAATTGATTCGGTTTAATAATTCCGTTTATAGGAATCAATGAAGCTTTGATTATCATTCTATATTAATCTTAATCCTAAAATGATTACTTGAGTTCGTATCCATGACTTATGTACTTTAATGCACTACAGGTGAGACACTGTTAATTTATGGTCAATATACTTGTGTTTTGGGTGCATGACTTATGGATAGAGAAATCAAGATTCATAGATATGGAATCCATAGCTATCTTAACGATAGTACATGTTATCTACTTAAAGGCATTATTCGGGGATTGAAAGATAGTATAACAAGATCTTGGCCATCGGTTTACTTTGTGTTCTCTGATGGTTTACCAATTGTATGGTTTTACAATTGGTGGTTCTTTCAATGGAGAATAATGGAACTTTAAGTTAAAATGATTGAAAAGGTAAAACGGAAAAAGTCCTTAATTCAATCATGGATAACATATGGGGATTAAACAAGCGATGAATAAATCATGGAAGAAGCACTGCGTGAGAGAGCTTTCGTAATACGGTATGTAAACAAGAGTTCAGCTTCAAACTTTTAGTGGAATAGTTTTGAAGTTGATAATTGATGAATAATTAGTCTGGGATTAATTTTTCACAATTATAGGAGCCTCTTTACATATGTCCATCGGGTCCCTCTACTAGCTCATATAGTTCTAAATAGCGTCTCGGGATTTGTTCCTAAAGAGATCGGTAAATTTAAATGGAATTTTGTAATGTCTATTAAGACATGGTACTCTCTAACATGCAATCCGGAAAAGATTGGACATGTAGGATTTGTGTAGACAAATAATATGATTTGTCAACACGTGATTGGTTAACTTGAATTTTGGAAATAAGATTGTGTTTGAATTATTTAATTTTGAAAAACAAAATTTTCTTCTCTACACCTATCTAAAAACGTGCACCTCTTTTAGATTAGGAGAGAAAAATTTTGTTTTTCAAAATTAAATAATTCAAACACAATCTTATTTCCAAAATTCAAGTTAATCAATCACGTGTTGACAAATCATATTATTTGTCGACACAAATCCTACATGTCCAATCCTTTTCCGGATTGCATGTTAGAGAGTACCATGTCTTAATAGACATTACAAAATTCCATTTAAATTTACCGATCTCTTTAGGAACAAATCCCAAAACGCTATTTAGAACTATATGAGCTAGTAGAGGGACCCGATGGAAATATGTAAAGAGGCTCCTATAATTGTGAAAAATTAATCCTAGACTAATTATTCATCAATTATCAACTTCAAAACTATTCCACTAAAAGTTTGAAGCTGAACTCCTGTTTACATACCGTATTACGAAAGCTCTCTCACGTAGTGCTTCTTCCATGATTTATTCATCGCTTGTTTAATCCCCATATGTTATCCATGATTGAATTAAGGACTTTTTCCATTTTACATTTTCAATCATTTTAACTTAAAGTTCCATTATTCTCCATTGAAAGAACCACCAATTGTAAAACCATACAATTGGTAAACCATCAGAGAACACAAAGTAAACCGATGGCCAATATCTTGTTATACTATCTTTCAATCCCCGAATAATGCCTTTAAGTAGATAACATGTACTATCGTTAAGATAGCTATGGATTCCATATCTATGAATCTTGATTTCTCTATCCATAAGTCATGCACCCAAAACACAAGTATATTGACCATAAATTAACAGTGTCTCACCTGTAGTGCATTAAAGTACATAAGTCATGGATACGAACTCAAGTAATCATTTCAGGATTAAGATTAATACAGAATGATAATCAAAGCTTCATTTATTCCTATAAACGGAATTATTAAACCGAATCAATTAACACTTTAGGTCCAATCCAATGTCATACCTCAATATTGGTATACATTAAAGTTTCCACTCGGAACCAATCCGATGGTCAAGACAAACCATCCCTCCAAGGAAGTAGACAACTTGTACAATCTTATCATGAATAAGATCCCCAAATCTTATTCCATCGATTGTGGACTATTTATTTTGACTGTTATCAAATTACCATGTCTTCTATGTATACCCCGTATACATATGGTAATCCGATATATTTCCAACAGTCAATGAGTATTTTATGTTTGCTCAACCATACAATCAACAAATGAAAGTAAATAGGACACAATTTATTAAACATGAATAACCTCCTCTTATTAATATCAAAATGTCATATTTACAGAAAATCCCTAATATTTATTTTCTATCCTTATGGCACATTTAGATCCCAATAATCTCCCACTTGCCCTAAGCGAGTAAATGTGACATATTACGCATCCCCATGCCTTCAACGTGTTCTACGAATCTTCTGACCAACAAAGTCTTCGTGAACAGGTTAGCAAGATTGTCCTCTGATGCGATTTTGCAAACCGTCACATTTCCACTCTCAACAAAGCCTCTGATTATGTGATATTTTCTGTCAATGTGCTTACTCCTCTTATGATGCCTAGGATCCTTGGTATTAGCTACTGCTGCACTGTTATCACAGTAAAGCACCATAGCTTTATCCATACCAGGAACGACCTCAAGGTCATTAAGGAACCTGCGGAGTCATACCGCTTCCTTTGATGCCTCACTGGCTGCCACATACTCGGCTTCCATGGTCGAGTCAGCAATGCAAGATTGCTTAATACTCCTCCACACAACGGCACCACCTCCAAGGGTAAAGACAGAACCTGAAGTCGATTTCCTTGAATCCTGATCTGATTGAAAATCAGAATCTGTGTATCCTATAGGAACAAGGTCCTGACCGGAATACACTAGCATATAATCCCTCGTTCTCCGTAGATACTTGAGTATATGCTTGACCGCAGCCCAATGGTTCGGTCCTGGATTCGACTGATATCGACTTACCATACCAACTGCAAAACAAATGGCAGGCCTTGTGCATAACATAGCGTACATAAGACTACCTACCGCAGATGCATAAGGTACATTTTTCATACGCTCCCTTTCTTCCGATGTCTTGGGACAGTCATCTCTAGAAAGCTTGATTCCAATCCTGAAAGGTTGGGCACCTTTCTTGGAATCTTTCATAGAAAACTTTTCAAGTACTTTATCAATGTATGAAGCTTGGGAGAGTGCTATCGTTTTGTTCTTTCTATCTCTAAAGAGTTGAATTCCAAGAACATAACTAGCTTCTCCTAAGTCCTTCATGTCAAACTGTTTGGCTAACCAAACTTTGACAGATGATAACATTGCCACATCGTTTCCAATTAGCAATATATCATCCACATAAAGTACTAGGAAAACCACTTTCTCGTTCTTTATACATTTATAAACACATGGTTCATCAATGTTTTGTTCGAATCCATAGGTTTTGATTGCTTGATCAAACCTAATTTCCAAGAACGAGATGCTTGCTTTAATCCATAAATGGATTTAAGCAACTTGCATACCTTATCTTCTTGGCCCTTTGCCTTGAACCCGTCTGGTTGTATCATATAGATATCTTCCTCAAGAGAGCCATTCAAGAAAGCGGTCTTGACATCCATTTGCCAGATCTCATAATCGAGAGCAGCCGCAATGGATAAAAGAATGCGGATTGACTTGAGCATTGCTATAGGTGAGAAGGTTTCTTCATAATCGATTCCTTCTTTCTGCGTATAGCCCTTTGCTACAAGTCTTGCCTTGAAAGTTTCCACTTTCCCATCCACACCTCTTTTCCTCTTGTATACCCACTTACACCCAATCGGTTTTATGCCTTGGGGTAAGTCTACAAGTTTCCAGACCCCATTGGAATCAATAGATTCCATCTCGGTGTTCATAGCCTTTTGCCAAAGACTAGAATCAACATCCTCCATAGCTTCTTTGTACGTAGCCGGATCATCAACATGTTCTATGGATTCTGCTTCAAAAACTTCACCATTGAACATGTACCTTTCAGGTTCCCTGATAATCCTCCCACCATGACGAAGCTCCCGTGGTTGTTGATTCTCTAGTGGTTTTTCCATAGGGTTTTCTGTAACTTTAGGAATATCCAAACCCGAAGTCATCTCCTCAAGCACTACTTTGCTACGAGGTTTAAAGTCTTCCATATAACTTTCCTCCAGGAATGTTGCATGTGTAGAAACAAAGACTTTATTTTGCTTCGGATTATAGAACAGACCACCTTTTGTCCCTTTTGGATAGCCAACAAACAAGCATACTTCTGATCGTGACTCCAATTTCTTCGCTTCCTTATCCAGGACGTGTGCCGGACAACCCCAAATTCGAATATGATTCAAATTAGGTTTCCTACTCATCTATAACTCGTAAGGAGTTTTAGGAACCGATTTGGAGGGAACGTTATTCAGAAGATAGCATGCAGTTTGTATGGCGTGCCCCCAAAATGACAAAGGTAATGTGGAATAACTCATCATAGACCGGACCATATCTAATAGGGTCCTATTTCTTCTCTCAGCTACACCATTCTGTTGAGGAGTACCAGGTGTAGTCAACTGGGATTGTATCCCATTCTCTATCAAATATCCTAAGAACTCATCCGATAGGTATTCCCCACCTTGATCCGATCGAAGTGTCTTAATGGACTTACCTAATTGTTTCTCCGCTTCAGCCCGAAATTCTTTGAACTTGTCAAAGGCTTCGCTTTTGCGGGTCATCAAATAGACATATTCATACCTTGAGTAATCATCAATAAAAGTGATATAATACTCATACCCACCACGTGCTTCTATGTTCATGGGACCACAAACATCCATATGCACAAGTTCTAAAAGTTCCTCGACACGACTATCCTTAGCAGCAAACTGCCGTTTAGTCATCTTGCCCTCCAAACAGGATTCACATTGTGGCCAAGGTTCAACCTCATACAAATCAAGGCTTTCCTCCTTTACCATCCTTTGAATTCTGTTAAGGCTTATGTGACCAAGTCGTAAATGCCAAAGATATGATTTGTTAGAGTGAGAAGACTTAAGTCTTTTAGAGTTTTTTTCCAATTCTGTATCAAGCAGTGAGTGCATCTTAGGTTTGATAAAATAAAGATTTCCATGCATCCATCCATTGCAGATAAGAGAATTGTTTTTCCTAATAACAACTTTATTATTAAAAGATGCACTAGGAACATAGAAACAATGTCTCAAAACAATAAACCTAAATTCATCAAAATAAAGATGCACTTCTCCCACTGCTTCAGCTCGCACTAACGTCCCATCACCGGTTCTTAACGTGAAGTTCTCCTCACGCAGACTTCTCGTTACCTTGAACCCCTGCAGAGAAATACAAACATGGTTAGTGGCTCCAGAATCTATAACCCAATTGTCCTTAGATTCTTCCACTAAACATCCTTCAAGATACAGGACATTGAAATTACCTTTCTGCTTTTTCAAAGCCAGGTATTCTCGGCAATCCTTCTTGAAATGTCCTTTCTTCCCACAGTGAAAGCACTTAACCTTTTTGGGATCCACCTTTCGCTTCTTAGTCTTGGTAGACTTCTTAGAAACAGGTGCATTTCCCTTGTTCTTCCCCTTTTCCTTCTTCCTTTTAGGATTAGGAGCAGGCGAACTAGGTTCAGCCACATTTGCCTCAGCCTTAGATCCAGAACCCTTAAAAATGTTCTCAAAAGCTTGCAACTTTTTCATCAATTTCGTTAAAGACATCTCCTTCCGGTTAAGGTTGTAGGATGCCTGAAACAAATCGAAATCCTTGGATAAGGTTTGGAAAACCATAACCAATTGAGTTGCAGCATCGATCTCAGCCCCATTTGTCTGAGCCTCAGACAAATAAGCCATGACTTTCATCATGTGCTCCTTAATGGGAGTTCCAACCTTCTGCCTACAGTTCATGAGACCTTTGATAGCATCGGTCTTAGCCTGGATAGTTTGTTCACCAAACATCTCCTCCAGGTTATCCATGATCTGCCTAGCAGTTTGATGTTCCTCATGCTGTTTCTGGAGCACGTTAGACATGCTCGCCCGAATATAGCACATGGCACTTAGGTTAGAATTGTCCCAGCGCTCAAGCGCTACAAATTCCCTATCAGGAGCATCGATCTCAGGCGTAGGTGGTCTAGGTTGGGTTAGGACAAAACTGTGTTTCTCAAAGTTTAGGACGATAAGCAAGTTCCTTTTCCAGTCATTAAAGTTTTCGCCAGTTAATTTGTTTTGCGTAAGTATCACAGATAAAGGGCTCGACATTTTGATCTATAATAAGAAAACATGTTATAAGTACTAGCAAACATCCTATCAATTTATAAAATATGATTTTGTAATGAAACATAAAGATCTATATGCAATCTAAATGTTCATGTGTAAAACCCTTAAAACACATACCTTACAACGATAATTCCTAGCTTCTGCTTTCTAAGCTACTGAGGGGTAGTCATAGAATAACTAGCCAAGAACACGGATCCCTTCCGATTAATACATATTCGTCCATGGAGCAAACTTCATTAAATATATATTAACTATCATTTATTTGGCCACTACTTTACATATCAGAGCCTCGAGGGAGGATTAATAAATAAAGTAGCATGAGTGTATAACCATCGTTTCCAATTTTGAATCCATATTTTACATCCGCCACCGAGGGGTGATCTAAACATAAAATATGCCCAAAATTGTTATCCTTTCGGAAATCCAAATCAGTGTGCGCTCTAGGTAAGATACCTATCCGAAGGGAATTCCCGGGTCAAAACCGAGTAGTAGGCACTACCATGCGTAACTATTGGACCAACGATGGAGACCGTAGGTCTTAGTGTATAAAACCTTCTCCCACTCAATCTTTTAAATTAGGGTTTTTGTTTTTCATGCATAAACAATATTTATTGAGTGGCAATCCCTAGTCTATATGGCATGTTATCAATACATCACGAAATAGTATAACTTATTAATCTAGCAACACATCATCCATGGTTTGCAAAATATGTAAATAGCCGTGGATCATGATTCCATCCTAGAGAAAAGAAAATTGTAAAATTTACAAAAAATAACCGAAACATATATCGACCTTTATTTGTGGATCCATGCCTTGTATCCTTCTTCAATGTGTCTTCTTTCTCCAATGTCACATCTTTTTCAATTTAAATTTAAAATTCAAATCTCAAAAAGATTATATGTGATTTTTAATTTTAATCAAAATTACAAAATATCAAAATTTAAATAAAAATCCGGTTTATTAAATTTTAAAATTAAAAAAGTTTGAAATTTCAAATTTCAAATTTAAATCTCAAAATTTTAAAATTCATAATAATATCCATTAAATTTAAATTAAAATTTTTAATTTTGATTTTCAAATTATCAAGATCACATATCATTGGAAAATTAAATTTTCAAAAAGATTTTGTGATTTTTTTTTATTTTTTTTATTAAAAAAACGTTTTTTTTTTTAAATAACAAAAAAACAAAATCACATCCTTTGAAAATTTACATACCTTCGTTCATCTGCAATCTCCTCGAATCCATTGTATCCCGAATTTTACAAAAAAATTCCTATACTGTTTCCGGCTTACAAAAATTCTAGGAATTGAAAGAACGACCTAGCGGTGATAATAGACCGCATCTATTACACTTGAACAACTTAGATACAAATTCTAACCTCTATGGAATCATGACCGGCAAAATTGAACAAGCATCATATATTATAAAAATAATATAAAGCATTCATTCATCTATACATCCATTCATAATATATTTAACATACACCAAATAAATCATAGAGTGCCAACTCTTTAAAATATTTCATTAATGCATAGAGAGAAATTTATTTGATCAAATAATTTATGTTATATGCATAATCATGAGTAGGCTCTGATACCAATTGTTGGAAAAAACGGATCCGATTTCGGAGTTACGGCGTAGCGGAAGTTTTAAAATTTTTTATGCCGTTTCGAAAAGAATCTCATGATGCATATAACAATAAATTAAATTCATGATCAAGCGTACCTTATTTCTCGGATTCTGGAATCACTAGAGCGTTTGACCAACGTGTCTTCTCTACTATTCTCGAGTTCCACGTCTCAGAGTGTGTGTGGGCACACGTTCTATGAATCCAATTGATCGGTAATGCTTTCCGAAGTCTAGATCCCTCCTTCTCAATTCCGATGTTCCTCGTTGAGAATACGATCCAACTTCTTTCTTCAAAACTACAAAACAGGAACCGGTTAACCTCCTATGAAAATTATCACTCGGTTTAACCTTCCTCACAATTTTGAATCAATGGAATTTTCTCTTTTTTTCTTTCTCACAAGATAGCCGAATTTTTGTGAAGTAGAAGAAACCCAAATTATTTTTCTCTTCTCTCTCAAAAACGTTTTTCTCTTGTAAAATACTCAAAAAATTTTTTTCTCAAGAATTCCTAGCCTTTATATAGAAGTCTAATCCTTTTCAAAATTTAATTCCTACTTGAAAAATAATTAATAATTATTTTTCTGCATAAATTTTGAATCAAAAGATCATACAACTTTAGGGCTAGATTCATTGAACCTAGAAACGTTTTTCCAAGAGGAAATCTCCTCCAAAAATTCGGCCACTTTAGGATAATTGTTCAAATATATTCCTAACATTAAATTATTAATTGATTTAAATAATGGAGATTATTTGATGAATTTTTTTTCTTTAAATATGGTGCACGGATTTTTGAGGAAGAAAAAATTCAAATATTCCATTTATTTAAATTAATTAATATGGTTGATGTTTGTGGAAAATATTAATTCAAATGAGTGAATCTTATTTAAATTCAAAAAGGTTTAAAAGAAATTTGAATCTAGATAGGACTAGAATCTTTTCACTAGTCTAGATTCTTGATTTAAAATTTGAACCACCAATCTAGATTTATCCTAAAGTGGCCGAATTTTTGGAGGAGATTTCCTCTTGGAAAAACGTTTCTAGGTTCAATGAATCTAGCCCTAAAGTTGTATGATCTTTTGGTTCAAAATTTATCCAGAAAAATAATTATTAATTATTTTTCAAGTAGGAATTGAATTTTGAAAAGGATTAGACTTCTATATAAAGGCTAGGAATTCTTGAGAAAATTTTTTTTTGAGTATTTTACAAGAGAAAAACATTTTTGAGAGAGAAGAGAAAAATAATTTGGGTTTCTTCTACTTCACAAAAATTCGGCTATCTTGTGAGAAAGAAAAAAAGAGAAAATTCCATTGATTCAAAATTGTGAGGAAGGTTAAACCGAGTGATAATTTTCATAGGAGGTTAACCGGTTCCTGTTTTGTAGTTTTGAAGAAAGAAGTTGGATCGTATTCTCAACGAGGAACATCGGAATTGAGAAGGAGGGATCTAGACTTCGGAAAGCATTACCGATCAATTGGATTCATAGAACGTGTGCCCACACACACTCTGAGACGTGGAACTCGAGAATAGTAGAGAAGACACGTTGGTCAAACGCTCTAGTGATTCCAGAATCCGAGAAATAAGGTACGCTTGATCATGAATTTAATTTATTGTTATATGCATCATGAGATTCTTTTCGAAACGGCATAAAAAATTTTAAAACTTCCGCTGCGCCGTAACTCCGAAATCGGATCCGTTTTTTCCAACATCGGCTGTTTTGGAGTCGATCCTCTAAAAATAAACTCCTCGTCTCCAACTGGCTTGAACGTGACCGTTCGTCGTGGACAGTCAATCACCGCGTTATATTTCCCCAAGAAATCCATACCCAGGATGACATCGTAGTCATATAGGTCTATGATGATCAGGTTGACATACATTTCCCTACCACATATAATTATTGGAACATGACGTATCCAATAATCAGACAACAGAATCTCCCCGAAGGGTAATGCAGTCCTAAATGTTTTTCCAATTCTATCACTTGCCCTACCTAGTTTCTTAGCGAATCTAGGTGATGTGAACGAATGCGTAGCTCCAGAATCAATTAACACATAGGCATCTTATTGAGCAAAAGGAAGCTGACCTGTCACCACAGTAGAAGGTCCTGCTTGAACATCCTCCTTTGTATAGGCGTAAATACGTCCCTGAGGTTCCGGAGCTTCCAGCCTGCCTTGAGAGATTTCAGGTCCCTCGAGCTTCATCTGTGCAGCGTGAAGTTGAGATCCCTGTCCTATCTGTTGATTCTGCGGACTCTGGGGATTTAGATTGCAGTTTTTCGCATAGTGGCATTCCCTGCCGCATAGAAAACAGCGACCACTTCCAGCACGGCAGTCTCCCGGGTGCTTTTTCCCACATTTCTGACAAGTGGGATAACTGTTGCCATCAGGAGTATTTTTCTTCTGGGGTAAATTTTGTTGATTCCCCTGTCCTCCTGCATTCCACTTCCTTTTCTGCTGGCTGTTGCCGTACTGCCTGTTGTTGTTGTTCTGGCCCATAGGTCCTCCTTGACCCTTCTGTTGCGGAGTTTGGCTTGGTCTTGCCTGAATCTGTTTAGCTTGGGCCTTCTCTTCCCTCTTTTCCTGGAAAAACTTAGCCCTTTGCTCCTTGTTCTGACCCACCCAATATTCAGCTCGAATTGCCCTGCTGACACATTCAGCAACAGTGAGTGGTGGATGGGGGCCACTGTTGATTACCACTACTAAATCTGAGCGAAACATTCTCATCATTCTTCTAACTTTGTCCCTTTCAGAACTGATGAGGTGAGGGCAGAGACGGGCTAGCTGCTCAAACTTCCTGACAGCTTCGGCCACTGATAGATTTCCTTGGCGAAACTTGTCGAACTCGTCTTGTTGAGCCTCCATGACTTCAGTATTGAAATACATTCCCTTAAACTCCTCCACAAAGTCCTCCCATGTCATCTGAGTAACATCTCGCCGGATTTGAACTGTTTCCCACCAGAGGCGAGCATCTTTTCGTAACATATATGATGCACAAAGGACTTTCTCCTGATCATTGAGTCTGAGGAAATTTAGGGCGACCTGGAGATCAATTAACCAGTTGTCAGCCTCGATTGGGTTTGTAGACCCCTCGAATTATGGTGCCTTCATGCGCCGAAATCTGTCATAGAGTTCTTCTGGAGCTCAAACCAGAGGCGCTGGTGGCACAGCTGCAGGCGCAATAGGTACTTCAGGGGCTATGGGGTTCTCTGGGATCACCGGAACATCATTAGGAATTTCCGGTGCCGCAGGCTGATTCACATGTGCTGGTGGTACCCCAGCATCAGGAGGTCCTTGATTCTGTTGAGCTATCTGAGCTCTAAGTCCTTCTATCTCCTGCTGTTGTGCTAACATCATCTGGCTTAGCTCATTCAACTGAGCCGCTAGATCGATGTCTTGGGTTGGTACTCTTCTACGCTTCGGCGGCATGGTTCTGTACGGAAATAAGGAAATAAATTCAGCTTCTTGAAATCAAGCCTTTTATATAGAACCATAATCTTCATTCCATATAAAAGCATAACATGAACATATCTGAATTCATCATGTTCTTGTTTGTATCTCCTTCGCAACAGGAGTACATATAACATTTGGGGAAGATATAAAACTTTCCCATCATTTCCATACGTCACCTAGTTGCCACTACCAAGCCAAGATACCACCCAACGTCATCCCTGTATCCAACATTCTCCAGCATGGCCGTTGAAGAAAGATGCTTACTATGCACATAAAATCTTAATTCTAATCGTAAGAAAATAACATAACTTACTTGGGCCGTTGCAGAAGCAATGTGAGGCGAAGTGAAGTAGGCTGGCAGGATACCGCTCTGATACCAAACTGTGACGCCCCGACTTCCCAAGCCGGGTCGACACCATACTACTTGTACTTAACTTGCTTAAAAATTTGAGAATAAATTTTTTTTTTTTTTTAAACATATTCTCATATGTTATCTTGTAGAGAAAACTTGTCACTCATATATACCAAACTGAAAATACCTTCTCGTGTCTTCAAATTCTTTACATATAACAAAACATCATTTACTTTTATCATATTAACATATTTTCTGAAAAATTGGATGCGGAAAATTATGCGTAGTGGTATCCCACACCGCCCTTCACCCGTCGCATCGTCCGCAAAGCCCATCACTTAATTTGCAGGCTTCTTACCTACAGTATGAAATATAAGAGTGAGCTTTTGCCCAGCAAGTACAAACATAATCTCACGAAATAATTCAAACATCTTAAACATGTCCATCATCATGTAGCTTATGCATGAACCATTTATGATTGATTGAATGTCTTATGTTTCAATATAGACTCAATCCTTAACTTATCTTGTCTTAACATGTGGGCCCATAGTGTACGTACCGAAAGCGCGCAGCCTCCAGATAAAGCTAGGGTTTGCAAGGCCCTAACAGTTCTGGGAATCATAACGTGACCCTCACGCATCAACGAGAGGTTAATATCACAATTGGTGTTAAACATGTATCCTCCATGATCACGGGAGGTTGGTACGACACCTTACTTGATTATCTTACCATGTGATTTAACATTAGTGAACATGCTTCATGATGTCACTATATCATATTCAAACTTAACATTTCCCATATCATGGCATTCTTGAAATCATGACATTTTTAAAACCATGACATTTTAGAAAACATGGCATAATATGTAACATGTCATAGCACATCATCGCATAGCATTACATAACATCATACAACATAGCATGTACATTTAAATATGTAATATAACTAGTATAGTTAAACATAATATATATGAAAATAGTATTTACTATTTTCATACTGTAGGTGAGGTTCGATACTTGCCTGATTCGTTATATGCCAGGCTTTGTTGTTTCCACCCTGATCTCAATTGCAGGTTACTTCCTGCTATTAGAAAGAACATAGGATAAGGATCCTATAAAACGTTGATAACCTTTCCAGCATCATAGTTATATGTTCTCCTTACATACCTTGATCATTTATTAGGTTACTGATCGTAACCCTAGAGATTATGGTTAACCGTCTTGACCCATTAGATTACTTGAGGTAACCTTGGGTATTAAACCCGTATTAGTATATTCTTATTATCGAGCCTAAGTTTTAGTAACTCGGGTATCCTTCCCGGTTACCATTCGTCATTGTCTTGTTAATATGTTTTGACTTTTAAAATTCAATTTGGAAAATTGGCTAGAAAATCTTTTGTTTTACTTCAAAATTCGTGGTTTTCAAAATAAGACTTTATAAAAATTATTGAAGACTGAAAACTGCTTTTAAAACAATTTTGATAGTCAAAACAGGAGTGTTGATGCAAAAATACAGTTTTTCTGCATGTTTTTAGAAAATCCTGTGCAGGAATTTCTTGCTCTCTGCACAGTTTTCATAGTTCAGATTGTATTTAAAAATCCAGACTGATTTTGAAAAACTTGTCTTCACAAAAGTTCTTGCTCTTGAAAAATTCTAAAACTTTCGTGTTTTAAGAAAAACCCAGTTCTGCTTGGATTCTTGTCAGTTTTAATTTGAAACTTACTGGACGTGTAGACTAGGTGTGGGCAGATTAGCCTCGGATTTTCGTAAAAACGGAGGCCATTGGAGCCTCATTTTTCAAATCCATTCGCGTTGCCCTCTAGGAAAAACTGTTCTGAACAACTTTTGTGTTTTAATTTTTTCCAAACTCGGCCTCTAAAGGCCTCAAAATCTGACTTTCCCGAGACTGGCCAATTTCTACCCGAAATGGCAGTTTTCGGTTTCGATTTTTGTTTTACGTCCTAGACGTGGAATCTAGCTCGACCAGCCACCGCGGGAGCCCTAATACACACATGCAGCGGTTTTCTAACTTCCAATATTCACCATGCAATTTAAAATTCACATCATGCATTAACATATAAAACCTAATCATTCAAACAAACACCTATCATGCAAAAATGGAAACCACCAACCATAACCCTAACTTAAATCAAGCACACAACCTAAATTTCTTAGCTAAGGCAGGGAGTTAATGTGAGCTTATGCTCAATACAACCAATGCTTAAATACATTTAAATTTCTCGAAATGAAATTTAAATGAAAAGCTTAGGGATCCAAGAATTATACCTCAATTTGGTTCAAGGTTTTGGCTAGGATTTCTCGTTTTTCTCCTTGCCCCTTGTTCTAGCAAAACCGGCCCTATGGCTTGCTTGGCTCCAAACTTTTTCTCCACCACCCTTGCTCTAGATTTCCGGCCACTCCAACTCACAAAATCCGGTCACATCCAAGTTTCCTTCTCCTCCCTTTCTCTTCCTTCCACAACCGGCCTTGAGCCAAAAAATGGGTTCCAAAATTTTTTTCAACTTTTCGGCTTGCTTTCCAACAATAAACCGACTAACACTCTCTCTTTTTCACTTGATCTTGGCTCGAATTTCTTCCTTTCCCTCTCCCTCAAGTTCGGTTTTGGTGGGTAAAAATTTTGGCAAAGTTTGGTTGCTTTTCTCTAATTTTTTTGAATTATGGCTTCACCTATTTATAGAGGTGGGGAAAGTCTTGGAAATTGGAATTTGACCCCAAAAAAATCAAGAAATCACACAATGGGGGGTGTAGGTGGCCGGCCAAAACCTTGTGGAACAAGGAAAAATTGTTCTAGAACAAGACACTTGTCATCTAATGCATGGTTCATGGAATTATGATGTCATAATTCCAAATAAGGATGATGTCATAAATATGATATCATCCTAAGGCCTTGTTTGGCTACTTTTGCTATTGTACAGTCCATTTTTAAGTTAAACAGGTATTTCCAATACTGGATTCACTTATACTCAGTATTGGTTTACCGAACTGCAGTCCAAAATTTATCTGTGTAAAAATGGACAGTATGAATTTTTCCTTATTTCTTAAAACCCTTCTGCTCTTTAATTCTACTTAATGTGCTTGTCTTTCTATGGTGGTTTTGAATCTTAAACATATTATTTTATCAGTAAAATCGGCCTATGCAGTATAATTCTATACTACGGGCTATTTACTCTTACGGTCTTTTCTTAACTTTTTGGGGTCAATCTTTGGCTTTCTCGTCCACCATTGACTTTCTTGTCAACAGTTGACTTCCTTGCCAAGATTTGACTCCCGCGGTCAACAGTTGACTTTTCTGGTCAACCGTCGACGTTTTTGGTCAAACTTTGACCAACATAAAAATTTTGGCAATTTTGTTCCTTTTTGCCTAAAAGGTCATTTGCTTGACTAAGCAATCATTATTGAGTCTTATAAAATCATAAAAACTCACAAAATATCATAAAAACCCTTAACCGGGCTCTTTCATAAATATCCTCAATGTACAGTTGAATTTTTTTACACAAAAATCATAACGATCGAAAAACTAGGTATTACAGTATGCACGAATTAGGACGCGGAACCAAGAAAGGAACGAAAACTGCCAATTCGGGTTCAAACTGACCAGTTTTCTGGAAAGTTAGTTTTGAGGCCCTTAGAGGCTGATTTTGGAAAAACGTAAAACACGAAAGTTGTAGAGTAGGATTTTTCCTAGTGGACAGCGTGGGCAGTTTTCAAAAATAAGGCTCCAATGGCCTTCGTTTTTGTGAAAACCCGAGCCTGACCGTGCCCAGACCTTATACACGGCCAGGTAAGTTTAACAGGGAAAATGAATAGGTTAGAGACCGATTTGGGTCTCGAGTTAAACACAAAAGTTTTAGGGTTTTTCATGCTTTAAAACTTTTATGAAGAAAATTTTTTCAAATTCGGCTTTGATTTTTAAATATAAAATTGGATTTCAAAACTGTGCAGTGAACAAGAAATTCCTGCACAGAGTGTTCTAAATCAGTGCAGGAAAAGGACATTTCTGCACATCCATTGACTATTTCACAATGAGAAACTGTTCCAAAGGCAGTTTCTATTTTTAATGATTTTTACAAAGATCCACTCATAGGGTTTCAAGTTTTATAAAGAAAGTGAGTTTAAAACCCAAAATTTCTAAAGAAAAAGGGTGTTTAAACCAAATTGAATGAGCAATAACCGGGAAGTACCGAGTTATTGGTTTGGGCCAAAGCCAAGGGTTATCCAACGTAACCCAATAGAATGATGAGAATGACTAAGTTGGGCCTAAAAACCAGGGTTACTCAAGAGTAACCCGATGGAATAAATTTTCAAGCAAGCTTAGGCCCAATGTTAGGTTTAATTACCTAACACAGTTACGAAGGCTGTTTAGCCAATGTTACTTTATGTAACCAACCTAAGTATGTTCTAAACCCTAGGTTTGACCAGGATACTGGATAAGTATCCGGCTTTGTATTAAGGAAGGGGGGCATATAACCACAAATAGGTATGAATGTTGGTTTGATTACCAACATTCTGTAAGAACATAATTCTTACTCTATGTCCTCTGATATAGCAGAAAATAGCCTCCTGTGGTATCCTGAAGTGGATCAACAATCTCTGGACATAGTACTCAAGGTAAGTACAACTCCGCCTACAGCATAGGCTTTTGTTGTATCCTTACCCAGTATGTTTGATGTTTATGATGGAATGATGTTATGATTAGATATGATTATGTTAAGTCCATGAGTATGAGATATAGGATATGTTAAGATATGAGCATAATTTATAATAGTGACATCACGAAGCATGTTCACTAATAAGAACAAGTATGAGTTCATGAAAAGTAAGTATGATGGCAAGCAAGCTTGCCTGTGTCGTACCGACCCGCGTTAGGCGGGTTGGACTGTGGTTTGAGTTGGAAATGGACTGGCCGCCCCAACCAAATCGTAGTTGCGCGCCGGTACGTACACTCATGATAAGGGGCCCATAAGTAAGATAAGTTAAGAATGAATAAGATGGCATAATAAGAGCATAATTGGTTCATGCATATATTATGCAATAGTATGTATGTTATGATAAGGTTCAGTATATGATGAGTTGTATGATATGTATGCTATGAGATTAAGTATGATATGTATGATGTGCTATGTTATGTAATGTTATGATGATTACGTTGTGTTAAATTGTTGCGATTGTATGTTGTACTTGCTGAGCGAAAGCTCACGGTTTGACGTCTATGCTGTAGGTAAGCAATCTACGGGCAACTGATGATGCAAGATGGCGGGCGTGGGCAGGGCGGGCTGTGAAATGTGGGATTATTAAGCCGCTACGCGTTTCTTCTTTTTATATATATTAATCGTATGTTGAACATCGTTTATATTGATACGCGCATTTCGTTATCCGCGCCGTATACAAAAAAAAAATTTCTGCTGCTTACGCCAAATAAATAAGTATGATGTATATAGTATGTATGTATGGTAACGGCCTGTGCTAGGCAGGTCGTTACAATTATCTTGATTATATTTCCTTACATGTCATGTGTGCACGTACCGTGGTCCATAGCTATGGAGTTGCGGGAGGCAGCCAATCCAAACCAACTCAAACCATGAA
>CM046372.1:5218756-5240742 GCA_025413025.1 Ficus hispida | reverse complement strand
CAACAAAGCCTCTGATTATGTGATATTTCTGTCAAGTGCTTACTCCTCTATGATGCCTAGGATCCTTGGTATTAGCTACTGCTGCACTGTTATCACAGTAAAGCACCATAGCTTTATCCATACCAGGAACGACCTCAAGGTCATTAAGGAACCTGCGGAGTATACCGCTTCCTTTGATGCCTCACTGGCTGCCACATACTCGGCTTCCATGGTCGAGTCAGCAATGCAAGATTGCTTAATACTCCTCCACACAACGGCACCACCTCCAAGGGTAAAGACAGAACCTGAAGTCGATTTCCTTGAATCCTGATCTGATTGAAAATCAGAATCTGTGTATCCTATAGGAACAAGGTCCTGACCGGAATACACTAGCATATAATCCCTCGTTCTCCGTAGATGCTTGAGTATATGCTTGACCGCAGCCCAATGGTTCGGTCCTGGATTCGACTGATATCGACTTACCATACCAACTGCAAAACAAATGGCAGGCCTTGTGCATAACATAGCGTACATAAGACTACCTACCGCAGATGCATAAGGTACATTTTTCATACGCTCCCTTTCTTCCGATGTCTTGGGACAGTCATCTCTAGAAAGCTTGATTCCAATCCTGAAAGGTTGGGCACCTTTCTTGGAATCTTTCATAGAAAACTTTTCAAGTACTTTATCAATGTATGAAGCTTGGGAGAGTGCTATCGTTTTGTTCTTTCTATCTCTAAAGAGTTGAATTCCAAGAACATAACTAGCTTCTCCTAAGTCCTTCATGTCAAACTGTTTGGCTAACCAAACTTTGACAGATGATAACATTGCCACATCGTTTCCAATAAGCAATATATCATCCACATAAAGTACTAGGAAAACCACTTTCTCGTTCTTTATACATTTATAAACACATGGTTCATCAATGTTTTGTTCGAATCCATAGGTTTTGATTGCTTGATCAAACCTAATTTTCCAAGAACGAGATGCTTGCTTTAATCCATAAATGGATTTAAGCAACTTGCATACCTTATCTTCTTGGCCCTTTGCCTTGAACCCGTCTGGTTGTATCATATAGATATCTTCCTCAAGAGAGCCATTCAAGAAAGCGGTCTTGACATCCATTTGCCAGATCTCATAATCGAGAGCAGCCGCAATGGATAAAAGAATGCGGATTGACTTGAGCATTGCTAAGGTGAGAAGGTTTCTTCATAATCGATTCCTTCTTTCTGCGTATAGCCCTTTGCTACAAGTCTTGCCTTGAAAGTTTCCACTTTCCCATCCACACCTCTTTTCCTCTTGTATACCCACTTACACCCAATCGGTTTTATGCCTTGGGGTAAGTCTACAAGTTTCCAGACCCCATTGGAATCAATAGATTCCATCTCGGTGTTCATAGCCTTTTGCCAAAGACTAGAATCAACATCCTCCATAGCTTCTTTGTACGTAGCCGGATCATCAACATGTTCTATGGATTCTGCTTCAAAAACTTCACCATTGAACATGTACCTTTCAGGTTCCCTGATAATCCTCCCACCATGACGAAGCTCCCGTGGTTGTTGATTCTCTAGTGGTTTTTCCATAGGGTTTTCTGTAACTTTAGGAATATCCAAACCCGAAGTCATCTCCTCAAGCACTACTTTGCTACGAGGTTTAAAGTCTTCCATATAACTTTCCTCCAGGAATGTTGCATGTGTAGAAACAAAGACTTTATTTTGCTTCGGATTATAGAACAGACCACCTTTTGTCCCTTTTGGATAGCCAACAAACAAGCATACTTCTGATCGTGACTCCAATTTCTTCGCTTCCTTATCCAGGACGTGTGCCGGACAACCCCAAATTCGAATATGATTCAAATTAGGTTTCCTACTCATCTATAACTCGTAAGGAGTTTTAGGAACCGATTTGGAGGGAACGTTATTCAGAAGATAGCATGCAGTTTGTATGGCGTGCCCCCAAAATGACAAAGGTAATGTGGAATAACTCATCATAGACCGGACCATATCTAATAGGGTCCTATTTCTTCTCTCAGCTACACCATTCTGTTGAGAAGTACCAGGTGCAGTCAACTGGGATTGTATCCCATTCTCTATCAAATATCCTAAGAACTCATCCGATAGGTATTCCCCACCTTGATCCGATCGAAGTGTCTTAATGGACTTACCTAATTGTTTCTCCGCTTCAGCCCGAAATTCTTTGAACTTGTCAAAGGCTTCGCTTTTGCGGGTCATCAAATAGACATATTCATACCTTGAGTAATCATCAATAAAAGTGATATAATACTCATACCCACCACGTGCTTCTATGTTCATGGGACCACAAACATCCATATGCACAAGTTCTAAAAGTTCCTCGACACGACTATCCTTAGCAGCAAACTGCCGTTTAGTCATCTTGCCCTCCAAACAGGATTCACATTGTGGCCAAGGTTCAACCTCATACAAATCAAGGCTTTCCTCCTTTACCATCCTTTGAATTCTGTTAAGGCTTATGTGATCAAGTCGTAAATGCCAAAGATATGATTTGTTAGAGTGAGAAGACTTAAGTCTTTTAGAGTTTTTTTCCAATTCTGTATCAAGCAGTGAGTGCATCTTAGGTTTGATAAAATAAAGATTTCCATGCATCCATCCATTGCAGATAAGAGAATTGTTTTTCCTAATAACAACTTTATTATTAAAAGAAACTGAATAAGAATCTTTAATCAAATAAGCTACCGAAATTAGGTTCCTCTTAAAACTAGGAACATAGAAACAATGTCTCAAAACAATAAACCTAAATTCATCAAAATAAAGATGCACTTCTCCCACTGCTTCAGCTCGCACTAACGTCCCATCACCGGTTCTTAACGTGAAGTTCTCCTCACGCAGACTTCTCGTTACCTTGAACCCCTGCAGAGAAATACAAACATGGTTAGTGGCTCCAGAATCTATAACCCAATTGTCCTTAGATTCTTCCACTAAACATCCTTCAAGATACAGGACATTGAAATTACCTTTCTGCTTTTTCAAAGCCAGGTATTCTCGGCAATCCTTCTTGAAATGTCCTTTCTTCCCACAGTGAAAGCACTTAACCTTTTTGGGATCCACCTTTCGCTTCTTAGTCTTGGTAGACTTCTTAGAAACAGGTGCATTTCCCTTGTTCTTCCCCTTTTCCTTCTTCCTTTTAGGATTAGGAGCAGGCGAACTAGGTTCAGCCACATTTGCCTCAGCCTTAGATCCAGAACCCTTAAAAATGTTCTCAAAAGCTTGCAACTTTTTCATCAATTTCGTTAAAGACATCTCCTTCCGGTTAAGGTTGTAGGATGCCTGAAACAAATCGAAATCCTTGGATAAGGTTTGGAAAACCATAACCAATTGAGTTGCAGCATCGATCTCAGCCCCATTTGTCTGAGCCTCAGACAAATAAGCCATGACTTTCATCATGTGCTCCTTAATGGGAGTTCCAACCTTCTGCCTACAGTTCATGAGACCTTTGATAGCATCGGTCTTAGCCTGGATAGTTTGTTCACCAAACATCTCCTCCAGGTTATCCATGATCTGCCTAGCAGTTTGATGTTCCTCATGCTGTTTCTGGAGCACGTTAGACATGCTCGCCCGAATATAGCACATGGCACTTAGGTTAGAATTGTCCCAGCGCTCAAGCGCTACAAATTCCCTATCAGGAGCATCGATCTCAGGCGTAGGTGGTCTAGGTTGGGTTAGGACAAAACTGTGTTTCTCAAAGTTTAGGACGATAAGCAAGTTCCTTTTCCAGTCATTAAAGTTTTCGCCAGTTAATTTGTTTTGCGTAAGTATCACAGATAAAGGGCTCGACATTTTGATCTATAATAAGAAAACATGTTATAAGTACGAGCAAACATCCTATCAATTTATAAAATATGATTTTGTAATGAAACATAAAGATCTATATGCAATCTAAATGTTCATGTGTAAAACCCTTAAAACACATACCTTACAACGATAATTCCTAGCTTCTGCTTTCTAAGCTACTGAGGGGTAGTCATAGAATAACTAGCCAAGAACACGGATCCCTTCCGATTAATACATATTCGTCCATGGAGCAAACTTCATTAAATATATATTAACTATCATTTATTTGGCCACTACTTTACATATCAGAGCCTCGAGGGAGGATTAATAAATAAAGTAGCATGAGTGTATAACCATCGTTTCCAATTTTGAATCCATATTTTACATCCGCCACCGAGGGGTGATCTAAACATAAAATATGCCCAAAATTGTTATCCTTTCGGAAATCCAAATCAGTGTGCGCTCTAGGTAAGATACCTATCCGAAGGGAATTCCCGGGTCAAAACCGAGTAGTAGGCACTACCATGCGTAACTATTGGACCAACGATGGAGACCGTAGGTCTTAGTGTATAAAACCTTCTCCCACTCAATCTTTTAAATTAGGGTTTTTGTTTTTCATGCATAAACAATATTTATTGAGTGGCAATCCCTAGTCTATATGGCATGTTATCAATACATCACGAAATAGTATAACTTATTAATCTAGCAACACATCATCCATGGTTTGCAAAATATGTAAATAGCCGTGGATCATGATTCCATCCTAGAGAAAAGAAAATTGTAAAATTTACAAAAAATAACCGAAACATATATCGACCTTTATTTGTGGATCCATGCCTTGTATCCTTCTTCAATGTGTCTTCTTTCTCCAATGTCACATCTTTTTCAATTTAAATTTAAAATTCAAATCTCAAAAAGATTATATGTGATTTTTAATTTTAATCAAAATTACAAAATATCAAAATTTAAATAAAAATCCGGTTTATTAAATTTTAAAATTAAAAAAGTTTGAAATTTCAAATTTCAAATTTAAATCTCAAAATTTTAAAATTCATAATAATATCCATTAAATTTAAATTAAAATTTTTAATTTTGATTTTCAAATTATCAAGATCACATATCATTGGAAAATTAAATTTTCAAAAAGATTTTGTGATTTTTTTTTATTTTTTTTATTAAAAAAACGTTTTTTTTTTAAATAACAAAAAACACAAAATCACATCCTTTGAAAATTTACATACCTTCGTTCATCTGCAATCTCCTCGAATCCATTGTATCCCGAATTTTACAAAAAAATTCCTATACTGTTTCCGGCTTACAAAAATTCTAGGAATTGAAAGAACGACCTAGCGGTGATAATAGACCGCATCTATTACACTTGAACAACTTAGATACAAATTCTAACCTCTATGGAATCATGACCGGCAAAATTGAACAAGCATCATATATTATAAAAATAATATAAAGCATTCATTCATCTATACATCCATTCATAATATATTTAACATACACAAAATAAATCCTAGAGTGCCAACTCTTTAAAATATTTCATTAATGCATAGAGAGAAATTTATTTGATCAAATAATTTATGTTATATGCATAATCATGAGTAGGCTCTGATACCAATTGTTGGAAAAAACGGATCCGATTTCGGAGTTACGGCGTAGCGGAAGTTTTAAAATTTTTTATGCCGTTTCGAAAAGAATCTCATGATGCATATAACAATAAATTAAATTCATGATCAAGCGTACCTTATTTCTCGGATTCTGGAATCACTAGAGCGTTTGACCAACGTGTCTTCTCTACTATTCTCGAGTTCCACGTCTCAGAGTGTGTGTGGGCACACGTTCTATGAATCCAATTGATCGGTAATGCTTTCCGAAGTCTAGATCCCTCCTTCTCAATTCCGATGTTCCTCGTTGAGAATACGATCCAACTTCTTTCTTCAAAACTACAAAACAGGAACCGGTTAACCTCCTATGAAAATTATCACTCGGTTTAACCTTCCTCACAATTTTGAATCAATGGAATTTTCTCTTTTTTTCTTTCTCACAAGATAGCCGAATTTTTGTGAAGTAGAAGAAGCCCAAATTATTTTTCTCTTCTCTCTCAAAAACGTTTTTCTCTTGTAAAATACTCAAAATTTTTTTTTCTCAAGAATTCCTAGCCTTTATATAGAAGTCTAATCCTTTTCAAAATTTAATTCCTACTTGAAAAATAATTAATAATTATTTTTCTGCATAAATTTTGAATCAAAAGATCATACAACTTTAGGGCTAGATTCATTGAACCTAGAAACGTTTTTCCAAGAGGAAATCTCCTCCAAAAATTCGGCCACTTTAGGATAATTGTTCAAATATATTCCTAACATTAAATTATTAATTGATTTAAATAATGGAGATTATTTGATGAATTTTTTTCTTTAAATATGGTGCACGGATTTTTGAGGAAGAAAAAATTCAAATATTCCATTTATTTAAATTAATTAATATGGTTGATGTTTGTGGAAAATATTAATTCAAATGAGTGAATCTTATTTAAATTCAAAAAGGTTTAAAAGAAATTTGAATCTAGATAGGACTAGAATCTTTTCACTAGTCTAGATTCTTGATTTAAAATTTGAACCACCAATCTAGATTTATCCTAAAGTGGCCGAATTTTTGGAGGAGATTTCCTCTTGGAAAAACGTTTCTAGGTTCAATGAATCTAGCCCTAAAGTTGTATGATCTTTTGGTTCAAAATTTATCCAGAAAAATAATTATTAATTATTTTTCAAGTAGGAATTGAATTTTGAAAAGGATTAGACTTCTATATAAAGGCTAGGAATTCTTGAGAAAAATTTTTTTTGAGTATTTTACAAGAGAAAAACGTTTTTGAGAGAGAAGAGAAAAATAATTTGGGTTTCTTCTACTTCACAAAAATTCGGCTATCTTGTGAGAAAGAAAAAAAGAGAAAATTCCATTGATTCAAAATTGTGAGGAAGGTTAAACCGAGTGATAATTTTCATAGGAGGTTAACCGGTTCCTGTTTTGTAGTTTTGAAGAAAGAAGTTGGATCGTATTCTCAACGAGGAACATCGGAATTGAGAAGGAGGGATCTAGACTTCGGAAAGCATTACCGATCAATTGGATTCATAGAACGTGTGCCCACACACACTCTGAGACGTGGAACTCGAGAATAGTAGAGAAGACACGTTGGTCAAACGCTCTAGTGATTCCAGAATCCGAGAAATAAGGTACGCTTGATCATGAATTTAATTTATTGTTATATGCATCATGAGATTCTTTTCGAAACGGCATAAAAAATTTTAAAACTTCCGCTGCGCCGTAACTCCGAAATCGGATCCGTTTTTTCCAACATCGGCTGTTTTGGAGTCGATCCTCTAAAAATAAACTCCTCGTCTCCAACTGGCTTGAACGTGACCGTTCGTCGTGGACAGTCAATCACCGCGTTATATTTCCCCAAGAAATCCATACCCAGGATGACATCGTAGTCATATAGGTCTATGATGATCAGGTTGACATACATTTCCCTACCACATATAATTATTGGAACATGACGTATCCAATAATCAGACAACAGAATCTCCCCGAAGGGTAATGCAGTCCTAAATGTTTTTCCAATTCTATCACTTGCCCTACCTAGTTTCTTAGCGAATCTAGGTGATGTGAACGAATGCGTAGCTCCAGAATCAATTAACACATAGGCATCTTATTGAGCAAAAGGAAGCTGACCTGTCACCACAGTAGAAGGTCCTGCTTGAACATCCTCCTTTGTATAGGCGTAAATACGTCCCTGAGGTTCCGGAGCTTCCAGCCTGCCTTGAGAGATTTCAGGTCCCTCGAGCTTCATCTGTGCAGCGTGAAGTTGAGATCCCTGTCCTCTCTGTTGATTCTGCGGACTCTGGGGATTTAGATTGCAGTTTTTCGCATAGTGGCATTCCCTGCCGCATAGAAAACAGCGACCACTTCCAGCACGGCAGTCTCCCGGGTGCTTTTTCCCACATTTCTGACAAGTGGGATAACTGTTGCCATCAGGAGTATTTTTCTTCTAGGGTAAATTTTGTTGATTCCCCTGTCCTCCTGCATTCCACTTCCTTTTCTGCTGGCTGTTGCCGTACTGCCTGTTGTTGTTGTTCTGGCCCATAGGTCCTCCTTGACCCTTCTGTTGCGGAGTTTGGCTTGGTCTTGCCTGAATCTGTTTAGCTTGGGCCTTCTCTTCCCTCTTTTCCTGGAAAAACTTAGCCCTTTGCTCCTTGTTCTGACCCACCCAATATTCAGCTCGAATTGCCCTGCTGACACATTCAGCAACAGTGAGTGGTGGATGGGGGCCACTGCTGATTACCACTGCTAAATCTGAGCGAAACATTCTTATCATTCTTCTAACTTTGTCCCTTTCAGAACTGATGAGGTGAGGGCAGAGACGGGCTAGCTGCTCAAACTTCCTGACAGCTTCGGCCACTGATAGATTTCCTTGGCGAAACTTGTCGAACTCGTCTTGTTGAGCCTCCATGACTTCAGTATTGAAATACATTCCCTTAAACTCCTCCACAAAGTCCTCCCATGTCATCTGAGTAACATCTCGCCGGATTTGAACTGTTTCCCACCAGAGGCGAGCATCTTTTCGTAACATATATGATGCACAAAGGACTTTCTCCTGATCATTGAGTCTGAGGAAATTTAGGGCGACCTGGAGATCAATTAACCAGTTGTCAGCCTCGATTGGGTTTGTAGACCCCTCGAATTCTGGTGCCTTCATGCGCCGAAATCTGTCATAGAGTTCTTCTGGAGCTCGAACCAGAGGCGCTGGTGGCACAGCTGCAGGCGCAATAGGTACTTCAGGGGCTATGGGGTTCTCTGGGATCACCGGAACATCATTAGGAATTTCCGGTGCCGCAGGCTGATTCACATGTGCTGGTGGTACCCCAGCATCAGGAGGTCCTTGATTCTGTTGAGCTATCTGAGCTCTAAGTCCTCCTATCTCCTGCTGTTGTGCTAACATCATCTGGCTTAGCTCATTCAACTGAGCCGCTAGATCGATGTCTTGGGTTGGTACTCTTCTACGCTTCGGCGGCATGGTTCTGTACGGAAATAAGGAAATAAATTCAGCTTCTTGAAATCAAGCCTTTTATATAGAACCATAATCTTCATTCCATATAAAAGCATAACATGAACATATCTGAATTCATCATGTTCTTGTTTGTATCTCCTTCGCAACAGGAGTACATATAACATTTGGGGAAGATATAAAACTTTCCCATCATTTCCATACATCACCTAGTTGCCACTACCAAGCCAAGATACCACCCAACGTCATCCCTGTATCCAACATTCTCCAGCATGGCCGTTGAAGAAAGATGCTTACTATGCACATAAAATCTTAATTCTAATCGTAAGAAAATAACATAACTTACTTGGGCCGTTGCAGAAGCAATGTGAGGCGAAGTGAAGTAGGCTGGCAGGATACCGCTCTGATACCAAACTGTGACGCCCCGACTTCCCAAGCCGGGTCGACACCATACTACTTGTACTTAACTTGCTTAAAAATTTGAGATAAATTTTTTTTTTTTTTTAAACATATTCTCATATGTTATCTTGTAGAGAAAACTTGTCACTCATATATACCAAACTGAAAATACCTTCTCGTGTCTTCAAATTCTTTACATATAACAAAACATCATTTACTTTTATCATATTAACATATTTTCTGAAAAATTGGATGCGGAAAATTATGCGTAGTGGTATCCCACACCGCCCTTCACCCGTCGCATCGTCCGCAAAGCCCATCACTTAATTTGCAGGCTTCTTACCTACAGTATGAAATATAAGAGTGAGCTTTTGCCCAGCAAGTACAAACATAATCTCACGAAATAATTCAAACATCTTAAACATGTCCATCATCATGTAGCTTATGCATGAACCATTTATGATTGATTGAATGTCTTATGTTTCAATATAGACTCAATCCTTAACTTATCTTGTCTTAACATGTGGGCCCATAGTGTACGTACCGAAAGCGCGCAGCCTCCAGATAAAGCTAGGGTTTGCAAGGCCCTAACAGTTCTGGGAATCATAACGTGACCCTCACGCATCAACGAGAGGTTAATATCACAATTGGTGTTAAACATGTATCCTCCATGATCACGGGAGGTTGGTACGACACCTTACTTGATTATCTTACCATGTGATTTAACATTAGTGAACATGCTTCATGATGTCACTATATCATATTCAAACTTAACATTTCCCATATCATGGCATTCTTGAAATCATGACATTTTTAAAACCATGACATTTTAGAAAACATGGCATAATATGTAACATGTCATAGCACATCATCGCATAGCATTACATAACATCATACAACATAGCATGTACATTTAAATATGTAATGTAACTAGTATAGTTAAACATAATATATATGAAAATAGTATTTACTATTTTCATACTGTAGGTGAGGTTCGATACTTGCCTGATTCGTTATATGCCAGGCTTTGTTGTTTCCACCCTGATCTCAATTGCAGGTTACTTCCTGCTATTAGAAAGAACATAGGATAAGGATCCTATAAAACGTTGATAACCTTTCCAGCATCATAGTTATATGTTCTCCTTACATACCTTGATCATTTATTAGGTTACTGATCGTAACCCTAGAGATTATGGTTAACCGTCTTGACCCATTAGATTACTTGAGGTAACCTTGGGTATTAAACCCGTATTAGTATATTCTTATTATCGAGCCTAAGTTTTAGTAACTCGGGTATCCTTCCCGGTTACCATTCGTCATTGTCTTGTTAATATGTTTTGACTTTTAAAATTCAATTTGGAAAATTGGCTAGAAAATCTTTTGTTTTACTTCAAAATTCGTGGTTTTCAAAATAAGACTTTATAAAAATTATTGAAGACTGAAAACTGCTTTTAAAACAATTTTGATAGTCAAAACAGGAGTGTTGATGCAAAAATACAGTTTTTCTGCATGTTTTTAGAAAATCCTGTGCAGGAATTTCTTGCTCTCTGCACAGTTTTCATAGTTCAGATTGTATTTAAAAATCCAGACTGATTTTGAAAAACTTGTCTGCACAAAAGTTCTTGCTCTTGAAAAATTCTAAAACTTTCGTGTTTTAAGAAAAACCCAGTTCTGCTTGGATTCTTGTCAGTTTTAATTTGAAACTTACTGGACGTGTAGACTAGGTGTGGGCAGATTAGCCTCGGATTTTCGTAAAAACGGAGGCCATTGGAGCCTCATTTTTCAAATCCATTCGCGTTGCCCTCTAGGAAAAACTGTTCTGAACAACTTTTGTGTTTTAATTTTTTCCAAACTCGGCCTCTAAAGGCCTCAAAATCTGACTTTCCCGAGACTGGCCAATTTCTACCCGAAATGGCAGTTTTCGGTTTCGATTTTTGTTTTACGTCCTAGACGTGGAATCTAGCTCGACCAGCCACCGCGGGAGCCCTAATACACACATGCAGCGGTTTTCTAACGTCCAATATTCACCATGCAATTTAAAATTCACATCATGCATTAACATATAAAACCTAATCATTCAAACAAACACCTATCATGCAAAAATGGAAACCACCAACCATAACCCTAACTTAAATCAAGCACACAACCTAAATTTCTTAGCTAAGGCAGGGAGTTAATGTGAGCTTATGCTCAATACAACCAATGCTTAAATACATTTAAATTTCTCGAAATGAAATTTAAATGAAAAGCTTAGGGATCCAAGGAATTATACCTCAATTTGGTTCAAGGTTTTGGCTAGGATTTCTCGTTTTTCTCCTTGCCCCTTGTTCTAGCAAAACCGGCCCTATGGCTTGCTTGGCTCCAAACTTTTTCTCCACCACCCTTGCTCTAGATTTCCGGCCACTCCAACTCACAAAATCCGGTCACATCCAAGTTTCCTTCTCCTCCCTTTCTCTTCCTTCCACAACCGGCCTTGAGCCAAAAAATGGGTTCCAAAATTTTTTTCAACTTTTCGGCTTGCTTTCCAACAATAAACCGACTAACACTCTCTCTTTTTCACTTGATCTTGGCTCGAATTTCTTCCTTTCCCTCTCCCTCAAGTTCGGTTTTGGTGGGTAAAAATTTTGGCAAAGTTTGGTTGCTTTTCTCTAATTTTTTTGAATTATGGCTTCACCTATTTATAGAGGTGGGGAAAGTCTTGGAAATTGGAATTTGACCCCAAAAAAATCAAGAAATCACACAATGGGGGGTGTAGGTGGCCGGCCAAAACCTTGTGGAACAAGGAAAAATTGTTCTAGAACAAACACTTGTCATCTAATGCATGGTTCATGGAATTATGATGTCATAATTCCAAATAAGGATGATGTCATAAATATGATATCATCCTAAGGCCTTGTTTGGCTACTTTTGCTATTGTACAGTCCATTTTTAAGTTAATACAGGTATTTCCAATACTGGATTCACTTATACTCAGTATTGGTTTACCGAACTGCAGTCCAAAATTTATCTGTGTAAAAATGGACAGTATGAATTTTTCCTTATTTCTTAAAACCCTTCTGCTCTTTAATTCTACTTAATGTGCTTGTCTTTCTATGGTGGTTTTGAATCTTAAACATATTATTTTATCAGTAAAATCGGCCTATGCAGTATAATTCTATACTACGGGCTATTTACTCTTACGGTCTTTTCTTAACTTTTTGGGGTCAATCTTTGGCTTTCTCGTCCACCATTGACTTTTCTTGTCAACAGTTGACTTCCTTGCCAAGATTTGACTCCCGCGGTCAACAGTTGACTTTTCTGGTCAACCGTCGACGTTTTTGGTCAAACTTTGACCAACATAAAAATTTTGGCAATTTTGTTCCTTTTTGCCTAAAAGGTCATTTGCTTGACTAAGCAATCATTATTGAGTCTTATAAAATCATAAAAACTCACAAAATATCATAAAAACCCTTAACCGGGCTCTTTCATAAATATCCTCAACGTACAGTTGAATTTTTTTACACAAAAATCATAACGATCGAAAAACTAGGTATTACAGTATGCACGAATTAGGACGCGGAACCAAGAAAGGAACGAAAACTGCCAATTCGGGTTCAAACTGACCAGTTTTCTGGAAAGTTAGTTTTGAGGCCCTTAGAGGCTGATTTTGGAAAAACGTAAAACACGAAAGTTGTAGAGTAGGATTTTTCCTAGTGGACAGCGTGGGCAGTTTTCAAAAATAAGGCTCCAATGGCCTTCGTTTTTGTGAAAACCCGAGCCTGACCGTGCCCAGACCTTATACACGGCCAGGTAAGTTTAACAGGGAAAATGAATAGGTTAGAGACCGATTTGGGTCTCGAGTTAAACACAAAAGTTTTAGGGTTTTTCATGCTTTAAAACTTTTATGAAGAAAATTTTTTCAAATTCGGCTTTGATTTTTAAATATAAAATTGGATTTCAAAACTGTGCAGTGAACAAGAAATTCCTGCACAGAGTGTTCTAAATCAGTGCAGGAAAAGGACATTTCTGCACATCCATTGACTATTTCACAATGAGAAACTGTTCCAAAGGCAGTTTCTATTTTTAATGATTTTTACAAAGATCCACTCATAGGGTTTCAAGTTTTATAAAGAAAAGTGAGTTTAAAACCCAAAATTTCTAAAGAAAAAGGGTGTTTAAACCAAATTGAATGAGCAATAACCGGGAAGGTACCGAGTTATTGGTTTGGGCCCAAAGCCCAAGGGTTATCCAACGTAACCCAATAGAATGATGAGAATGACTAAGTTGGGCCTAAAAACCAGGGTTACTCAAGAGTAACCCGATGGAATAAATTTTCAAGCAAGCTTAGGCCCAATGTTAGGTTTAATTACCTAACACAGTTACGAAGGCTGTTTAGCCAATGTTACTTTATGTAACCAACCTAAGTATGTTCTAAACCCTAGGTTTGACCAGGATACTGGATAAGTATCCGGCTTTGTATTAAGGAAGGGGGGCATATAACCACAAATAGGTATGAATGTTGGTTTGATTACCAACATTCTGTAAGAACATAATTCTTACTCTATGTCCTCTGATATAGCAGAAAATAGCCTCCTGTGGTATCCTGAAGTGGATCAACAAGTCTCGGGACATAGTACTCAAGGTAAGTACAACTCCGCCTACAGCATAGGCTTTTGTTGTATACTTGCCCCAAGTATGTTTGATGTTTATGATGGAATGATGTTATGATTACGATATGATTATGTTAAGTCCATGAGTATGAGATTATGGCATGATGTTAAGATATGAGCATAATTTATAAATAGTGACATCACGAAGCATGTTCACTAATAAGAACAAGTATGAGTTCATGAAAAGTAAGTATGATGGCAAGCAAGCTTGCCTGTGTCGTACCGACCCGCGTTAGGCCGGGTTGGACTGTGGTTTGAGTTGGAAATGGACTGGCCGCCCCAACCAAATCGTAGTTGCGCGCCCGGTACGTACACTCATGATAAGGGGCCCATAAGTAAGATAAGTTAAGAATGAATAAGATGGCATAATAAGAGCATAATTGGTTCATGCATATATTATGCAATAGTATGTATGTTATGATAAGGTTCAGTATGGATGTATGAGTATGTATGATATGTATGCTATGAGAAGTTATGTATGACATGTATGATATGCTATGCTTATGTAATGTTATGAAGAGTTATGTTTATGTTTAATTGTTGCGGATTTGTATGTTGTACTTGCTGAGCGAAAGCTCACGTGTCTTACGTCTATGCTGTAGGTAAGCAACCTACGGGCAACTGATGATGCAAGGTGGCGAGCGGGGCAGGGCGAGCTGTGAAATGTGGGGTTAATAACCGCTACGCGTTTGGTTCTTATATGTAAATTATTTCGTGTCCAAACATCGTTTATATTGATACGCGTTTCGTTATCCGCGCCGTATACAAAAAAAAAAAATTTCTGCTGCTTACGCCAAATAAATAAGTATGCATGTATATATGTATGTATGTATGGTAACGGCCTGTGCTAGGCAGGTCGTTACAATTATCTTGATTATATTTCCTTACATGTCATGTGTGCACGTACCGTGGTCCATAGCTATGGAGTTGCGGGAGGCAGCCAATCCAAACCAACTCAAACCATGAAACAAACTGTTTAACATGGAGTGATTGGGGTAGCCAACCCAACTCAGCCCAAACCATAGACTAAACCATTTAAACCCGCCATTATGGCAAGTCGGTACGACACAATGACCTTAGCTTGTCTTAACATGTGTTCTTACCATGTAGTTTATATTAGTGAACATGCTACATGATGTCACTATATTAAAACATAACATAACATAAACCATAACATAAACAACGTAACATAATTCTTCATAACATAACTATCGTAACATATCCATCGTAACATACGTCATCGTAACATAAACATCATACGTAAGCATCATAACATAAACATCATATGTAAGCATCGTAACATAACTTATGCATATCAATGCATGAATTCTTGAAAAAACATGTTATAAAAACATTTTTGCCCATGCTGTAGGCGGAGTTATACTTACTTGTCGTCCTATGCTCTTGGTTAATCGTCCGAATCGTGGCACGACAATAGTTCTTACTCCTGTTTCCAAACAGGACGTAAGATAAGAGCTATACACATTCTATCTTATCATAATTCATAATCATTAAATGTTGGTGTTCTAACCAACATTTATGAGTAGCCTTAGTTATATTATATGTTCCCTCCTATAACAACTTACGATAATTTGTTTGGTTACTTGCCGTAACCCTAGGGTTCATGGCCCAACATACTTAAACAATATCATACTAGATTACTTCTGGTAACCTTGGGTACTAAGCCCAACCATTCTTAAATAGTATTAGGTTACTAATCTTATTAGGCCCAACCCACTATCTCGGGTATCTCATGTGGTTACTATAAGTAACCTAACTTATTTGGCCCAATAAAATTAGGTAACCTCTCCGGTTACTATCTGTCCTATAGTTGTCACCATAGGACCCGGTGCATTTCAATTATTCTTGACAAACCTTTGTCAAGTTTTCTTTAAAATCCTTATGAAAACCGTATTTTCATCAAATCTTAACATTTAAGCAAAGACAGTTAAAAACTATCAAGCTCTGAAAAAAATCTTTGAAAACAGTTTCTTAAACTTTGGTTATCAGTGCATGTGCAGGAATTTCCTGCTTATGCACTGTTTTTCTGAAAATCATATGCTGGAATTTCTGTTTCCTGCATAGTTTTTAGAATCCAATTTTTACTTTAAAATTAGTTCCGAATTTGATAAAACTTTCTTCATAAAAGTTGTAGATCTTGGATAATACTACAACTTTCATGTTTTGAGGAAAACCCAGTTCAGAACTTATCATGCCCTTATTCCTTGTTGAACTCACCTCGCCGTGCTTTAAATCCTGGGCACGGTCAGGCTCGGATTTTCATAAAAACCGGGGTCTTTGGAGCCTTATTTTGAAAAATGGTCTAACTATCCTCTAGGAAAAACCATTATCTACAACTTTGTAGTTTTGAGTTTCTTCAAATTCGGCCTCTAAGGGCCTCAAATTACCATTTCCAGAATGCTGCCCAGTCTTGACCCGAGACTGGCAGTTTTGATTCTAAAACGCGCACACTACCTCAACCGACCACAGCGGGAGCCTAAGATCACACATGCAATCGTTTCTAACGTTCCATCCATCATGCACATAATCATACATTCAATCTTAAACCTATGGGAACATATAACAAGCACGTGGTAGGCAAACTCAAAAACCCATAAGCACATCATCAAACATGCACCAAAATATAAACTAGAGACCACCACCCTAATCATGCACATGCTAGAAAACTTAACTAGAGCATTGACATAAATAGTGAGCTTATGCTCTTACAATCCAACTCGGAAATACACTTAAATTTCCAAAGTAAATGCTCAATTTAAAAGCTTAGGACCAAAGGAATTTACCTTGATGAATACAAGGCTAGGCTAGGAGTGTGGTTCATTTTTCTGCCCTATCTCCTTGGCTACCTATAACCGGTTTTGCTCCTTCAATGAGCACTAAAACTTTTTGGTCATTTGGTGGTTCTTCCTACAAAATCCGGTTACCCTAAAAACCCATTTTTCTGTACTTTTCTCTTTTCTTTCTCTTCCTCTCCCATGGCCGGCCACTTGGCCTCCAATGGGTACCAATTTTTTTCTCAACTTTTTCTTTGATTTCCTACTTGAAAATCCGAACACTCTAGCTCACTTTTCTTTCTTTTCTTTCTCTTCTATGGCTCGGCCTTTAAGGGTGAGGGTGAGGGAAAATTTTGCCATAGTTTTGTTAAGGCTACAAAACTTGCTCAAAAATTGTGAACCAACATCACCTATTTATAGGTGAAAATCATAGTTTCTAGAATTGCATATAAGGGTCTAAGAGCAAAAATATTTGCTCATCTACCCTCCTAGGTGGCCGGCCATAGTGAATCCTTGGTGGGCAAGTTTCTTGCTCACCAAGTCTTGCTTACATCACCTAATGACATCACTTTGATGACATCACCTTGATGACATCACTTGCTTACATCACCTTGATGACATCATCTTGATGACATCACATTGATGACATCACCTTGATGACATCATCAAGCCAAATACTTGTTCTCCAAGCACACAAAGAACCGGCCATTAGGAATCCTTGGTGGGCAAGTTACTTGCTCACCAAGTTTCGCTTACGTCACCCTAGTGACATCACCCGCTTACATCACTTTGATGACATCATCTTGATGACATCACTTTGATGACATTATCAAGAAAATTACTTGCTCTCCAAGCACTATAAAATCCGGCCATACATGTGGAAAATCAACAAAAATATCTTTCCATGCTTATCTTTTTCTTAATTCCTTGTTCCAATGTAACTAGGCTTGTAACCAATCTTTGGCCTAGTTGGAACCTTGGTTAGGAATTTCCATAATTCTATAATTACATACTTATCCATCATTACTTAGCGGCCGTTTGGTGGACCAATCCAAGTGTGTAAATTGAAGTTCAGTTTGAACTTAGGCCGTTTGGAGAGAGAGTTGCATCTGACTCTCCCTCTGAACCGTTGCACAGTAAACTCAGCTGAGTTTACTGTGCATCCGTGTTCCCTCTGCAAAGCTGCTCTTCACGCGTGCCTCATCCCTCTCGCAGAGCTCTCCCCCGTCGCCCATGTGCGGTTGTCAGATTCGCTGTGGCCTCTGACCGACGAATCTGCCTTCTGAGCATCAACCGAGTGTTTTGAGTTCCTCTCTCGCAAAGGTAAGGTTAAATCGTTCGTAAGCCCTTGACCCAAACCCCGTCGGTAATGAGGCGCCGGTTGGGTGTCGCTAATCGAAGACGAACCCAACCACTGATTACCCACTACTACCGAGTTCGGGGATCTTCTCGGAGACCCATTCGATCCTGCCCTACTCAGACGTCCTCCCCCATTTACTCGTCATCCGGTTCGAATTCAGTTACCCTAGTATGTAATTTTTCCCCAAATTTTGCTTCGCAAAATACTTTTAATCTCCTCATTTATGTTTGATTTCTTGCCCCAAATGTTGTATGGTTCGGTTTTTCGGAGTTACGTGGGTAGTGATTCTTTTGCTCCCAATGTGCTGTTTTTGGGTCTGATTTTTGGCAAAAATCACCAATTTCGACAGGTAAAGAACCCAAAAGATGTTTTGCTGGTTTTTTGATGTTGTTTGTGGTTTGGAAATGTTGAGTACCACGTGTTTGAGGTCCCAAATGCTGATCCCTGCTGGTTTTGCTCCCAATGTGCTGTTCGGCCCTGTTTTTTGGCAAAAAACACCAAGTTTTTTGGTTAAAGAACCTAAATTTTAATTTGCTGGTTTTTTTTTTTGTTGTTCGTGGTTTGGATACTTTGATTAGCACCTGTTTGAGGTGGCAATTGTTGATGCTATGTGGTTTTGCTCCCATTGTGCTGTTTTGGCCCTATTTTTTGGCAAAAATCACCAATTTCGACAGTTAAAGAACCCAAAAGATGTTTTGCTGGTTTTTTGATGTTGTTTGTGGTTTGGAAACGTTGAGTACCACGTGTTTGAGGTGCCAATTGCTGATGCTATGTGGTTTTGCTCCCAACGTGCTGTTCGGCCCTGTTTTTTGGCAAAAAACACCAAGTTTTTTGGTTAAAGAACCTAAATTTTAATTTGCTGGTTTTTTTTTGTTGTTCGTGGTTTGGAGACTTTGATTAGCACCTGTTTGAGGTGCCAATTGCTGATCCCTGCTGGTTTTGAACACATTGTGCTGTTTTGGCCCTGTTTTTTGGCAAAAATCACCAAGATTGACATTTAATGAACCCAATTTTTAATTTCCCTGTTTTTTTTTTGCGTTGTGGTCATTTCACCTACGGCTTTTTAACTCGTTTGGGTTTGTTAACCATTTCCCCATCCATCTGGCTATGATGATAATTGCCCATTGTGCATATATTATACGTTCATATGACTGGTGCGTCAATAACCTGATGCCATTTAGGTAGTAACCAGTGAACGACACTAGGGTTGTTGCCATGGTATCGGGTCAGTGTCATGCCTCATATGAGAAATGACGATCAATTTAATCTGAGCCAACCTTACGTTCCATTCGTTGCATTCCTTACCACAAATTCATATTATAATTTGTGATTCCTGAAGGAAATGCCCCGCAAAGCATCCGGTGACTCCTACGTTTGGGATCAGGCGAAGGAAAAATTATTCCTTGAGAAACTGGATGACTACTTGTCCTCAACTGGCGGGAAGCAACCAACTAGTAGCATCCTTGAGTTATGGGCCAATGAGTTTAATACTCGTTTCGGCGGGGTTCCAGCTTTCGGATCAACGTTGTCAACCAAAAAAGAACGCATGAGGAAAATATATAGGGGTTGGAAGGTGTTGCAAGTACAAACCGGCCTTGGTTATAATCCGAACACGGATACAGTTGTTTGCTCGGATGAAACATGGCGTAGCTTCCTCAAAGTATTAAAACTTTTTAGCGTTAAAATTTATAATATTGTTTTCGTTGACCAATACATCCGGAACATTAAAATGTTTATCGTTTGGCCATTTTTCAGGATAACAAGGAGTGTACCCATCTCCGCTACGAGGGACTTCGCAATAAGGCATTGTATTTCAATGTTTTTGAAAAAAACCATGCAGCAGGTGCCTCGGGATTCGGATCTGTGTCAATGGGAGGAGGAAGTGCGTCACCGTACGAATTTGATTTCTCCATGGACCAGTCTGCAACACATCCGGTCTTAGAGGAGGAAATTACTCCGACAATAGGTCCACAAAGCCGGGCTAACACGCGAGGTGGGAACGCGGAATGCGGTCCATCGCGGTCACGGGGGAGTACTGGGAAGCGGAAGCAACGTGACGCAACGGATGAGATGACATTCTCGGCCATGCAGGAAATTGTTAACCATTTCCGCGGCCGCTCGCAATCGGCGAATAGTAGTGACCAAAACAGCCAGAAAGATCACATATTGGACTGCATGAATATCATGAAGGAGATGGGTATTCCACAAGTTCAGAGAACGATAATGTGGCACTACTTCGATTCGCATGAGCGGCTTCAGCGACCTTTCTGTCTGCTTGATGACGACGACCGAAGGGGCATCATTGACTCTGTTGTTGCCTCCCAGATGCCACCGCCATGTTGACTTTTACGTTAGAGATTTGTTTTTTCCTTGTTTTAGTTCTAGTACGACAAACATTGACATTTAATGTTTTACTGTTTGTGAATTTGGATCGTATTTACGTCTTGTATTTATAAGAATTTGGTGTTTTATTGTTCGAGTTGTATTTATAAGAATTTGGAGGAATTTGGATCGTATTTACGTCAAAGTATTACTGTTTGTGTTTTAATGTCCATGATCGTGTTGAATGTCCAACTTTTTCCTATGTCAGCAACCAAGATCGACCATGTTAAATGTTTTAAGTTGATACGTTTCAAACATCTTGGTAATCCAATTTATTTATTTATTTAAACAGATCTAAATAAGGGCCAAGAAAAGTATTGAAGAATGCGAGGGTTAAATGTAAACGATTGTGACTAAGTTAATTTTATATTTCCAAATTTAATCTACAACAGGTAAAAAAGTGAAGTTTCCAACGACGACAAAAGACTGAAATGAACAGGTTCGGTTCGGCACATGACCCCGAAGATGACGCCCAACCCGCAGCTAGCGAACAACGCAACGACGACGACATTCTTGCACTAGCAGTGGTGGCAGTTGCAAATAGTCGCCGCCATAGGCGACGAGTCCCACAACCAATGCATAATTCAATCCTAACTGGCAGCATGCGTGTGGAGGAGATCTTAAATGGCCACGATGACGTCATTCAAGGATTGATCAGTATGAAATCATCGACCTTCAGAGTACTAAGTAACCTATTAGGTAGCCGGGAAATGTTGAAGCCGACGAACCACATGAATGTTAACGAGCAGTTATTTATTTTCCTGGCTATTTGTGCGAGAGGAGCGACAAACCGTCACGTTTCGTATTTATTCCAGCATTCTAAAGAAACAACCTCACGTTGGTTCTTTCAAGTGTTGAAGGTTATTTGTGTGTTGAAGGACGAATTCATCCGACCACCTGACTACATGGTGGTCCAAAATTTGGTAAATGAGCACGCGGGCAAATATCGGCCATGGTTTGATGTACGCATTCCTTAATCCCTAATATGAATTTTTATCGCTTAACAATTTCATCTGACTCGTAATAAAGGTCCGCAAAGTGAATAAGCTAATGCATTGTGCAGGTGTATTGGTGCTATGATGGACGGGACACACGTCCCCCTGTGTCCCTAAGCGCGAGAATGCTGATGGTTGGATTAATCGAAAAGGGTTTCACTCGCAGAATATTTTGGCGGCATGTTCCTTTGACATGAAATTCACATACATGTTGGCGGGATATGAGGGATCATGCCATGATGCCAGAATGTTGGACGATGCAATAGCATTCCATGGTTTCCCAGTACCCCCGCCTGGTAAGCGTCAATTGTTAAAATAATGTATTATTTAACCCCCTTGCTTCTCTCATGTTACAATCCTCTTCCCGCGGAGCCCCCTTTTTCCTCGGTCCACAGAGACAAAATGTAGGACTGGTGCCAACAGTTCATCACGGAAGAAAGGACTCACTGAACCGAGATGACTAACTAATATAATAGAAAAGAACTGTCTTTTCTGTATACTTTCCCCGGTTCCGTTGCTGCCGCGGGCTTTACGCAATCGATCGAATCAT
>CM046372.1:5152063-5218629 GCA_025413025.1 Ficus hispida | reverse complement strand
GATAAGCTCACACTAACCTGTCAATTTGGGATCCGATTCGGGATTTTCCTTGGGAGGTATCGGGAAGGAATTGGGATGTAATAATATCGATTTATACAGATACATTTATACAGATACAGAAGAAAAGGTTCTCTATTGATTCAAACGCTGTATCTACGGATAGGGTAGAGAAAGAGGAAAAAACCGAAGATTTCACATAGTACTATAGTACTTTTGATCGAAAAATCGGTTTTGGGGTTAAAATTATTGGTTTTCGTCTTATATTGTGACGTTTATGTTGTAGGGAAATTTTACTTAGCAGATTCCGGCTACGCCAATAAGGATGGTTTCCTAAGCCCATTTAGGCGGGAGACGTATCACTTACCAGAATATCGACGACGTCGTGATGGGCTAGGCAATCGCAGGGAGGTGTTTAACTACACGCATTCTTCGCTTCGGAATTGCATTGAACGAACATTTGGTGTCTGGAAGGCAAGGTTTAAAATATTTAAAGGCATCAACAGCTATCCGATGGAGAAACAAGTCATGATTCCGGTGGCGTGTGCGGTTATACATAATTTCATAAGCATGGTGCAGGTTGGGGATCCAGTACTAGAAGAGTATGGAGCTGATTGTGTGCCTGTCCGTGGGAACGATGACGTTAACGCGGATTACGTATTGGACGACGGGGTAGAAGATAATATGCCCACCACAGCAACGACCCAACATGGATCGAGTACAGGAGCAATGAATCAGATGAGAGAAAGAATTGCGGATGCTATGTGGGAACGATACCAATCATATCCATGGTATAGAACCGCGTGAACGTAACCAACTCTTCTATCTTCGCTGCTAGAGTCAGAATTTTGTGCGTAACAAGTATGGTATATTGATGATTTTGACATTACAAACAATGTACTTGTTGTTGGGGTATAATATTACAAACAAATAGTAATGGCAAATATTTCGCATTCTCAAATTTTCAAGTTCAACCTTATTATTTTGGCATACAGTCAGGTTATACTAATTTTATTTACTAAAACATACGATATCAGCCTAAAAAAAATCCAAAAAATTGATTCCCACCACAAATAGTAACAGCCAAACACTTTTCCACCAAACACTCAACTCAACTTAAACTTTTCAACTCAAACTTTTTACCAAACACCTACATTTAAACTCAACTTAACAAGCCCTTGTTTTTTTAAATTTCCACTCAACTTAAACTTTTCCACCAAACACTCAACTCAACTTAAACTTTTCAACTCAAACTTTTTACCAAACACCTACCATTTAAACTCAACTTATCTCAACTCAAACTGAACTTAAAAATCTTAACTCTAACTGATGCGCCAAACAGACCCTTACTTTTCTAAAATTACACTTTGGCCCCTACAGACAAAATATTTGCAATTTAGTCCCTGTAGGTCGCCAACTATGGCGGAGCCACTTGGCTTCCATTTCGTGCATAATTATCCACTTGATACTAAAAATCCAATAATATAATCCTGAGTCCATTTCCTTACCAACTTACATAATATCAATACTGTTTTTCACCAAAACAGTATTGTCATACTGGACTACAGTCCAGAATTCATCTGCATAATTATTGGACTGCGTATCGGATTTTCTTAGGACTTAAAACTATTTAGTCCTTATCGCTCTACAAATTGTGCTTGATTTTTCTACGGTGGCCTCATAGCTTATTCTTACTTATTTGTCCGTAAATGACGGTTTTCTGCAATATAATTTCCATACTGATAATCACACTGCAGTACCGCCTCAGTCAAACATAAAGTCAACCTGGTCAAACTTTGACCGGCATTGTAACGACCCGCCTAGTACGGGCCGCTACCGTACATACATACTTACGTAACATACATACATACATGAATCATACTTACATATTGAGCGAAAACAGCGGAAATTTTTTTTTTATATGGCGGCGCATACGAGCGGATGGCGATATATAAAAGTAATATTCGAATAACGATTATTAGACATAAAAATAAAAAATAAAACGCGTAGCGACTTTATTTCCCACATTTCACAGCTCGCCCTGCCACGCTCCCCCATCTTGTATCAACAATGGCACGTAAGTTGCATACCTACAGCATAAACGTAAGACAATGAGCTTTCGCTCAGCAAGTACAACTACTATACCGCAACACAATACAAACTTAACCTATCATAGCATAACTCGACTTCGCATATCATGGCATAACTTAACTTATCGTAACATAAATATCCTATCATACTTAACATGGCATCATAACATAACATATACAATCATAACTTATCATAGCATCATAACATAACATACACAATCATAACTTATCATAGCATCATAACATAACATATTTTATCCTAATCATGCATGAGCCAATTATGCTTGCTTGACTTTTCATAGCTTATCATGTCTTACCTGCTTATCATATTTATCTTACTTATCTTGCTTATCATGCTTATGGGCCCCATAAGTGTACGTACCGGGCGCGCAACTATGGAGTGGTTGGGGCGGCCAGTCCATTTCTAACTCAAACCATAGTCCAACCCGACCTGCGAGCGGGTTGGTACGACACAGGCAACTTGCTTGCCATCATACTTGTTTTTCATAATCTCATCTTTGATCTACACTTATTTAGAATTGGTGAACATGCTTCGTGATGTCACACATTCATAAGACATATTCATATCATGCTTCATACCATAACTTCATGCATCATAGACATAACATACATCATGGCATATTCATATCATATAACATTCACATGACATTTCGTAAGCATATCAAACATACATCACATCAACTATCATAGAATTCATCGTTCATACTTGGGCAAGTATACAACAAAAAGCCTATGCTGTAGGCGGAGTTGTACTTACCTCGACTACTATGTCTGGGGTTATGCTGCTCCACGTCCGGATACAGCTGCAGGCTACTTCCTGCTTGAATGAAGGACATAGGTAAGGGTCTATTACCGAAAAATGTTGGCGACTTAACCAACATGCATACATAGTCTTAGTTGTATGTCCCCTATGCCAGATATCTTACTTGGTTACAATAAGGAACCCTATTGTTCGAGACTAGCCCAATCATGGATTATAACTTATCAGGTTACATTGAGTAACCACATGTGCTAAGCCCATATCCACACAGGTAGGGTTAGGTTACTTATCCTAACCTTGGGCATAAGCTTTAACATTCTTGGTCTATAATCCATTGGGTTATTTCAAATAACCCTAGATCTTAGCTTATCCTATTTTTGGTATCCCGACGGGTTATGTTGGGTAACCCTTAAGGTAATAAGCCTTGGTCAAACCTGGTCAACCAAAGTCAACCTTATATGGTCAAACTTGGGCTTTGGGGGTCAAGCCCAATAACTCGGGTATCCTTTCCGGTTACCATCTCTTACTATCTTGCTGCTTATCTGCGCTTAAAAAAATCATTTTTCCTTTGTCTAGGAAAAATTTGCTGAACTACTTCAAAACTCTTTGTTAAAAATACATGGTTCTTAAAATGGGGTTTTAAAAGTTGTTAAGGGCTGAAAACTACCATTGGAACAATTTCCATTATCAAAACATTGGGTTTGGTTGAAAATACAGTTTTTCTGCTTTGTTTTTAGAAAATCCTGTGCAGGAATTTCCTGTCTCCTACACAGTTTTTGAAATCCAATTTTTATTTAAAACTCCAAATCAAATATGAAAAAGTTTTCTTCACAAAAGTTTCAGATCTTGAGAAACCCTAAAACTTTCGTGTTTTGAGAAAAACCTAGTTCGGATTTTAACATGCCCTTATTCCTTGTTGAACTTACCTGACCGTGCATGAATCCTGGGCACAGCCAGGCTCGGATTTTCATAAAAACCGAGGCCGTTGGAGCCTCATTTTAGAAAACTGTCCACGTTGCTTCCTAGGAAAAATCATTCTCTACAACTTTCATGTTTTACGTTTTCTCAAATTCAGCCTCTAAAGGCCTCAATTTTCCTTTTCCAGAAACTGGCCAGTTTGTACCCGAACTGGCAGTTTATGTTCTTAAATTCGTTTTACGTCCTAATTCGTGCATACTACCTCAACCGACCACAGCGGGAGCCTAATATCCCACATGCAAGCGTTTCTAATGTTCCAAACCAACCTTCAAGTGATTCAATCACGTCCATGCAAACCAAAACCGAAACTGCATCACCTAGGTTTTGCATGGTTCTAAATTCATCAAACCATTCCATTCCATCCATGCTTATATTCTAGCACCCTAACATACCATTCTACATCATTCTTGCACATATTTAGGGGACATACAATTTATCAAACATCTAGCATGCAATCCTAATGATCAAACAAGCATAGCACAAAAACCAATTTACAGCTCATAAATAAACCACCTTAACCTAATCAAGCACAACCACAAAAACTTAAACTAGGCAATTAAATAAATTGAGCTTATGCTCTTACAATTTCAACTTGAATACACAAAACTTCAAATTGAAACTGAATTAAAAGGTAGGGCTATGGAGAATTACCTGCTCAACCTAAGATTGGTTAGGGTTTGGATCCGAAATTCTACATCACTTGGGTAAGGTTCCTACAACATCCGGCCACCTCCCTCAAAGGCCACCAAAAATTTTTCCATCACTTGGGTAAGGTTCCTACAACATCCGGCCACTCTCCCCTAAGCCCTAGCACTTTTCTCTCCCTTTTCCAGCTTACCCACAACCGGCCATTTGGCCAAAAATGGGTTTCAAAATTTTTCCAAACTTTTCTTGTATTCTAGCTCAAATCCGAACACTATCCAATGAATTTCCCTCTAGGATTTTTGGTTTTTGCTCTATCCTTTCATGGCTGCCTAAGGGTCGGATTTTGGAGCAGAAACTTGGCCAAAGTTTGGCTAGATTTTCCAATTTTTTTGAATTAAAGGGTCACCTATTTATAGGCATTTGAAAACTTTCCAAAATTACTAATAAGTCCTTGAAAAAGCAAGATTTTTCACAAAAGGAAGCTTAGGTGGCCGGCCATGAATAGTCTAGAACATTCCAAAGAATTCTTTTAATTTCCTTTAATTAATTATGATGTCATAATTTGTGGATAAGGTGATGTCATCACCATAAGGCCTTGTTTGGCTCTTTTCTTCAATATGGAATCCATTTTTGAGGTACACATATATTTCTAATACTGTGTTCACTAATATACAGTACTGCAATATATTCTGCAGTCCAAAATTCATCTGTGTAAAAATGGACTGTATAAAAATTTTCTTATTTCTTTAAGTCCTTTTTGCCCTTAGTATCTAACTTATAATGTGCTTGATTTTTCTATGGTGGTTTTAATCCTAATCATACTAGATTGCCCGTAAAAATGGTTTTTCACAGTATATTTGCATAGTGCTTTGCCATAAAACTGTACAGTCATTACTTTGACCATTTTAGTCAAACTTTGACTCTCTCGGTCAACTTTGACTTTTCTTGGTCAAACTTTGACCAACATACATCATAGAGTTTTTCATCCTTTTTCACTCCAAAGGTCATATGCTAATCTAAGCAATTATTTTTAGTCTTATAAAATCATAAGAACTCACAAAATCAATAAAAACCCTTAACCGGGCTCTTTCATGAATACCTTCTAGGTATGTAATAAATTCCTTTAAAAGGAAATAGTAATATCGAAAAACTAGGTATTACAGGCATAAAATCATAAATTTCCATTTCGCCCTTTTTCCTCAAAAGGCCACATGCTTGACTTAAGCAAACTATTGTTGAGTCTCGTAGCTAATTAAACGAGAACTCACACATAAACTGATATTCTGCTCAGATCATAAGCTTCATATCGACATACAAGTTTCAAACTTGAGATTTTCCCTATCTAAAAGGAAATCATAGGTTCATCAGAATTCCGGGTATTACATTCTACCCTCCTTAAATAAATTTTCATCCTCGAAAATTCGAATCATTCTAAGTGGCTTTTCTTAAAATCCATTATCTATTCATAGTAACTTATTCATGTTCCCATTTTAATACTTTAATGGGATCATGTTTCTTATCTAGAACCATACTCTTACTTTCATATCGTGTCATCATACTTTCATTCATTCTTACTTACATACGTTCATACTTACATATTTGCATACTTCCTTACTTACATACATTCATACTTACATACTTACATACTATCATGCTATCATATTCTCCTTTCATATTGCATCACAAGAAATATCTTCATAAAAATTTGAGCAAGTATATCATATAACTTGCCATGTTTGAAAAACATTTCTTATCATATAACTTTTCATACATGAAAAGCGTTTCATACTTTATAATTTTTTTTTCCCACACTTGGAAAACATATCTTATCATATAACTTTTTCATACATGAAAAACGTTTCATATTTTAAAATTTTTCCATACTTGGAAAACATATCTTAAAATAGCTTCTTTCTTGAACCTTGATCTTATGCTATTAGAACCCTTTACTTATCATAATAGCCCCTTTCTTGGAACTCATCCCATTCTTGGAACTTGTCCCTCAAGGATTCGGCCTATGCCTCCTATCTTGGGACTTGTCCCTCAAGGATTCGGTCATTTAACGAACATAACGGCCCCTTTACTGTTCATAACAGCCCCTATCTTGGAATTCTTCCTCAAGGATTCTGTTGTGTTACATAAAATGAGGGGTTCTTTCAAGCATGAACTCAAGATTTAAGCATCTTTTATATAAATATTTCCTTTGAATTCTTTCAAAGTCAATATTGGAGAAAGCTTGATATCGTTCGAGTGATGCAATACTTATATCGTATCGACTACCTGCTTGCTAGATAGTAGAATGGTAGAAGCTTCTCTCATTGCTTCTAACATTTTCTTCATAACATAAAATCATAATCCTTAGGAATGTCTAAAACTTCCCGTTATTTCATAATTTCCTTTACTAAGGGATCATATCCTTAATTCATCATCATACTGATAGCCATCATTCAACTTATTGTTTGTCCATTGCCTTGATAATACCACCAGTCAAGGCACTACCAAACATCTTTCCATACCTATTATCATTCTTATGGGAACATAAGTTTCACAACCACGAAACTTATGTTCTATAGCATCTAGCTTATTTCTTAAAATGAAAACTTCCAGATTATCACCCTACTGAGGTAAGGCGATAGGCTATCTGATCTCGAAGCCTATTCATTTCTTATTGCTACTCTAGCATTTATCATCATGACTTGACTATCATAGTTGCAAGATGAGGCTCTTGCAGAAATTGGTTCGGTTGTACCAGCAACGAACCATTTTCTAGTTTCTAATTATAATTCTCAACATGTCAATCACTTATTCCTTCATCCATATCTTAGCATACCATACTAAAGATTCATCACGATCTCATCATATCCTATCGCAAGCTTAGCTTATCCACTATGCTTTCACTGTGCAACTCTGATCCACTGGCAATCATAGCCCATAGACTCATCTGACGTATCGTCTTCATATCGTGTAGCCACATAGATAGTGCAATCGTTTCCTTGAGTCCCATCGACGATGCGTGACTCCATTCCTTCGGATGCCAATGAAGGCTTGCGGTCCTCTTCAATCGTACCTGGGTTTCATACCAGGTTCATATCTATACTATTATAAAACTATGACCTCACATAGTTACTATACTTAAACTAGAATAAGAAAACTTACTTACAAAACTGTGGCTCTGGTGGTAGAACTGTGAAACTGGATGGCAGAAAACTTTCTTTGATACCATCTCTATAACGCCCTGACCGTCCATATAGGGGCCGACTACGCAGACGTGGGCCGTTACATTACTTGCTTAACTTACTTCTTAATTTAAAAAGCTTAAACTGATTGAAAATTTCGGAGTAAATTTTTTTTTTTTCTTACTTTACTTTGAACTTAACTTAACCTCATGCATATTCATAAGTACTCACTCGAGTACCGAGCTTTCATAATCATATTGAAAGCTAACATATTCATACCGTGGACCAAACCCAACCTAGTGTGGGTCGGTACGACACGAGGTAACTTGTTGCCATCATCCTTGAAAACCATTCCTTAACTTGTTCTTGAAAACAATTTCTTAAAAATAGTTTTCTTCTTGAAAACAGTTCCTTATCCATACTATCAATTTATTATATCACATTATAAAATAAAACATATTTTACAAATATATTTTTCAAAACAAATCTTTTCATAACATAATTTCAAATCCCGTGGCGGTGTCCATCCCACATTTCACATTCTGTAGCGCCAGCCTTCACAGCCTTGCATCAAGTATTGCCGGTAGGTTGCTAACCTACAGCATGAACGTAAGTAATGAGCTTATGCCCAGTAAGTACAACGTGCAATCCGCAAAACATTTTAATAAAAGAATGCATTGACCGATTATGCTTTCTTGTGAATCAATTAAACTTTCATATATTATCTTGATTATATTTCCTTACGTACCGTGGTCCATAGCTATGGAGTGGCGGGAGGCAGCCAATCCAAACCAACTCAAACCATGAAACAAACTGTTTAACATGGAGTGATTGGGGCAGCCAATCCAACTCAGCCCAAACCATAGACTAAACCATTTAAACCCGCCATTATGGCAAGTCGGTACGACACATTGACCTTAGCTTGTCGTAACATGCGTTCTTACCATGTAGTTTATATTAGTGAACATGCTACATGATGTCACTATATTAAAACATAACATAACATATACCATAACATAAACAACGTAACATAATTCTTCATAACATAACTATCGTAACATATCCATCATAACATACATCATCGTAACATAAACATCGTAACGTAACATAAACATCATACGTAAGCATCGTAACATAAACATCATATGTAAGCATCGTAACATAACTTATGCATATCAATGCATGAATTCTTGAAAAAACATGTTATAAAAACATTTTTGCCCATGCTGTAGGCGGAGTTATACTTACTTGTTATCCTATGCTGTTGGTTAATTGTCCGAATCGTGGCACGACAACAGTTCCTACTCCTGTTTCCAAATAGGACGTAAGATAAGAGCTATACACATTCTATCTTATCATAATTCATAATCATTAAATGTTGGTGTCCTAACCAACATTTATGAGTAGCCTTAGTTATATTATATGTTCCCTCCTATAAAAACTTACGATAACTTGTTTGGTTACTTGCCGTAACCCTAGGGTTCATGGCCCAACATACTTAAACAATATCATACTAGGTTACTTCTGGTAACCTTGGGTACTAAGCCTAACCATTCTTAAATAGTATTAGGTTACTAATCTTATTGGGCCCAACCCACAATCTCGGGTATCTCATGTGGTTACTATAAGTAACCTAACTTATTTGGCCCAATAAAATTAGGTAACCTCTCCGGTTACTATCTGTCCTATAGTTGTCACCATAGGACCTGGCGCATTTCAATTATTCTTGACAAACCTTTGTCAAGTTTTCTTTAAAATCCTTATGAAAACCGTATTTTCATCAAATCTTAACATTTAAGCAAAGACAGTTAAAAACTGTCAAGCTCTGAAAACAATATTTGAAAACAGTTTCTTAAACTTTGGTTATCAGTGCATGTGCAGGAATTTCCTGCTTATGCACTGTTTTTCTGAAAATCCTGTGCTGGAATTTTTGTTTCCTGCACAGTTTTTAGAATCCAATTTTTACTTTAAAATCACTTCCGAATTTGAGAAAACTTTCTTCATAAAAGTTGTAGATCTTGGATAATACTACAACTTCAATGTTTTGAGGAAAACCCAGTTCGGAACTTATCGTGCCCTTATTCCTTGTTGAACTCACCTGGCCGTGCTTTAAATCCTGGGCATGGTCAGGCTCGGATTTTCATAAAAACCGGGGTATTTGGGGCCTTATTTTTAAAAACGGTCCACGTTACCCTCTAGGAAAAACCATTATCTACAACTTTGTAGTTTTGAGTTTCTTCAAATTCGACATCTAAGGGCCTCAAATTACCATTTCCAGAATGCTGCCCAGTCTTGACCCGAGACTGGCAGTTTTGATTCTTAATTTCGTTTCTCGTCCTAAAATGCGCACACTACCTCAACCGACCACAGTGGGAGCCTAAGATCACACATGCAATCGTTTCTAACGTTCCATCCATCATGCACATAATCATACATTCAATCTTAAACCTATGGGAACATATAACAAACACATGGTAGGCAAACTCAAAAACCCATAAGCACATCATCAAACATGCACCAAAATATAAACTAGAGACCACCACCCTAATCATGCACATGCTAGAAAACTTAACTAGAGTATTGACATAAATAGTGAGCTTATGCTCTTACAATCCAACTCGGAAATACACTTAAATTTCCAAAGTAAATGCTCAATTTAAAAGCTTAGGACCAAAGGAATTTACCTTGATGAACACAAGGCTAGGCTAGGAGTGTGGTTTATTTTTCTGCCCTATCTCCTTGGCTGCCTATAACCGGTTTTGCTCCTTCAATGAGCACTAAAACTTTTTGGTCATTTGGTGGTTCTTCCTACAAAATCCGGTTACCCTAAAAACCCATTTTTCTACACTTTTCTCTTTTCTTTCTCTTCCTCTCCCATGGCCGGCCACTTGGCCTCCAATGGGTACCAATTTTTTTCTCAACTTTTTCTTTGATTTCCTACTTGAAAATCTGAACACTCTAGCTCACTTTTCTTTCTTTTCTTTCTCTTCTATGGCTCGGCCTTTAAGGGTGAGGGTGAGGGAAAATTTTGCCATAGTTTTGTTAAGGCTACAAAACTTGCTCAAAAATTGTGAACCAACATCACCTATTTATAGGTGAAAATCATAGTTTCTAGAATTGCATATAAGGGTCTAAGAGCAAAAATATTTGCTCATCTACCCTCCTAGGTGGCCAGCCATAGTGAATCCTTGGTGGGCAAGTTTCTTGCTCACCAAGTCTTGCTTACATCACCTAATGACATCACTTTGATGACATCACTTGCTTACATCACCTTGATGACATCACATTGATGACATCACCTTAATGACATCATCAAGCCCAATACTTGTTCTCCAAGCACACAAAGAACCGGCCATTAGGAATCCTTGGTGGGCAAGTTACTTGCTTACCAAGTTTCGCTTACGTCACCCTAGTGATATCACCCGCTTACATCACTTTGATGATATCATCTTGATGACATCACTTTGATGACATCATCAAGAAAATTACTTGCTCTCCAAGCACTATAAAATCCGGCCATACATGTGGAAAATCAACAAAAATATCTTTCCATGCTTATCTTTTTCTTAATTCCTTGTTCGAATGTAACTAGGCTTGTAACCAATCTTTGGCCTAGTTGGAACCTTGGTTAGGAATTTCCATAATTCTATAATTACATACTTATCCATCATTACTTACTTTTCTAAAATTGCACTTTGGCCCTTACGGACAAAATATTTGCAATTTAGTCCCTGTAGGTCGCCAACTATGGCGGAGCCACTTGGCTTCCATTTCGTGCATAATTATCCACTTGATACTAAAAATCCAATAATATAATCCTGCAGTCCATTTCCTTACCAACTGACATAATATCAATATTGTTTTTCACCAAAACAGTATTGTCATACTGGACTACAGTCCAGAATTCATCTGCATAATTATTGGACTGCGTATCGGATTTTCTTAGAACTTAAAACTATTTAGTCCTTATCGCTCTACAAATTGTGCTTGATTTTTCTACGGTGGTCTCATAGCTTATTCTTACTTATTTGTCCGTAAATGATGGTTTTCTGCAATATAATTTCCATACTGATAATCACACTGCAGTACCGCCTCAGTCAAACATAAAGTCAACCTGGTCAAACTTTGACCGGCATTGTAACGACCCGCCTAGTACGGGCCGCTACCGTACATACATACTTACGTAACATACATACATACATGAATCATACTTACATATTGAGCGAAAACAGCGGAAATTTTTTTTTTATATGGCGGCGCATACGAGCGGGTGGCGATATATAAAAGTAATATTCGAATAACGATTATTAGACATAAAAATAAAAAATAAAACGCGTAGCGACTTTATTTCCCACATTTCACAGCTCGCCCTGCCACGCTCCCCCATCTTGTATCAACAATGGCACGTAAGTTGCATACCTACAGCATAAACGTAAGACAATGAGCTTTCGCTCAGCAAGTACAACTACTATACCGCAACACAATACAAACTTAACCTATCATAGCATAACTCGACTTCGCATATCATGGCATAACTTAACTTATCGTAACATAACATATCCTATCATACTTAACATGGCATCATAACATAACATATACAATCATAACTTATCATAGCATCATAACATAACATACACAATCATAACTTATCATAGCATCATAACATAACATATTTTATCCTAATCATGCATGAGCCAATTATGCTTGCTTGACTTTTCATAGCTTATCATGTCTTACCTGCTTATCATATTTATCTTACTTATCTTGCTTATCATGCTTATGGGCCCCATAAGTGTACGTACCGGGCGCGCAACTATGGAGTGGTTGGGGCGGCCAGTCCATTTCTAACTCAAACCATAGTCCAACCCGACCTGCGAGCGGGTTGGTACGACACAGGCAACTTGCTTGCCATCATACTTGTTTTTCATAATCTCATCTTTGATCTTACACTTATTTAGAATTGGTGAACATGCTTCGTGATGTCACACATTCATAAGACATATTCATATCATGCTTCATACCATAACTTCATGCATCATAGACATAACATACATCATGGCATATTCATATCATATAACATTCACATGACATTTCGTAAGCATATCAAACATACATCACATCAACTATCATAGAATTCATCGTTCATACTTGGGCAAGTATACAACAAAAAGCCTATGCTGTAGGCGGAGTTGTACTTACCTCGACTACTATGTCTGGGGTTATGCTGCTCCACGTCCGGATACAGCTGCAGGCTACTTCCTGCTTGAATGAAGGACATAGGTAAGGGTCTATTACCGAAAAATGTTGGCGACTTAACCAACATGCATACATAGTCTTAGTTGTATGTCCCCTATGCCAGATATCTTACTTGGTTAGAATAAGGAACCCTATTGTTCGAGACTAGCCCAATCATGGATTATAACTTATCAGGTTACATTGAGTAACCACATGTGCTAAGCCCATATCCATACAGGTAGGGTTAGGTTACTTATCCTAACCTTGGGCATAAGCTTTAACATTCTTGGTCTATAATCCATTGGGTTATTTCAAATAACCCTAGATCTTAGCTTATCCTATTTTTGGTATCCCGACGGGTTATGTTGCGTAACCCTTAAGGTAATAAGCCTTGGTCAAACCTGGTCAACCAAAGTCAACCTTATATAGTCAAACTTGGGCTTTGGGGGTTAAGCCCAATAACTCGGGTATCCTTTCCGGTTACCATCTCTTACTATCTTGCTGCTTATCTGCGCTTAAAAAAATCATTTTTCCTTTGTCTAGGAAAAATTTGCTGAACTACTTCAAAACTCTTTGTTAAAAATACATGGTTCTTAAAATGGGGTTTTAAAAGTTGTTAAGGGCTGAAAACTGCCATTGGAACAATTTCCATTATCAAAACATTGGGTTTGGTTGAAAATACAGTTTTTCTGCTTTGTTTTTAGAAAATCCTGTGCAGGAATTTCCTGTCTCCTACACAGTTTTTGAAATCCAATTTTTATTTAAAACTCCAAATCAAATATGAAAAAGTTTTCTTCACAAAAGTTTCAGATCTTGAGAAACCCTAAAACTTTCGTGTTTTGAGAAAAACCCAGTTCGGAATTTAACATGCCCTTATTCCTTGTTGAACTTACCTGACCGTGCATGAATCCTGGGCACAGCCAGGCTCGGATTTTCATAAAAACCGAGGCCGTTGGAGCCTCATTTTAGAAAACTGTTCACGTTGCTTCCTAGGAAAAATCATTCTCTACAACTTTCATGTTTTACGTTTTCTCAAATTCAGCCTCTAAAGGCCTCAATTTTCCTTTTCCAGAAACTGGCCAGTTTGTACCCGAACTGGCAGTTTATGTTCTTAAATTCGTTTTACGTCCTAATTCGTGCATACTACCTCAACCGACCACAGCGGGAGCCTAATATCCCACATGCAAGCGTTTCTAATGTTCCAAACCAACCTTCAAGTGATTCAATCACGTCCATGCAAACCAAAACCGAAACTGCATCACCTAGGTTTTGCATGGTTCTAAATTCATCAAACCATTCCATTCCATCCATGCTTATATTCTAGCACCCTAACATACCATTCTACATCATTCTTGCACATATTTAGGGGACATACAATTTATCAAACATCTAGCATGCAATCCTAATGATCAAACAAGCATAGCACAAAAACCAATTTACAGCTCATAAATAAACCACCTTAACCTAATCAAGCACAACCACAAAAACTTAAACTAGGGCAATTAAATAAATTGAGCTTATGCTCTTACAATTTTCAACTTGAAATACACCAAAACTTCAAATTGAAACTGAATTTAAAAGTGTAGGGCTATGGGAGAATTACCTTGCTCAACCCTAAGATTGGTTAGGGTTTTGGATCCGAAATTCTCTCCCCCCCTTGGTTCCAACTAACAACCGGCCCCTCCCTCAAAGGCCACCAAAAATTTTTCCATCACTTGGGTAAGGTTCCTACAACATCCGGCCACTCTCCCCTAAGCCCCTAGCACTTTTTCTCTCCCTTTTTCCAGCTTACCCACAACCGGCCATTTGGCCAAAAATAGGTTTCAAAAATTTTTCCAAACTTTTTCTTGTGTTCTAGCTCAAATCCGAACACTATCCAATGAATTTCCCTCTAGGATTTTTGGTTTTGCTCTATCCTTTCATGGCTGCCTGAGGGTCGGATTTTGGAGCAGAAACTTGGCCAAAGTTTGGCTAGATTTTCTAATTTTTTTGAATTAAAGGGTCACCTATTTATAGGCATTTGAAAACTTTCTAAAATTGCTAATAAGTCCTTGAAAAAGCAAGATTTTTCACAAAAGGAAGCTTAGGTGGCCGGCCATGAATAGTCTAGAACATTCCAAAGAATTCTTTTAATTTCCTTTAATTAATTATGATGTCATAATTTGTGGATAAGGTGATGTCATCACCATAAGGCCTTGTTTGGCTCTTTTCTTCAATATGCAATCCATTTTTGAGCTACACAGATATTTCTAATACTGTGTTCACTAATACACAGTACTGTAATATATTCTGCAGTCCAAAATTCATCTGTGTAAAAATGGACTGTGTAAAAATTTTCTTATTTCTTTAAGTCCTTTTTGCCCTTAGTATCTAACTTATAATGTGCTTGATTTTTCTATGGTGGTTTTAATCCTAATCATACTAGATTGCCCGTAAAAATGGTTTTTCACAGTATATTTGCATACTGCTTTGCCATAAAACTGTACAGTCATTACTTTGACCATTTTAGTCAAACTTTGACTCTCTCGGTCAACTTTGACTTTTCTTGGTCAAACTTTGACCAACATACATCATAGAGTTTTTCATCCTTTTTCACTCCAAAGGTCATATGCTAATCTAAGCAATTATTTTTTAGTCTTATAAAATCATAAGAACTCACAAAATCAATAAAAACCCTTAACCGGGCTCTTTCATGAATACCTTGTAGGTATGTAATAAATTCCTTTAAAAGGAAATAGTAATATCGAAAAACTAGGTATTACAGGCATAAAATCATAAATTTCCATTTCACCCTTTTTCCTCAAAAGGCCACATGCTTGACTTAAGCAAACTATTGTTGAGTCTCGTAGCTAATTAAACGAGAACTCACACATAAACTGATATTCTGCTCAGATCATAAGCTTCATATCGACATACAAGTTTCAAACTTGAGATTTTCCCTATCTAAAAGGAAATCATAGGTTCATCAGAATTCCGGATATTACATTCTACCCTCCTTAAATAAATTTTCGTCCCCGAAAATTCGAATCATTCTAAGTGGCTTTTCTTAAAATCCATTATCTATTCATAGTAACTTATTCATGTTCCCATTTTAATACTTTAATGGGATCATGTTTCTTATCTAGAACCATACTCTTACTTTCATATCGTGTCATCATACTTTCATTCATTCTTACTTACATACGTTCATACTTACATACTTGCATACTTCCTTACTTACATACATTCATACTTACATACTTACATACTATCATGCTATCATATTCTCCTTTCATATTGCTTCACAAGAAATATCTTCATAAAAATTTGAGCAAGTATATCATATAACTTGCCATGTTTGAAAAACATTTCTTATCATATAACTTTTCATACATGAAAAGCGTTTCATACTTTATAATTTTTTTTTCCACACTTGGAAAACATATCTTATCATATAACTTTTTCATACATGAAAAACGTTTCATATTTTAAAATTTTTCCACACTTGGAAAACATATCTTAAAATAGCTTCTTTCTTGAACCTTGATCTTATGCTATTAGAACCCTTTACTTATCATAATAGCCCCTTTCTTGGAACTCATCCCATTCCTGGAACTTGTCCCTCAAGGATTCGGCCTATGCCTCCTATCTTGGGACTTGTCCCTCAAGGATTCGGTCATTTAACGAACATAACGGCCCCTTTACTGTTCATAACAGCCCCTATCTTGGAATTATTCCTCAAGGATTCTGTTGTGTTGCATAAAATGAGGGGTTCTTTCAAGCATGAACTCAAGATTTAAGCATCTTTTATAAAAATATTTCCTTTGAATTCTTTCAAAGTCAATATTGGAGAAAGCTTGATATCGTACGAGTTATGCAATACTTATATCGTATCGACTACCTGCTTGCTAGATAGTGGAATGGTAGAAGCTTCTCTCATTGCTTCTAACATTTTCTTCATAACATAAAATCATAATCCTTAGGAATGTCTAAAACTTCCCGTTATTTCATAATTTCCTTTACTAAGGGATCATATCCTTAATTTCATCATCATACTGATAGCCATCATTCAACTTATTGTTTGTGCATTGCCTTGATAATACCACCAGTCAAGGCACTACCAAACATCTTTCCATACCTATTATCATTCTTATGGGAACATAAGTTTCACAACCACGAAACTTATGTTCTATAGCATCTAGCTTATTTCTTAAAATGAAAACTTCCAGATTATCACCCTACTGAGGTAAGGCGATAGGCTATCTGATCTCGAAGCCTATTCATTTCTTATTGCTACTCTAGCATTTATCATCATGACTTGACTATCATAGTTGCAAGATGAGGCTCTTGCAGAAATTGGTTCGGTTGTACCAGCAACGAACCATTTTCTAGTTTCTAATTATAATTCTCAACATGTCTATCACTTATTCCTTCATCCATATCTTAGCATACCATACTAAAGATTCATCACGATCTCACCATATCCTATCGCAAGCTTAGCTTATCCACTATGCTTTCACTGTGCAACTCTGATCCACTGGCAATCATAGCCCATAGACTCATCTGACGTACCGTCTTCATATCGTGTAGCCACATAGATAGTGCAATCGTTTCCTTGAGTCCCATCGACGATGCGCGACTCCATTCCTTCGGATGCCAATGAAGTCTTGCGGTCCTCTTCAATCGTACCCGGGTTTCATACCAGGTTCATATCTATAATATTATAAAACTATGACCTCACATAGTTACTATACTTAAACTAGAATAAGAAAACTTACTTACAAAACTGTGGCTCTGGTGGTAGAACTGTGAAACTGGATGGCAGAAAACTTTCTTTGATACCATCTCTGTAACGCCCTGACCGTCCATATAGGGGCCGACTACGCAGACGTGGACCAAACCCAACCTAGTGTGGGTCGGTACGACACGAGGTAACTTGTTGCCATCATCCTTGAAAACCATTCCTTAACTTGTTCTTGAAAACAATTTCTTAAAAATAGTTTTCTTCTTGAAAACAGTTCCTTATCCATACTATCAATTTATTATATCACATTATAAAATAAAACATATTTTACAAATATATTTTTCAAAACAAATCTTTTCATAACATAATTTCAAATCCCGTGGCGGTGTCCATCCCACATTTCACATTCTGTAGCGCCAGCCTTCACAGCCTTGCATCAAGTATTGCCGGTAGGTTGCTAACCTACAGCATGAACGTAAGTAATGAGCTTATGCCCAGTAAGTACAACGTGCAATCCGCAAAAAATTTTAATAAAAGAATGCATTGACCGATTATGCTTTCTTGTGAATCAATTAAACTTTCATATATTATCTTGATTATATTTCCTTACATGTCATGTGTGCACGTACCGTGGTCCATAGCTATGGAGTGGCGGGAGGCAGCCAATCCAAACCAACTCAAACCATGAAACAAACTGTTTAACATGGAGTGATTGGGGCAGCCAATCCAACTCAGCCCAAACCATAGACTAAACCATTTAAACCCGCCATTATGGCAAGTCGGTACGACACATTGACCTTAGCTTGTCGTAACATGTGTTCTTACCATGTAGTTTATATTAGTGAACATGCTACATGATGTCACTATATTAAAACATAACATAACATATACCATAACATAAACAACGTAACATAATTCTTCATAACATAACTATCGTAACATATCCATCATAACATACATCATCGTAACATAAACATCGTAACGTAACATAAACATCATACGTAAGCATCGTAACATAAACATCATATGTAAGCATCGTAACATAACTTATGCATATCAATGCATGAATTCTTGAAAAAACATGTTATAAAAACATTTTTGCCCATGCTGTAGGCGGAGTTATACTTACTTGTTATCCTATGCTGTTGGTTAATTGTCCGAATCGTGGCACGACAACAGTTCCTACTCCTGTTTTCAAACAGGACGTAAGATAAGAGCTATACACATTCTATCTTATCATAATTCATAATCATTAAATGTTGGTGTCCTAATCAACATTTATGAGTAGCCTTAGTTATATTATATGTTCCATCCTATAACAACTTACGATAACTTGTTTGGTTACTTGCCGTAACCCTAGGGTTCATGGCCCAACATACTTAAACAATATCATACTAGGTTACTTCTGGTAACCTTGGGTACTAAGCCTAACCATTCTTAAATAGTATTAGGTTACTAATCTTATTGGGCCCAACCCACTATCTCGGGTATCTAATGTGGTTACTATAAGTAACCTAACTTATTTGGCCCAATAAAATTAGGTAACCTCTCCGTTTACTATCTGTCCTATAGTTGTCACCATAGGACCCGGCGCATTTCAATTATTCTTGACAAACCTTTGTCAAGTTTTCTTTAAAATCCTTATGAAAACCGTATTTTCATCAAATCTTAACATTTAAGCAAAGACAGTTAAAAACTGTCAAGCTCTGAAAACAATCTTTGAAAACAATTTCTTAAACTTTGGTTATCAGTGCATGTGCAGGAATTTCCTGCTTATGCACTGTTTTTCTGAAAATCCTGTGCTGGAATTTCTGTTTCCTGCACAGTTTTTAGAATCCAATTTTTACTTTAAAATCACTTCCGAATTTGAGAAAACTTTCTTCATAAAAGTTGTAGATCTTGGATAATACTACAACTTTAATGTTTTGAGGAAAACCCAGTTCGGAACTTATCGTGCCCTTATTCCTTGTTGAACTCACCTGGCCGTGCTTTAAATCCTGGGCACGGTCAGGCTCGGATTTTCACAAAAACCGGGGCCTTTGGGGCCTTATTTTTAAAAACGGTCCACGTTATCCTCTAGGAAAAACCATTATCTACAACTTTGTAGTTTTGAGTTTCTTCAAATTCGGCATCTAAGGGCCTCAAATTACCATTTCCAGAATGCTGCCCAGTCTTGACCCGAGACTGGCAATTTTGATTCTTAATTTCGTTTCTCGTCCTAAAACGCGCACACTACCTCAACCGACCACAGCGGGAGCCTAAGATCACACATGCAATCGTTTCTAACGTTCCATCCATCATGCACATAATCATACATTCAATCTTAAACCTATGGGAACATATAACAAACACATGGTAGGCAAACTCAAAAACCCATAAGCACATCATCAAACATGCACCAAAATATAAACTAGAGACCACCACCCTAATCATGCACATGCTAGAAAACTTAACTAGAGTATTGACATAAATAGTGAGTTTATGCTCTTACAATCCAACTCGAAAATACACTTAAATTTCCAAAGTAAATGCTCAATTTAAAAGCTTAGGACCAAAGGAATTTACCTTGATGAACACAAGGCTAGGCTAGGAGTGTGGTTTATTTTTCTGCCCTATCTCCTTGGCTGCCTATAACCGGTTTTGCTCCTTCAATGAGCACTAAAACTTTTTGGTCATTTGGTGGTTCTTCCTACAAAATCCGGTTACCCAAAAAACCCATTTTTCTACACTTTTCTCTTTTCTTTCTCTTCCTCTCCCATGGCCGGCCACTTGGCCTCCAATGGGTACCAATTTTTTTCTCAACTTTTTCTTTGATTTCCTACTTGAAAATCTGAACACTCTAGCTCAACTTTTTCTTTGATTTCTCAAAAATTGTGAACCAACATCACCTATTTATAGGTGAAAATCATAGTTTCTAGAATTGCATATAAGGGTCTAAGAGCAAAAATATTTACTCATCTACCCTCCTAGGTGGCCGGCCATAGTGAATCCTTGGTGGGCAAGTTTCTTGCTCACCAAGTCTTGCTTACATCACCTAATGACATCACTTTGATGACATCACTTGCTTACATCACCTTGATGACATCATATTGATGACATCACATTGATGACATCACATTGATGACATCACCTTAATGACATCATCAAGCCAAATACTTGTTCTCCAAGCACACAAAGAACCGGCCATTAGGAATCCTTGGTGGGCAAGTTACTTGCTTACCAAGTTTCGCTTACGTCACCCTAGTGATATCACCCGCTTACATCACTTTGATGATATCATCTTGATGACATCACCTTGATGACATCACTTTGATGACATCATCAAGAAAATTACTTTCTCTCCAAGCACTATAAAATCCGGCCATACATGTGGAAAATCAACAAAAATATCTTTCCATGCTTATCTTTTTCTTAATTCCTTGTTCCAATGTAACTAGGCTTGTAACCAATCTTTGGCCTAGTTGGAACCTTGGTTAGGAATTTCCATAATTCTATAATTACATACTTATCCATCATTACTTACTTTTCTAAAATTGCACTTTGGCCCTTACGGAAAAATATTTGCAATTTAGTCCCTGTAGGTCGCCAACTATGGCGGAGCCACTTGGCTTCCATTTCGTGCATAATTATCCACTTGATACTAAAAATCCAACAATATAATCCTGCAGCCCATTTCCTTACCAACTTACATAATATCAATACTGTTTTTCACCAAAACAGTATTGTCATACTGGACTACAGTCCAGAATTCATCTGCATAATTATTGGACTGCGTATCGGATTTTCTTAGGACTTAAAACTATTTAGTCCTTATCGCTCTACAAATTGTGCTTGATTTTTCTACGGTGGTCTCATAGCTTATTCTTACTTATTTGTCCGTAAATGAAGGTTTTCTGTAATATAATTTCCATACTGATAATCACACTGCAGTACCGCCTCAGTTAAACATAAAGTCAACCTGGTCAAACTTTGACCGGCATAAAATCATAAATTTCCATTTTGCCCTTTTTCCTCAATAGGCCACATGCTTGACTTAAACAAACTATTGTTGAGTCTCGTAGCTGATTAAACGAGAACTCACACATAAACTGATATTCTGCTCAGATCATGAGCTTCATATCGACATACAAGTTTCAAACTTGAGATTTTCCTTATCTAAAAGGAAATCATAGGTTCATCAGAATTCCGGGTATTACACCAACAACAGCCGGCCTTCTCCTAGCAATGGCTCCAACAATTTTTTTGTGTCTCTTGGTTGCCTAAGTCACTAAATCCGGCCACTCCCCCTAAGCTCCCAACACTTTTTTCTTCCTTTTTCCAGCTCACCCACAACCGGCACCCTTGGCCAAAATAGGTCTCCAAAATTTTTCAACTCTTTTTCCTTAGTTCCTAGATGAAATCCGAACTTTACCCTTGATTCTCACTCTTGGAATTTTGGTTTTTGTTTTGTTTTTCTTGGCTGCTCAAGGTCGATTTTTGGAGTAGAAAAATGGACAGAATTTGGCTCAATTTTCTGATTTTTTTGAATAGGAAGCACCCCTATTTATAGAGGTTTTGAACTTTTCAAAATTACAAAATAGTCCTTCAAGAGTCACCATTTTGCACTTAAGGGGGGTATAGGTGGCCGACCATGCATGTCTAGAAACTTCCAAGTTTCTTTCCAATTTTTATTAAATCCAAAAATGATGTCATAAATCAAAAGCTAGTGACATCATCAACATTAAGGCTTGTTTGCCTTGTTTCCTTAATAGACAGTCCTTCTTAAGGCCAAAACAGATATTGTTGATACTGTGGTCATTAATCCACAGTACTGACTGCTAACTGCAGTCCAAAATTTATCTGTTTAAAAATTGACTGTACGAAAAATTCACTTTTCGCTTAAAACTCTTAGGCCCTAATTAACCTACTTAATGTGCTTGATTTTATTCTATGGTGGTTTTAAAAATAACTTGATCCATTTTATCTGAAAAATGGTTTTTCGCAGTACATTTCCTATACCGCTCATCATACTTCATTATCGTCACATAGTTGACTTTTCCAGTCAATCTTTGACCTATCGGGTCAACTTTGACTTCCTTGGTCAACTTTGACTTTCTTGGTCAACTTTGACTTTCTTTGACTTTCTTGGTCAAGCTTTGACCATCATAAAATCATAACATTTTTGTACCCTTTTTACTCAAAAGGTCGTATGCTTAACTAAGCAATCATTTTTGAGTCTTATAAACTCATAAGTACTCACAAAATTCAATAAAAATCCTTAACCGGATTCTTTCATAAATACCGTCATGGTACAGTTTAAATTTTTATACAAGAAATTGTAATTTTGTAAAATTCTAGTCATTACAATCGTTCCGATTGACCGTCAGTTTGAGGGTGAAATGCCGTACTGAACTTCAATTTCGACCCCATAGCATTGTGAACACTAGTCCAAAATCGAGAAGTGAAACGTCCATCACGGTCTGAGATGATCGATTTTGGTACTCCATGAAATCTGACGATCTGGGATATGTAGATTTCAGCCAATTTCTCCACTGAGAAGGTGACCTTAATTGTAATAACGTGAGCCGACTTGGTTAATCTATCCACAATATCCCAAATCGCATCACTCCCATTTGAAGTTCTGGGTAGCCCTACTACAAAATCCATAGTAATTTGCTCCCATTTCCATTCAGGAAGCTCTATCTTCTGTAGTTCTCCACCAGGATGTTGATGTTCAGCCTTAACTTTCTGACAAGTTAGGCATTTCGATACATTCTGCTACCTCATTCTTCATATTGGGCCACCAATAACTCTCTCGGAGGTCTTTATACATCTTGGAAGCTCCTGGATGTACTAAATACGGCGTCTTATGTGCCTCAGACAAGATCTGGTCCTTAAGAAATTCAAAGTTAGGAACACAAATCCTCCCTTTGAAATAAATAGCACTATCTTAAGAGACCTTAAACTCCTTGTTCTTTCCATCAAAGAGTTGTGCTTTCAGCAAAGAGGAATCCTTTCCTTGATGCGACTTAATGGTCTCCAAGAGATTGGACTGGAGGGACAGAGCTGACAATTTCCCCGTTATCAGCTCCAAGTTGAACTCAGAAATCTCCTTTTGTAGTGGCTTAGGAAACATTCCAATAGACATCAGCATGCCTATGGATTTCCTGCTTAAGGCATCTGCTACCCTGTTGGCCTTTCCAGGGTGGTAAAGGATCTCACAATCATAATCCTTTACAAGTTCCAGCCATCTACGTTGTCTCATGTTGAGTTCTTTCTGAGTAAAAATATAGTTGAGGCTCTGATGATCGGTGTAGATTTCACACTTATTCCCATACAAATAGTGTCTCCAAATCTTAAGTGCAAAAACTACTGCCGCGAGCTCCAAATCGTGCGTAGGATAATTCCTTTCATGAATCTTCAACTGTCGGGATGCGTAGGCAACTACCTTACCATTTTGCATCAAGACGGCTCCTAATCCATTTTTAGAAGCGTCACTATAGATCACGAAGTTTCATGCATCTATATCAGGAATTATCAACACCGGCACACTAGTCAACTTCCTCTTGAGCTCCTGAAAATTATCCTCACATTTCTGGGTCCATTCAAATTTCTTTCCCTTGCGGGTAAGAGCGGTGAGGGGTGTAGCGATCTTGGAAAATCCCTCGACGAACCATCGGTAGTAGCCAGCTAGTCCAAGGCAACTTCTTATTTCCGTAATATTCTTGGGTGCTGGCCACGCACTAACCGCCTCTACCTTAGCAGGGTCCACTGAAATTCCTTTCTTTAATACTACATGACCCAAAAAGTGGACTTTTTCCAGCCAAAATTCACATTTTGTGAATTTGGCGTACAGCTGGTTTTGTCTTAGCGTCTCCATCACCAACCTAAGGTGATGCTCGTGTTCCTCTTTGGACCTTGAGTATATCAAAATATCGTCAATAAAAACAATGATGAACTTATCCAAATACTCCTTCAATACTCGGTTCATAAGGTCCATGAATGCAGCCGGGGCATTGGTTAATCCAAATGGCATAACTAAAAACTCATAATGCCCATAACATGTTCGAAAAGCCGTCTTGGAGATATCTGCCTCCTTGATCCTGAGCTGATGATAACCTGACCGTAGATCGACTTTCGAAAACACTACCACTCCCCTAAGTTGATCAAAAAGGTCGTCAATCCTCGGAAGGGATACTTGTTCTTGATCGTAATCTTATTCAGCTCACGATAGTCGATACACATACGCAGTGATCCATCCTTCTTCTTTACGAATAGCACTGGTGCTCCCCATGGGGAGTAACTTTGTCGGATGAATCCTTTGTCAAGCAGATCTTGTAACTGCACTTGCAGTTCCCTAAGCTCGGTAGGTGCCATACAGTAAGGCGCTTTCGATATCAGTGCAGCTCCAGGTAGCAATTCGATTTCGAACAAAATTTTGCGTTCTGGTGGAAGTCCTTGTAAATCCTTCGGAAAGATATCCACATATTCCTTTATAATGGGAACATCTTCCGGTGTCAACTCCACCTCACAATCTTTATCCACCATGTTAGCTAAATATCCTTGGCAGCCATTAGCTAACATTTTCCAAGCCTTCAATGCTGAAACCAGTTTGGTTGCAGAATTCCGAGATTGCCCGTAGAAATTAAACTCCTCTTCTCTGTACAGGTTGAACATTACGCAACACTTTCGGCAGTCGATCTTGGCGTTGTATTTGCCTAAGAAGTCCATTCCTAAGATCACATCGAAATCCTGAATCTTGATCGCGATGAGATCTACAAATAGTTCTCTGCCACAGATCATCACGGAAGTATTTCGTATCCAAAAATTAGACCACAAAATCTCTCCGGATGGCAAAGAAGTTTTGAAGGGTTGGTTTAAACTATCCACACCTCTTCCTAACTTCTGGGCGAACTCAAGGACACAAATGAGTGAGTGGCACCAGAATCAAACAAGGCGATAGCATCATAGGTGGCGATAGAAATCTGACCTGTCACCACATGTGAAGTCCCAGCTTCAGCATCACCCCTGGTGTAAGCATAGATCCTGGCTTAAGGTTCAGGAGCCTCTAATCTGCCTTGTGTGATTGAGGGTCCTTCAAGCCTAGCTTGGACTGCATGCAACTGACTGTTTGTGTTTCGGCTCAGGTACGGAGGGTTCTGGCCTTGATTATTCAGATGGCAGTTCTTCGCATAATGCCCCTCCTTGCCACACAGGAAGCAGGCATTTGACCCCATTCTACAAATTCCCAGGTGTTTCCTCCCACACTTTGCACACACCGGGTAGTCAGTGGTATTACCCTCATTTCCTCTATTATTCCTCTTCTGAGGGTAATTCTTTTGTTGGCCCTGGCCAGAGAAATTTCCTTTTCTCTTGTTCCTCCCAAAATGTTTGGAACCTTGGGCTGGGCTACCAGCTTGTCCTTTCTGGTTCATCTCAAAATTCGGACGGGGCTGCATCTACTTAACCACTGCTTTTTCCTCCCTTTTTGCCTTAAAGATCTGAGCCCTTGATTCCTTATTGTAATACCTGGAATTTTGATGAACCTATGATTTCCTTTTAGACAAGGAAAATTTCAAGTTTGAATCTCGTATGTCGATATGAAACTCACGATCTGAGTTAAATATCAGTATGTGTTTGAGTTCTCGTTGAATTAGCTATGAGACTCAATAAGCAGTTTGCTTAGTCATGCGTAAAGCCTTTGAGTAAAAAGGGAAGGAAAATTCTAAGATTTCATGATTGGTCAAAGTTTGACCGAAAAAGTCAAAGTTGACCGAAAAGTCAAAGGTTGACCAGGAAGGTCAAATAGATGAAGGTGCTGAGATATGACAAAGCAGTATAGGATTATACTGCGAAAAACCTTCATTACGGACAATTTAGTAAGAATAAGCTATGAGACCACCGTAGAAAAATCAAGCATAAATTTTAGAGTAATAAGGACTAAATAGTTTTAAGTCCTAAGAAAATCCGATACGCAGTCTAATTCTATGCAGATGAATTCTGGACTGTAGTTCAGTAAGACAATACTGTTTTTGGTGAAAAACAGTATTGATATTATGTAAGTTAGTAAGGAAATGGACTGCATGATTATATTAATGGATTTTTAGAATCAAGTGGATAATTAAGCAAGACTTGGAAGCCAAGTGGCTCCACCATAGTTGGCGACCTACAGGGACTAAATTGCCAATATTTTTTCCATAGGGGCCAAAGTGCAAATTTAAGAAAAGTTTGTAATGATGGATAAGTATGTAATTATAGAATTATGGAATTTCCTAACCAAGGTTCCAACTAGGCCAAAGATTGGTTACAAGCCTAGTTACATTGGAACAAGGATTTAAGTTAGAGATAAGCATGGAAAGATATTTTTTGGTTGGTTTCCACTAAATGGCCGGTTGTCTTGTGCTTGGAAAGCAAGCAATTGGCAAGATGATGTCATCAAGATGATGTCATCAAAGTGATGTAAGCGGGTGATGTCACTAGGGTGACGTAAGCGAAACTTAGTGAGCAAGTAACTTGCCCACCAAGGCTTCCTTATGGCCGGATTTTGTATGGCTTGGAGAACAAGTATTTGGCTTGATGATGTCATCAAGGTGATGTCATCAAGATGATGTCATCAAGGTGATGTAAGCGAATGATGTCACGGGGGTGATGTAAGCCAAACTTGGTGAGCAAGAAACTTGCCCACCAAGGATTCACTATGGCCTTCCACCTAGGAAGGTAGATGAGCAAATATTTTTGCTCTTAGACCCTTATATGCAATTCTAGAAACTATGATTTTCACCAATAAATAGGTGATGTTGGTTCACAATTTTTGAACAAGTTTTGTAGCCTTAACAAAACTATGGCAAAATTTTCCCTCACCCTCACCCTTAAAGGCCGAGCCATAGAAGAGAAAGAAAAGAAAGAAAAGTGAGCTAGAGTGTTCGGATTTTCAAGTAGGAAATCAAAGAAAAAGTTGGGAAAAAATTGGTACCCATTGGAGGCCAAGTGGCCGGCCATGGGAGAGGAAGAAAAAGAGAATAGAAAAAAATGCAGAAAAGTGGGTTTAGGATAACCGAATTTTATAGGAAGAACCACCAAATGACCAAAAAGTTTTGGTGCTAATTGGAGGGGCAAGGCAGGTTATAGGCAGCTAAGGAGATAGGGCAGAAAAATGAACCACACTCCTAGCATAGCCTTGTGTTCGTCAAGGTAAATTCCGTTAGTCCTAAGCTTTTAAATTGAGCATTTACTTTGGAAATTTAAGTGTATTTCCGAGTTGGATTGTAAGAGCATAAGCTCACTATTTATGTCAATGCTCTAGTTAAGTTTTCTAGCATGTGCATGATTAGGGTAGTGGTCTCTAGTTTATATTTTGGTGCATGTTTGATGATGTGCTTATGGGTTTTTGAGTTTGCCTACCATGTGTTTGTTATATGTTCCCATAGGTTTAAGATTGAATGTATGATTATGTGATTGATGGAATGGAACGTTAGAAATGATTGCATGTGTGATCTTAGGCTCCCGCTGTGGTCGGTTGAGGTAGTGTGCGCGTTTTAGGACGAGAAACGAATTTAAGAACCAAAACTGCCAGTCTCGGGTCAAGACTGGGCAGCGTTCTGGAAATGATAATTTAAGGCCCTTAGAGGCCGAATTTGAAGAAACTCAAAATTACAAAGTTGTAGATAATGGTTTTTCCTAGAGGGTAGCGTGGACCGTTTTTCAAAATAAGGCTCCAAAGGCCTCGGTTTTTATGAAAATCCGAGCCTGACCGTGCCCAGGATTTATGCACGGCCAGGAGAGTTCAACAAAGAATAAGGGCATGTTAAATTCCGAAATGGATTTTCCTCAAAACACGAAAGTTGTAGCATTATCTGAGATCTACAACTTTTATGAAGAAAGTTTTATCAAACTCTGAACATATTTTAAAGTAAAAATTGGAATCTAAAAACTGTGCAGGAAACAGAAATTCCAGCACAAGATTTTCAGAAAAATAGTACATAAGCAGGAAATTCCTGCTCATGCACAGGATTTTCTAAAATAGTACAAGAAAACTGTATTTTTTACCAACCCCAATGTTTTAACTGTGAGAACTGTTCCAATGGCAGTTTTCAGTCCTTAACAAATTTTATAAGTCAAGCAAAGGGTTTTTAAACCGAATTCACCAAATTTTCCGAGACAAAGGAAAATTGGATTTTTAAAGCTAAAGATAAGTAACAAGACAGTAACGGATGGTAACCGGGAAGGATACCCGAGTTATTGGGCTTGACCCCCAAAGTCCAAATTTGACCTTAGAAGGTTGACTTTGGTTGACTAAGTTTGACCAATGTTTATCACCTCAAGGGTTACCCAACATAACCCAGTAAGGTACCAAGATTATGATAAACTAAGATTTAGGGTTATTTGTAATAACCCAATGGATTTGAATCAAGAATGTTAAGTCATGTGCCCAAGGTTAGGATAGTAACCTAACCCTACCTGTTTGAATGTGGGCTTAGTAATGAGGTTACTTATAGTAACCAAATAAGATATTTTGTATAGGATGGGACATATAACTAAGACTATGAACGCAGGTTGGTTAGTCACCAACATTTAACAATTATGATTTATGGTAAGATAAAAGGTGTATGACTTTTATCTTACACCCTATTTGGAAACAGGAGTATGAACTGTTGTCGTGCCATGATTCGGACGATAAACCAAGAGCATAGGACGACAAGTAATTATAACTCCGCCTATAGCATGGGCAAAAATGTTTTTATAACATGTTTTTCAAGAAAACATGTATTGATATGCATGAGTTTATGTTACGATGCTTACGTATGATGTTTATGTTACGATGCTTACGTATGATGTTTATGTTACGTTACGATGTTTATGTTACGATGATGTATGTTACGATGGATATGTTACGATAGTTATGTTATGAAGAATTATGTTATGGTGTTTATGTTATGGTTTATGTTATGTTATATTTTAATATAGTGACATCATGTAGCATGTTCACTAATATAAACTACATGGTAAGAACACATTTTAAGACAAGCTAAGGTCATTGTGTCGTACCGACTTGCCATAGTAGCGGGTTTAAATGGTTTAATCTATGGTTTGGGCTGAGTTGGATTGGCTGCCCCAATCACTCCATGCTAAACAGTTTGTTTCATGGTTTGAGTTGGTTTGGATTGGCTGCCTCCAGCCACTCCATAGCTATAGACCACGGTACGTGCACACATGATATGCAAGGAAATAGACTCAAGATAATACGTGAAAGTTTAATTAATTCCTAAGAAAGCATAATCGGTCAATGCATTCTTTTATTAAAATGTTTTGCGGATTGAACGTTGTACTTACTGGGCATAAGCTCATTACTTACGTTCATGCTGTAGGTTAGCAACCTACCGACAATACTTGATGCAAGTCTGTGAAGGCTAGCGCTACAGGCTGTGAAATGTGGGATGGACACCGCCACGGGTTTTGAATTTATGCTATGAAAAATATGTTTTGAAAAATATATTTGAAAGATGTGTTTTATGTTATGTTGAGATATATTAAAGTGATAGTATGGATAAGAAACCGTTTTCAAGAAGAAAACTATTTTTAAGGAATTGTTTTCAAGAACGAGTTAAGGAATGGTTTTTAAGGATGATGGCAACAAGTTGCCTCGTGTTGTACCGAACCGCATTAGGTCGGATTGGTCCACGGTATGATTATGTTAGCTTTCAATATGATTATGAAAGCTCGGTACTCGAGTGAGTACTTATGAATATGTATGAGGATAAGTTAAGTTTTATGTAAGCAAGAAAAGAAAAAAAAAAAATTTACTCCGGAATTTTCAGTCAGTTTAAGCTTTTTAAATTAGGAAGTAAGTTAAGCAAGTAATGTAACGGCCCACGTCTGCGTAGTCGGCCCCTACGTGGACGGTCGGGGCGTTACACTTATCCTGGTTAATCCAATACTCAGCTCTTATCGCTCGACTCACACAGTCGGATACTAGGGTAGGTGGGCTACTGCCAGCACTAACTTGCTTGGCAATGTCCGTCCGGAATATCTTCATCATTCTTCTAACCTTTTCCGTTTCATTCGGAACCAATTCCGGACACAACCGGGCTAACTGTTCAAACTTTTTGACAGCCTCCATTACTGTCATTGACCCTTGTTTCAAGCTGGTGAACTCATCCTGCTGAGCTTCCAGAATCTCCCAGTTGTAGTACATGGTGCGGAACTCCGTCACAAAATCTTGCCAGCTCATGGTGGTAACATCGCGACGTATCTGGACAGTCATCCACCAATGTCTGGCGTCTTTCTTAAGGGCGAAGGAAGCACAGAGGACCTTCTCCTGTTCCGATAGCCTCATGAAGTCCAAGATGACTTGGATATCAATTAGCCAATTTCTGCGGCTATCGGGTCCATCTGTCCTTCGAATTCAGGCGCCTTCATTTGCCTGAATCTCTCGTACAGTAAATCTTCCCGTACAGGCGGTAGATTCACTGGAACTCCAGTCGGTGCTAAAGGAGCCCCAAAATTCTGTAAATCTTCTTGTTGCACCTCCGGTTGAACTTCTGGTACCGGAGGTACCCTATCTTGTTGAAGAGGAACCTCATCAGCCCGAGGTCTCTGGTTCAAATGAGCTAACCGCTCCCGCAATCTATTAGTTTCTTGTTGCTGTTCCAGCAGCTGCCGTTGTAAATTTGCAACAACGGTTGCGAGATCCGGCTCTGGCGGATTTACTGGTACCGTTCGACATGTACGAACCATTTCTAGCTCCTATCAAAACCATAAGAAAAAATATTATCATACCAGGAATATCCTTTCTTTCATACATTTCTCATCATAGTGTAACATAATACGTCATATCATAACTTTATCATCGTATCATAGCACATAACGACTCGTAATATGCTTTTCATAATCATATCATAATATTTCATACTTGAACTGTCTTTTTGTATTCTTACAAAAAGTACATTATATTTGCAATCTCGTAAATACATTTTGATACGATCACTGTACATATAGGGTCAAAATTTCGGATGGAAGTGTCTAACACTTTCCCATCATACAACAGTACAAGCCTATCATCCAAAAACATAAGCTAGTACATATCAGTTCCAACGTCAAAAAAAACATATACACGGTCATCCTAATCTAGATGCTCGATCGTAACTACGGAGGACGCATCGGAGTCTGATCCCTCATCTCCATCGGCAAATAAAATCTCCTCCGGGTCATCATCAAAATCATCCTCTTGCCATCCCACAGGCTCAAACTCTGGCCCTGGCTCTATGTCCTCCTCATCATCCTCGAACCAGTCCATATGCTCATGCTCTGGCTCCGGCTCTACGTCCTCATCCTCGTCGCTCGAGATATCTATAATTGGTGGATCTACCGGCTGATCCTCTGGAGCGACTATAATGTCATCTGGATCTAAATCATCGCCGGCTGATCCTCTTGGGGCGGCACCACCTGCACTGGCTCTGCTGGAATCGAGTCTTCGGGAAAAACTAGTCCGGCCTCGAAAAACTGCTCACCCATCCCAGCGTCATCAACGGGTGCCTGATGACCCTCTGTAACCCCAGCGGCCTGTATAGCCTGCACCACGGCCTCGGCCCCCAAGATATCCTCTATCATGTTCCCCACCGTCGTGTCGGGCATCGGCATGGGAACATACTGATGGATCTGCGGAGGCAATCCATCTTGAAAAGTCTGTAGAGCCAATATCACCGGGTTAGCCAGGTCCTACGGGACGTGAAGCAACAACTCCTCCTGAAACCTCCGGCAGTAGTGGCTCATAGGCTCCTGCGGGTAGGCATGCCAAACTACTGCAAAACTAAGGTACCGTGCGTGGTACATATCCCGGTACATCGCAGGGTCGCGATAGGGTACACCTGCTCCCTCGTCCGGTATCGGTCCGTAGCGCGCAACTAGTAACGTACGGAAGTGTGCCCAAGTACAACTAGGCATCTCTCTCTCTCCTATCGTCATCCACCACAGTCGAGCATCTACTGCAAGACACCGACTGGCTAACGAGACCTGTAGTCGATCCTCAATATGACAAAGACGGAAGATCTGCTCCATGTCATATAGCCATGCTGCTAATGACACCGTCCGTCTCGTACCATTAAAAATCATGGGATGCGACTCGTAGAATGACGTCACTACTCGTCGATCCTCATCTACTCGAGTGGGATCCATAACGTCGGGTCTATCATAACATAAGCGCATAATAATTATTTACTAATAAAATAAAATCACTTACAATGATGGCGGCGACGGCAGGCATACTGTGAAATTGGGTAGCAGGGAACCTCTCTGATACCAACTCTGTAACGACCCGCCTAGCACAGGCCGTTACCATACATACATACATACGTACTTACTTAATAAGCGTAAATAGCGAAATTTTTTTTTATATATACGGTGCGGATAAACGAAATGCATAATAATATAAACGATGTTCAAAAAAGAATTAATATACATAAAAAGAACAAAACGCGTAGCAGCTAATAATCCCACATTTCATAGCCCGCCCTACCACGCTCGCCATCTTGCATCATCAGTTGCCTGTAGGTTACTTACCTACAGCATAGACGTCAAACGTGAGCTTTCGCTCAGTAAGTACAACATACATATCCGCAACAATTTAACACAACATAAATCATCATAACCTCACATACCATCATACATATCATACTTAACTCATTGTAACATACATATCATTTCATAACATCGCATAATATATGCATGAACCAATTATGCTCTTATTATGTCATCTTATTCATTCTTAACTTATCTTACTTATGGGCCCCTTATCATGAGTGTACGTACCGGGCGCGCAACTATGATTTGGTTGGGGCGGCCAGTTCATTTCCAACTTAAACCACAGTCCAACCCGACCTAACGCGGGTCGGTACGACACAGGCAAGCTTGCTTGCCATCATACTTGCTTTTCATTATCTCATACTTGATCTTATTAGTGAACATGCTTCGTAATGTCACTATATATAAATCATGCTTATATCTTAACATTATACCTTATTCTCATAATCATGAACTTAACATAATCATATCATAAACATAACATCATCACATCATCACATCATATACACCAAACATACTTGGGCAAGTATACAACAAAAGCCTATGCTGTAGGCGGAGTTGTACTTACCTTGATCACTATGTCCAGAGATGTGTTGATCCAGGTCAGGATACCCCAGCAGGCTATCTCCTGCTATATCAAAGGACATAGGGTAAGAATTCTGTTCTTACAGAATGTTGGTAATCAAACCAACATTCATACCTAGTTGTAGTTATAGGCCCCCTCCTTAAAACAATGCCGGATACTTTCTCAGTATCACGGATAACCCTAGGGTTTAGTGTTTAGCACACTTAGAGCGTACTTTGATTGCTCACTTAAAGTAACCTTGGCTAAACAACCTTCCATAACTGTATTAGGTTATTAAACCTAACCTTGGGCCTAAGCTTTCTTAGAAATTCATCCCATTAGGTTACTCTTGAGTAACCCTGGTTTTTAGGCCCAACTAGTCATTCTTATCGTTCTATTGGGTTACGTTGGATAACCCTTGGGCTTTGGGCCCAAACCAATAACTCGGTATCTTCCCGGTTATTGCTCATTCAATTTGGTTTAAAAACCCTTTTTCTTTACTTTAGAAAACTTAGGGTTTCAAGATTATTTTATTAGAAACTTGAAATCTTATGAATGGGTCTTTGTAAAAATCATTAAAAACAGAAACTGCCTTTGGAACAGTTTCTTACTGTGAATTAGTCAGTGTATGTGCAGGAATGTCCTTTTCCTGCACTGTTTTAGAAAACTCTGTGTAGGAATTTCCTGTTTCCTACACAGTTTTGAAATCCAATTTTCTATTAAAAAATCAAAGCTGAATTTGAAAAATTTTTCTTCATAAAAGTTTTAAAGCTTGAAAAATCCTAAAACTTTTGTGTTTAACTCGAGACCCAATTCGGTCTCTAACCCACTCATTTGCCATGTTGAACTCACCTGGCCGTGCATAGGGTCTGGGCACAGTCAGGCTCGGGTTTTCTTAAAAACGAAGGCCATTGGAGCCTTATTTTGAAAAACTGTTCACGTGGTCCCCTAGGAAAAACCCTACTCTACAACTTTCATGTTTTAGTTTTTCCAAAAATCAGCCTCTAAGGGCCTCAAAACTGGCTTCCCAGAAAACTGGCCAGCTTGAACCCGAATTGGCAGTTTTCATTCTTTTATTAGTTTCTCGTCCTAATTCGTGCACACTACCTCAACCGACCACAACGGGAGCCTAGAATCAACATACAACATTTTTCTAACGTCCCAATTTAACTTACATGACACCTAAACATGTCCATGCAAGTCAATCAACAAAATTGCATCACATAGGGTTAGGGTTTGCATGGTTTTGGCTTTTCTTCAAACCATTGCGTGCACATTTCATTCTAGCACCCTAACATACTTTTTACAGCATGCATAAGCAGATTTGGGGACATATAACCTTATCTATTATGCAGCCCTATTAATCACATAACATAAGCATAATCAAAGCTCATAATCAAACCACCCTTAATGCCTAATCAAGCACATAAGCATAAATCTAATCTAGGGCAGAAAATTTAAAGTGAGCTTATGCTCTGACAAACCCACTTGGAAATACACGTAAATCCTCAATTTAAAGCTTGAATTGAAAGCTTAGGGTCCAAGAGGATTATACCTTAATCAAAGTGAGAATGGGTTTGTTTGGCTCCAATCTTTTTCCCCCTTTTTCCTTGGTACCACAACCAGCCTCCCTCTAGCAATGGCTCCAAAAATTTCCAGCCACTTGGTTCCAACAGCAACCGACCTTCTCCTCAAGGCTACCAAAAATTTTTGTGTCTCTTGTTTGCTGTTTGCCACTAAATCCAGCCACTCCCCTTAGCTCCCAATCACTTTTCTCTCCCTTTCTCCAGCTCACCCACAACCGGCGCCTTTGGCCAAAATGGGTCTCCAAAATTTTTCAGCTCTTGTTCTCTTCTTCCTTGTTGAATCCGAACACCACCCCTATGATTTTCACTCTTGGATTTTGGTTTTTGTTCTCTTTTTCTTGGCTACCTAGTGTCGGTTTTTGAAGCAGAAAATGGACAGCACTTAGTTGAATTTTCTGATTTTTTTTTTAATAGAAAGCACCCCTATTTATAGAGGTTTTTGAACTTTACAAAATTGCAAAATAGTCCTTCAAAAATCACAATTTTGCACTTTAGGGGGGTATAGGTGGCCGGCCATCACTCTCTAGAACCTTCCACATTTCTTTCCAATTTTAGTTAAATCCAAAAAATGATGTCATAATTCAAAAGCTAGGTGACATCATCATCATTAAGGCTTGTTTGCCTTATTTCCTTAATAGACAGTCCTCCTTAAGGCCAAAACAGATATTATTGATACTGTGGTCATTATTCCACAGTACTGACTGCTAAACTGCAGTCCAAAATTTATCTGTCTAATTATGGACTGTACGAAAAATTCTCTTTTCGCTTAAAGCTCTTAGGCCCTTAATAACCTACTTAATGTGCTTGATTTTTTTCTATGGTGGTTTTAAAAATAACTTGATCCATTTTATCTGTAAAAATGATTTTTCACACTATACTTCCTATACTACTCATCATACTTTATTGTCGTCACATAGTTGACTTTTTCAGTCAATCTTTGACCTATCGGGTCAACTTTGACTTCCTTGGTCAACTTTGACTTTCTTTGACTTTCTTGGTCAAGCTTTGACCATCATAAAATCATAATATTTTTGTACCTTTTTACTCAAAAGGTCACATCTTAACTAAGCAATCATTTTTGAGTCTTATAAACTCATAAGAACTCACAAAATTCAATAAAAATCCTTAACCGGATTCTTTCATAAATACCATCTGGTACAGTTTAAATTTCTATACAAGAAATCGTAACGTTGTAAAATTCTAGTTATTACAGTTCAAACGGACTTGACTTATGAAGAAAAGCAAGTTCAAATTTTGGATCGGGAAGAGAAGGTCCTAAGGAATAAAACCATTCCATGGTTAAAGTATTGTGGTGAACCCACAAGGTTGAAGAAGCAACCTGGGAATTGGAAGATGAGATGAGAAAGAACTACCCCGGTTTGTTCTAATTTTCGAGGACGAAAATTTTTAAGGGAGGTAGATTGTAAGAACTAGAAATTTCAACTTTATGATTTCTTGTATAGAACTTTGAGTTGTACCATGATGGTATTTATGAAAAAGCCCGACTTAGGGTTTTTGTTGAGTTTTATGAGTTCTTATGGCTCTATGAGACTCAAATATGATTGCTTAGCCAAGCATGTAACCTTTTGGGTTAAAAAGGATATAAAACTCTATGATTTTATAGAAAGTCAAAGTTGATCAAGAAAGTCAAAGTTGATCAAGAAAGTCAAAGTTGACCCGACAAGTCAAAGATTGACTAGAGAAGTCAACTATATGACGATACTAAAGTATGTTAAGCAGTATAGGAAATGTACTGCGAAAAATCATTTTTACGGACAAAATAGTTAGAATTAGATTTAAAACCACCATAGAAAAATCAAGCACATTAAATTGGATACTAAGGGCCAAAGAGTTTTAAGCAAAAAGAAAAATTTTCGTACAGTCTATTTTTAGACAGATAAATTTTGGACTATAATTCAGTATCCAATACTGTGTATTAATGAACACAGTATTAGCAATATCTGTTTTGGCATAAAGATGGACTGCCTATTAAGGCAAAAAGGCAAACAAGCTCTAAGGATGATGACATCATCTTATCCAAATATTATGACATCATTATGGAATTTAAGCAAAATTGGAAAGTATTTTGAAGGCTTCTAGACCAAGGATGGCCGGCCACCTATGCATCCCATTGTGTAAAAAATTGCTTCTTGAAGGACTAAAAAGTAATTTTGAAAAGTTCCAAAACCTCTATAAATAGGTGAGCCATTTGTTCAAAAAAATTAGAAATGCTAGCCAAACTATGCCCATTTTTCTTCTCCAGAAACCGTAGCTAAGAAAGGCAAGAAGGAATAGAGCAAAACAAAATTCCAAGAGAGAAATCCTAGGGGGAGTGTCAGATTTCATCTAGGAAGAAGAAAAATAGAGTTGGAAAAATTTTGGAAACCATTTGTGGCCAAGTAGACGGTTGTGGGCAAGGAAGAAAAGGAAGAGAAAAGTGATAGGGGATTAGGGTAGTGAGTGCCAGACTTGGTTGGAACCACACCCAAGTGACAAAAAAATTTTGGTAGGCTTAAGGGAGGAGGCCGGTTGTTTCTAGGAACCAAGGAGGAGAATTTTTAGACCAAACCCTAACAACTCTTAGGGTTAAGCAAGGTAACTCTCCCATAGCCTTAAACGTTTCAATTGAGTTTTAATTTGAAATTTATATGTATTTCAAGTTGACAATTGTAAGAGCATAAGCTCTAATTTTATTATTGCCCTAGTTTAGAGATTTAGGTTATGTGCTTGATTAGATCTAAGAGTGGTTTGGCTTTTATAAGCTTTGTATGATTTTATTTTGATGCTTGCTTGATATATATTGCTTGTATGGTAGATGTTTGATAAGGTTATATGTCCCCTAATAAGTTTATGTATGATCTGGAATGAATTAATAGGTTGCAAGGTTGAATTAGAATCAATTATGCAACTTAGAAACTATGCAAACCCTAGTTAATCCGAAAATGAATAATGGTTTGCATGGCTATGTTTTAAATTGTGTTTAAAGAAAAATTACGTTAGAAATACACTGCATGTTGATTTTAGGCTCCCGCGGTGGCTGGTTAAGTTAGATTACGTGATTAGGACGTAAAACCAACTTAAACAAGAAAAACTGTCAATTCGGGTATAAGCTGGCTAGTTTTCTGGAAACCCGAATTTGAGGCCCTTAGAGGCCGAATCTGGTAAAACTTAAAACATGAAAGTTTTAGAAAAGGGTTTTTCCTGTAGGACAATGCAGACAGTTTTCAAAAATAAAGCTCCAACGGCCTTCGTTTTTATGGAAATCCGAGCCTGACCGTGCCCAGTCTCCATGCACGGCCAGGTGAGTTTAACGGGGTAAATGAGTAAGTTAAAGTCCGAATTGGGTTTTGAGAAAAACATGAAAGTTTTAGCTTTTTCAAGATCTAAAACTTTCATGAAGAAAATGTTTTCAGATTCGATCTAGATTTTTAAATAAAAATTGGATTTCAAAAACTGTGCAGTAAACAGGAAATTCCTGCACAGGATTTTTCTAAAACAGTGCAGGAAAAGGACATTTCTGCACATATACTAATAATTAATAATGGGAAACTGTTCCAAAGTCAGTTTCTAGTATTTAATCATTTTTATATTTTAAACCCCACTCATAATCATAAAACTCTAAGTTTTTTTAAAAACAAAGCAAAAGGGATTTTTTAAACCAAATTATTGAATTGGGCCCGAAGCCCAAGGGTTATCCAACGTAACCCAATAAAAGACTAAGTCTATTGGTTAGGGCCCTTAGCTCAAGGGTTACTTATGAGGTTACTTATAGTAACCCATTTATGTTGTTTTAAACGGGATTAGGTGGAACATATAACTATGGATATAAATGAATGTTGGTTAGGTTACCAACAGTTTAAGAGTAGGATTTACAGAATCCTTACGCTATGTCCTTTGTAATAGCAGGAGGTAATCTGTTATTGCGCCTCGACCAGTGGCAGCATAACACGGACATAGAGTACGAGGTAAGTACAACTCCGCCTACAGCATAGGCTTTTTGTTATATACTTACCCAAGTATGATTAATGAATGTTATAGTATGTGATGAGATGTATGTTAGATTTGTTTGATATTAGAAAATGCTTATAAGATGTGATGTGATGATGTTATGCTATATGATCTGATTATGTCATGATGTATGGTGTATCTATGGTGCATTAAGTTCATGATATGAGGTATGATATGATTATATCTTATATTTGTGTGACATCACGAAGCATATTCACCAATTCTAAATAAGAGTAAGATCAAATAAGATATGATGAAAAGCAAGTATGATGGCAAGCAAGTTGCCTGTGTCGTACCGACCCGCGTTAAGTCGAGTTGGACTATGGTTTGAGTTAGAAATAGACTGGCCGCCCCAACCACTCCATAGTTGCGCGCCCGGTAGGTACACTTAGTAAGGGGCCCATAACCAAGATAAGTAAGATAAGCAAGTAATGAAAGATAAGCTATGAAAAAACAAGCAAGCATAATGAAGCATAATTAGCTCATGCATGATTAGGGCAGAATATGTTACGATGGATTGAGTTATGTTTTGTATTGTTTATTGTCGTGGATGTTATGTTGTACTTGCTGAGCGAAAGCTCACGTCTTACGTCTATGCTGTAGGTAAACAACCTATTGACAACTTCTGATACAAGATGGTGAGCGAGGCAAGGTAAGCTGTGAAAAATGTGGGATTATGGCCGCTACGCGTTTTGTTTCTTTATGTACATTATTTGATATTCGAACTTCGAACATCGTTTTATATATCGCCTTTCATTCGTACGCACCGTATAAAAAAATAAAAAATAAAAATTTTCGCTATTTACGCTAAGTAAGTATGAATGCGTGTATGTATGTATATATGGTAACGGCCTGTGCTAGGCGGGTCGTTACATTAATCCTATCTTAGGTCATTCTGGTCAAACATTGACCAGCATAAAATCATAAACCCTAATTCTGCCTCTTTCAACAAAATGCCTCATACTTGTCTAAGTAAACTATAATTGAGTCTTATAATATTACAAGAACTCAATATATTCTGATAAATCAGATTAGGTATTTCACGTAAACGTACATGACATAAACTTTGATTCCTTAAAAAGGAAATAGTAAGTTTGGAAAAAGGTTGGTCATTACATAATAATCCTCCAGATAAAGCTCTCAACATCCATGTCTTTGATTTCTATGTATGACTCCACTTTAACCCACTTTGTGAAGTAATCGGTAAGGACGAGCAGATACTTGTGTTGTCTGGATGCTCATGGTAATGGACCAATGATGTCCATCGAGTACTTCATGAAGGGGTACGGTGACCCAATGCTCAACAATTGTTCCGCTAGTTGATGGATGGCTGGAGAGTGTCGTTGCCACTTATCGTACCACTTGACGATCCTTTCACTATCAGTGAACATGGTAGACCAGTAATAGCCTTGGTGTTTGGTCTTGTTGCATAAAGACCTCCCACCAGAATAATTCCCATTCCCACCTTTATGAATTTCTTTCAGGACATAAGCTGCTTCTTGCTCACCAAGGCAACGAGCATAGGGCCGCTGATTGATCATCGATTGAGTATACCATTAAGGGATTGTATGACCGTCAAGTATGACTCCAACAGAGGATCCTTTGCTGTGTATTCCTCTAGTACTTGGTTCACTATGAGTTGCGAATCGCTATGGAAAGAAGTTCTATTTTTCATCATTGTGATAAAGGCTATTTTTCTTCATCGTCTGGATGCATTAGGATCCGGTTTTATCTTGAGAGTGTATCCATTAACGAAAGAAGTTCATGGCTGGTGGTAGTGTCCATTAAAAGGTTGATGTGCAGTAATGGGAAGCTATCCTTGGGACATGTCTTGTTCAGGTCGGTGAAGTCAAGGCACACCCTCTACTTCCCATTCTTCTTCTTTACAATGATGACGTTCACTAGTCAGTCTGGGTAACGAACTTCTCTGACGAATCCTGCCTCAATTAGCTTATGCACTTCATCATTCACGATTTGGTTACACTCTATGCCAAGCTTTCATCTCTTCTACTTGACTGGTTTGTGGTTGGGATCAATATTAAGTGGATGAATGGTCACAGCAGGATCGATGCCTGGCATATTACGGTGTAGCCATGCAAAACAATCTTGATTGTATTTGAGAAACTTGATTAACTGGGTACGAATGGTGTCATCAAGCAACAAGTAAACATTGACTTGCTACTTTGGTTTGTCAAGGTCGATCTAAATCTCATCCAATTGCTCGACATTCGGCTGCGAGCGGTTGGTTAACCCCTTTTTCACTTATGATTGCTACAAGCAATATTACATCTTCAACTTTATAGAATTGAGGTAACATGTACGTGCGACCTCTCGGTTTCCTTTGATCTCTTTAACTTCTTCTTCTCTTCATGGAAAATCTAATTCTCTGGTGGTAGGTGAATAGTACAGCCTTCATAGTGTGGATCCATGGCCTGTCAACGATGATGTTGTACACCGATGGGCAATCAATGACCAGAAAGGTGGTCATCTTAGTTTAACCTACATCGAAAACTGGAAGTTTTATCTTACCAACAACAGCGGTTGATTCTTTGTTGAATCTGACAAGCACTGTAGTAGACTTCTAGATCGCTGTCTCATCAATCTCAATCTATTGTAGGGTCGATAGAAAGAGCATGTTGGCTGGACTCCCATTGTCAACTAAGATCTTACTTGCCTCGTAGTTCGACACGTTTAGAGTAAGAACCAACGCATCATCATGTGGCCGACTAAGGTTCATGGCCTCGCTACTGTGGAACATGATTGAATGCTCAATCGGGTTATCCGGAAGGATCCGTTGCAGATACCATGCCTCCACTAAACACCGAGCCTTCACAAATGACCCCAATGGTCTTCCTGACAGGCAATGGCGGTGGCATATCTTCAATCTGCTATATTATCCTTTATTCCTTAGGCTCGTTGTTGAGCCCATATGCCTCTCTTCCATTCTCAGTAAGGAACTCCCTGAGGTGTCTCTTATTCAACAGCTTGGCAATTTCGGTGCATAACGCCTTGCAGTCGATCATATGATGGGCATGGTCTTTGTGGAACTCACAATACTTTGCCACATCTCGAGTAGGATTGTCTAGCATCTTCTTTGGCCACGTCATGTAATCGTAACCCTTAAGGTGATCAACGAGCTCTGAAGGACTGATGCTCATAGCGTACTTTGGCAGTGATATGATGCTCTTGCTTCTATGCTCGATCTTCTTGGGACTCATGACAGTGAGGCACTCATGTGTGCTCGCACCTCGCAGTTCGTTCTACTTGTTCTTTATGAGCCTTTGTCAGCTCTTCTCAGGTTCGTGCTTGTAATAACTAGAATTTTTCTATGTTACAATTTCTTGTATAGAAATTTGAATTGTACCGTGAAGGTAATTATGCAAAAGCCCGGTTTAGGGTTTTTATTCAGAATTGTGAGTTCTTATGCTTTTATAAGACTCAAAAATGATTGCTTAGTTGAGCATACGACCTTTTGAGGAAAAAGGTATAAAAACGCTATGATTTTTACGAAAGTCAAAGTTTGACCCGAGAGTCAAAGTTTGACCAGAAAGTCAAAGTTTGACCAAACCGTCAAAGTAAACCAAGAGAGTCCATGTTGTCAGAATAGGCAACATTGACCAAAGAAAGTCAAAGATTGGCTAGAAAGATCAATTCTTTGACGATATCGAAAAATGGTTAGCGGTATAGGAAGTATACTGCGGAAAACCAAATTTTTCAGATAAAATGGTTTAAGTTAGATTCAAAACCACCATAGAAAAATCAAGCACACTAAGTAGGAGATTAAAGGCCAAAAGGCTCGAAGCGAAAAGAGAATTTTTCGTATAGTCCATTATTAGACAGATAAATTTTGGACTGCATTTTAATAGCCGGTACTGTGAATCAAAGACCACAGTATCAACTATATCTGTTTAGTATTGAGTTATACTGTCTAATGAAGAATTAGGCCAAATAAGGCCTTAATGGTGATGTCACATTACTTTGGGATTATGACATCATTATATGGATTTAGTGAAAAATTGGAAAGAATTTGGTTGGTTCTAGAACAACCATGGCCGGCCACCTCACCCCCTTTTTGTGCAAATTGGCTAACTTTGAAGGACTATTTTGCAATTTTAAAAAGTTCAAAATTGCCTATAAATAGGAGTGCTTCCTATTCACAAAAATTGGAAAATCTAAGCAAACTTTGGCCAATTTTCTGCCCAAAAATCCGAACTTTAGGGAGCTGCCAAAGAGAAGGAAAAACTTTGGAAAACCAAGGAATTAGTCTTAGGAGTGTTAGGCATTCACTAGGAAGCAAGCCAAGAAGCTAGAAAAATTTTGGAACCAAGATTGGCCATTGCTGGCCGGTTCTGTGGCAGCAGCAGGGGGGGAGAGAAATTGAAGGGGAAACCAAGAAGGGAGGTGGCTGAGTTGTGGTGTGAAGTGACCGGAGCATTGGTAGGAGTCCTCCCTAGGTGGCTGGAAAATTTCAGGCTCATTGGAGGAGCTAAGGGCCGGCTGCACCAAGGGGAAAGGAAGAGAGAAATTGAGCCAAGCAAACCCACATTGGACTAAGCAAGGTAAAAATTTCTCTTGGCCCTTAAATCTCTTAATTCAAGTTCTAAATTAGAGATTTAAGTGTATTACAAGCTGTTTTGTAATGAGCATAAGCTCAATTTAAATTTCTGCCTTCGGTCAGATTTTAGTGTGTGCTTGATTAGTTAGTTAAGGGTGGTTGATTTAGTGTTTTGATTGATGTTTAATTGTGCATTTGTATGTGCTTATGAGTATGATTGTATGCTAGATTAATTAAGGGTTGTATGTTTCCCCAAATCTGCCCAACAACATTTAAATGGCATGTTAGGGTGTTAGATGGAAATGTGTATGCTATGTTGGTAGAAAGCTAGAAATAAGCAAAACCCTAACCCTTATAATGGCCGTTTGATTGTTGACTTGCATGGACGGGTTTGAGCTTCATGTGAGTCAAAATGGGACGTTAGAAAAGCGTTGTATGTTGATTCTAGGCTCCCGCTGAGTTCGGTTGAGGTAGTGTGCACGAATTAGGACGAGAAACCAAGAAATGAACAAAAACTGCCAATTCGGGTTAGATCTGCCCAGTTTTCTGGAAACCGAAATTTGAGGCCCTTAGAGGCTGATTTTGGAAAAACGTAAAACATGAAAGTTGTAGAGTAGGATTTTTCCTAGTGGGCAACGTGGACAGTTTTCAAAAATAAGGCTCCAAAGGCCTTCGTTTTTGTGAAAACCCGAGCCTGACCGTGCCCAGACCCTATGCACGGCCAGGTGAGTTTAACAGGTTAAAGGAGTGGGTTAGAGACCGATTTGGGTCTCGAGTTCAAAACGAAAGTTTTAGGATTTTGAATGCTTTAAAACTTTCATGAAGAAAACTTTTTCAAATTCGGCTTTGATTTTTAAATAGAAAATTGGATTTCAAAACTGTGCAGTGAACAAGAAATTCCTGCACAGGGATGTCTAAAACAGTGCAGGAAAAGGGCAATTCTGCACCTCCACTGACTAATTCTCAGTGAGAAACTGTTCCAAAGGCAGTTTATGTTTTGAATGATTTTTACAAAGACCCACTCATCCGATTCTGAGTTTTTAATAAAATGATCTTAAAACTCTAAGTTTTTCCGAAATAAAGAAAGAGTTTAAATCGAGTTAAATGAACCATAATCGGGAAAGGTACCGAGTTATTGGTTTGGGCCCTAAGCCCAAGGGTTATCCAACGTAACCCAATATAATGACTAAGTTGGGCCTAAAAACCAGGGTTACTCAAGAGTAACCCGATGGAATGAATTTTAAACAAGCTTAGGCCCAAGGTTAGGTTTAATAACCTAACACAGTTATGAAAGGCTGTTTAGCCAAGGTTACTTTATGTGACCAACTTAAATATGTTCTAAACCATAGGGTTATCTGTGATACTGAAAAAGTATCCGGTATTGTATTAAGAAAGGGGGAACATATAACCACAAAGAGGTATGAATGTTGGTTTGATTACCAACATTCTGTAAGAACATAATTCTTACTCTATGTCCTCTGATATAGCAGGGAATAGCCTGCTGAGGCATCCTGAAGTGGATCAACAAGTCTCAGGACATAGTACTCAAGGTAAGTACAACTCCGCCTACAGCATAGGCTTTTGTTGTATACTTGCCAAGTATGTTTGCTGTAAGTGATGCTGTGTTTAATATATGACTATGTTAAGTTCATTAGCATGAGAAAAAGATATAATGTCAAGATATGAGCATGAGTTATGAATAGTGACATCACGAAGCATGTTCACTAATAAGAACAAGTATGAGTTCATGAAAAGTAAGTATGATGGCAAGCAAGCTTGCCTGTGTCGTACCGACCCGCGTCAGGTCGGGTTGAGCTATGGCAAGAGTAAGTCCATAGAGCGCGCCCGGTACGTACACTCATGATAAGGGGCCCATAAGTAAGATAAGTTAAGAATGAATACGATGGCATAATAAGAGCATAATTGGTTCATGCATATATTATGCGATGTTATAACATGATATGTATGTTATGATAAGTTCAAGATGTTATGTATGAGTTAAGCATGATATGTATGATATGAGAAGTTATGTATGATGGGTTATGTTTAATTGTTGCGGATATATATGTTGTACTTACTGAGCGAAAGCTCACGTGACTTACGTCTATGCTGTAGGTAAGCAACCTACCAGCAACTGATGGTGCAAGGTGGCGAGCGGGGCAGAGCAAGCTGTGAAATGTGGGGATTTTAACCGCTTCCGTTTTGATCTTATTATGTAAATTATGTTGTATGCAAACATCGTTATATTTTGCAAGTATCCGCACTGTATAAAAAAAAAAAAAGAAAAAAAAAATTTCCGCTGCTTACGTCAAATAAATAAGTACGTATGTATGTATGTATGTAAGGTAACGGCCTGTGCTAGGCGGGTCGTTACAGTGCTAATTCTCTCTCAACGCATTCGTTTTCTTCTTCCAATTCAATAAATCCTTTAGCTCGGTGTATAGCGTCCTGAATGGTGGACATATATTTGGTGCAAAACTCGTTTTTGAAGAAAGACATGTGCCTTAGGCCCTTCTTGAGCCCTTTTCTCTCCGTTCCATAGTCTAATCCAAAAATCTCAGATATTGCTTTGCTAAAACGCCTTATGTAAGCAAGTAGCATTTCGTTTGGTCCCTAGAGCATGCCCACAGATCCTTCGTGGTCTTTACAAATTGGATGCAGACAAAGTAGCTCCCATGAATTCTAGCAAAAGATCGTCAAACGAATCAATAGATTCAGCAGGGAGATTGCAGAACCAATGAAGGGAAGGTCCCTTCAGAATATGAACAATGAGCTTGCACATCATATCATCAAGCATGCTGATGGGGATGTTCATCGACTACACGACGTGTTTGTATTGGAGCATGTGGTCGTGGGGGTCTGACACATCGTCGAACCTCAGAAAGGAGAAGCTACCCAATTTGGAGTAAGCGTGCTCATGATTCGCCATGTCAAGGGCATCTCACGGACCCCACATACAAGGTCATTGAACCTTAGAGTCGAACTCGTCACCGTATAGAGCTGTGAGGTGAGCCGCTATTTCATTTGCATCTCCAGAGTCCTCATCTCCTTAGACATTATGTTGCACATCATTGCTTCAATGTTCATCATCCCCAAAAGGATGGGAACTTCAGGCGGTGGTGGTAGCTCTGCCAACGCGCACAGAGCCAAGGACGTGTTCCTGCAGGAACTAGGCTCTGGTTCCTGTTGCATTTGTGATCGTCGATTGTTCGCTATTGGAGTGGACAACGGCTACATCGGAGCCATGGGGCTTTGAGCAATGGTCCATATCCCTTAGGGGTAGTAAGGTGTGGCCTGCTGCTAGCCCCCAACATTTGTCCTTGTTGAGTATCTGACGTATGGGCTGTAGTAGTATGAATAAGCAGCCTGAGTGATCAACGTGGTCAATTGGTTCCTTAGAGTCTGATTCTCTGCATTGATTATCTCCATCTGTGTCTGTTGGGAGTTAGTTTTTTGGGTAAGCTCCTCCATCAGAAGTATCAGGATCTGGGCATTACCTCCAAATGATGAAGCTTTCAGCTAAGTGCATAGATTATTAATGGTTGCTCCGCTTGCTGCTCACAGTTATCCGACATAATTGCTTTGCAAATCTCCAATGTATGACGACCAAGGGTCCGACGATGGGCACCAAACTATAGAAGTTAGGAATCCACAGTCATATTTCAATGATGGTTAGATCATAAAAAAATCAACAAATAAAAATTATAATGGTCCTTAGACATTGCATATGAGAATCACAAAACAATCATAATCGAAAAACTTAAGTAATAAGATGAAATAAGATCAGTAAAGATAGCAATACCGAAATTTAGAGAGGTTCGCTGGAATTGTGCTACGTCCTACGAGGCTGGGGTTTCACCATATACGAATTTCGAGTACAATGGTTGCAATTTCCGGAGATATTCCACCAGAATTGCAGTAAAGGCCAGAAAAGAAAACCCAAATGATAAGAGTCTTCCTCTATTTATGGAAAGAAAGTAGTGAGTCTAAATTCGTAGGACAGTAGTGGGCAATTCTCCACTATCCCATGTACCTTGATTAAAATACACTTAATCTTCATGCAATAATTACAATTTAGTTTTTTGCGGTGTTTGTAGATAAGGCCTAATATGGGGGAAAAAAAATTTTCGATAATTGATTTGTTTTAAAATTGAGAAACTAAAATGAAATAGAATCTACAACATAATTAGGGATCAATAATTAAATTAAGCCTAAAATGAATAAAGAGAGCAAAGCCATAATAAAAATATTTGTATTAATCTCTGCGCATGGAATATCAGTCCAAATAAAACATTTGTATTAATCTCTGCGCATGGAATATCAGTCCAAATAAAACATCCACTAATAAACAACGCAATACGCAAAGTAGACATTTACAAAGCCCCAAACTTTTCACAAGGGAAAAACGTTTGGTACGTCAAGCAACAAGTATTTTAAGAGCATTCAGATGTAAATCAATCTAAAGACCGTTTTCAATACGATTTTAGTTATCGTCTCTTATTATTTATTTAAAATTAGAAAATATATATCCACACACACAAGGAGCCTTTTACGTGTTTCTCATATACAGCATAAGGCTTCTCTTTCTATCCTTTTTGATCTTTACATAGTAATGACAAATTATTCTAACCGCAACTCTTAATCTACCTGCTCTTTCCATGTTCTTTCCATCAAAGGCAAACATTGAGAGTGTTAATCTGCCCTATTCTTCAACTGTGGATGCAGCCAATACGCTTGAGCGGCTAGGACCCGATCCAAAAGTTCCTGTGGAACGGGCACGCCTCTCCTTTGTTGAGGTGATATTCTCGCCGTATGAACTAGAGTTTTCCACTTATCCTGCAAAAACTCCGATAAACCCACATAATCTCCAAGTCTAGTGTCACTCATGTAATATACAAAGTTTTGCACCGAAATATACAAGCTTCAATAGAAATAAATATATTATATATGAAAAAAAAAAAAATGCTTCTCACCTGTATCTATCTATCTATCTATCTATCTATCTATATACGAGCATATGTGAATTTAAAGACAGTTCTGATGTTCAATGAATATAAGGAAACTTCACCGCAGAAAAAATTGATACTCTAGTGGATGACGTGGTGGAAAAGATCAAATACTCATAATCGTTAATCCGGGATTACAAAATGGACATTCACCTTCAAATCAACATAAGTCCGATGTTTTGCATTGTCAAAAGAATGGAATTTAACATCACGCCACCTGCAACGTAATAAAATAAAATAAATAAAAAATAAAAAATAAAACAACAACAACAACAACCATAAGTCAGAACAATCTGCCGATGCACTCAACCGATTAAAAAAAAAAAAAGTAATAATCAGTGAAATCAACCTTCCAGTTCCAAGCTTCTCAACCGCCCGAACCAATGCCTCAACTTCAGAAACAGAGAAAGGCCTCCTGATGCGGCGCTGTGCATACTCATGATGTCCCGATTTTCTACGGTAAGGAACCACTGCCAATGCTTCTGTGCTAATTGATGGCCCGGTAACCAGAGCTTTTGACTCAGGATTTGTACTCTTACTCAAGGTTGTGGGAATTGCACTAAGGTCACTTTCAACAAAGCCACTCAACTTCTTCATTGGAGGAGGTAGCGAGACGTTTGAAGTCTCTTGTTGAGATATCAAATACGCGGAATGCCTAATTAAAGAAACGTGGCAACATAAGTACATGGCGATTCCACAAACTTATCTATTCGTAAAACTAGATATGAAGAAGATCTTGGACCAACACCAAGCAAAACCACTATAAGAAAATCCTATGAAAGGCTTCATACTTAATTTTTGTTACCTAGTTACTCCCTGTGATCTGTTTCTGAATAGCAAGGATTCGTTGTTGACATGCGGAGATTTTGTGGTTTGAGAATGTTTAGGCTCCAAGATAAAACCCAAGTTATGGCACTTGTTGTTATCTTGGGAAATCCCAGTCTGAATTAGAGTTTTGTTATCATCTCTAACTTTCTTACCCTGAACAAGAATGCCAACACGTAGTCCATCTCCGAGAATAGAAGTCACAGCCTCCATCACCGTCCTCTACCCAAATATTTTATTAAAAAAAGGATAATAAAATTAAAACAAAATGTTAAACGAAAACTTAAATTTACAAGGAATAGTTTGTTCTGTATCCCAATGCTGTACCTTCAGTGACCCGACAGTTGCGTTCGTGGGGATATCGATAAAGAGCTCGGGAACCTTGAAGGATTTAATACTAAGCTTCACTGATTATCAAAGAAAATACATGCTAAAAGAACTTGCTAAAATAAATAGACAAATCAGAGGTAAAAATAAAGATGATTTAGTCCAAACTTTCACTACCATTGCACTCATTGGAGCTGTGGCCTACTTGTTGACGACCAGCCATCGATGATGATACTCCTATTGCTTCATGTCAGAACAAGACTTATTCAAAACTGAAACCGAAAAGTTAAATAAGGAAATCGAAAAAATAGGAACAGGCACATGCGTTGTTGCACCTGAAGTGTAGCTTTTGCCATCTATTCTCTTGTAGGGTGAAATGAAGGCGCCTTCTCGGTTTAGTCCTCTGTTAGATGTAGATAAACGATCATTGCAAAAGAACTTCCTCTTCTTGAAAGGATAAATCTTCTGCGATTTTTCATGATTATAAAAAGTTCTCTCATCAACCTCATCATAAACCTCCTTTACTTTCCCATCTGAAAAAGCAAAATCCAAAACCTATCCGTTATCGATAAAGGCTTATACTACATATTTCATTTATGCTATTGAAAATGCATCAAGTAAATTCGATTACCAACTCGTCGATAAGCGCAATCCATCACATCTGCAGCGCCTCTCCAATCCTTGGTTTCAGAAATATTCTTTATTCTCTTGTTTGCAGTATGCACCGGTGACCCATGAGAGCTTTCGTTGTCATCTGTACTACCTACTTGATCTTTAGCGGAACGATATGTAAAAGGGCGATGGTCTTTGCCATCCTTAAGAAAAGGTTCTTGTATATCATCATTCCTAGAACCAACCAATTTAGATGGTTTATCTTCCAATTTCAGTAGATCTTCGACGATAATTTCATTCTTAACAATTCTGCTTCTAGTTTTTATCGACTCCGTATCTAGCTTCCTCTCAGGCAGACCTTGAACTTTCCCTTCAATTATATCAGAAATGTAAGTGGAATCATCAAAAGAATTTTTCCGATCGAGAATAGCCGACTTTTCATCATCATCACCATGAAAAGCATTTTTCCCAGATAAACTAAGATCTTGCAAACTTGGATTGATCTCAAACTTCACCATTGGTTTTTCACTAGAACTTCCAAGCTCAAGAGGATTTTCATTGGACAACCATGCTTCGTCAACTTCTTTAATGTCACCGGAAGCGTAACGCTGGTTCTTTGCAATACCAATATCACAATGCAGAGAATTGTCACAGTTCTCTATTAATTTACCAGCTACACTGGCCAAAATCTGAAATGAACTACTGTGACCGCTATTTCGGGTAGCCCCTCGGCCCTAAATCAAGAAGAAAAACTTGAAAAAGTTAATGATCTTCTCTTTAAACACTAATAAAAAAATAAAAAAATAAAAAGAAAAGAGGCAGTTATATGAGTTGGCAGCGGGTTTTCACCCTAGCGGATCGACAGGCTCGAGGAACTTCGGGGACTTGGTAGCCTCTGAAGCGATAGTCCGACGACCTTTGCAACTCCATGTCTCTGTTGTTCATTTCAATGAAAGAGTCATCTTCCTAAACTAACCAACTCACTAGTCATGATCAACATCTTTGGACAATTAACAAAAAAAAAAAAAAACTAACAAACACATATTAATAATGGCGTGAATTCTCACATATGAAGGGGGGCCAAAAATTCAATTCAATACAACACCACCTTTGAACACTTCTAAATTGTCTTATCTTAAAAGTTTTTTTTTTTTTTTTTAATTTCTAAGTTGTCATAATCTATGAAGACTTAAATAGTAGAATTAGAGTCCCAAAAACATTATATGACTTCTATATATGAAACACACAAACACACATACATATATATATATAAGAGAAAAGAGATCAGGATTTAGAGAGTCATAAACCTTTGCACAGGAATGGGCATTTGAGCATTTGAGGAAGGGATTCTTCGCATAAATAATAACTTCCTTGGATGGTTCTTGGTCTCAGTTTAAAAAAAAAAAATGAAAAAAATAATAAATAAACCGGAAAATCCTCATGGAGACCAAACCTTGACAATTCCAAATTCTAAAATCATTATAAAGTTTGAAACAAAGAACAAAATCTAAGTAGATACTAATGAAAGGACCAAAGTAGAAAAAGAGGAGACACTAGTTATATTAAAGGAAATTTGAATGAAACTTTCTGAAATAAAACTGTAAGAGAAGAAAAACAGGAGAAAATTTGGATCTGTTTTCTTCATCATTGAATGATTTTTGTCATAAATATATATATACACACATATATATATATATACCTGTGGTGTGGATAATTCACCAAAAGTTCCCAAAGAAACAACTGAACAAATGTTCTTGCCCAGAAAGCTAAAGGAAGCAAGATGCATTTGAAAAAAAAAACAAAAAAACAAAAAAACCAAAAACAAAAACAAAAAAACAGAACTGAAATTACCAAAAATGAGAATGGGTTTTTATTATGCGTAAGAAAAGAATTGAGAAGATGAGCAAAAAAATTCAAAAAACAAACAAAAAACAAAAAACCCCCTGAAAACCACGGGACAGACAGACATTCATACGACCTCACACCTATCTTTCTTAAACCCCTCAAGTAACCGGTTACAGAAGCTTCAGTTTTACCGGTTATAGCAGGTTAAAAAGAAAAACTGCTTTTGGACCAGTTATTTTTTGTGTCAATATGGGATTTAGGGGTGATCCACTCCCTCAACATCCGTACAAGCTTTGAGCTCGACACGCGGCAGGCTCTCCACGAACGTGGGGTTGAATCTTATCTATCTTCATTCAAACGTACAAAACTGTTTTTGGAGGTAAAACTGGATCTCCTTCTCTTCTCTTGTTTGTTGTGTGTTTTTTTGGGTCCGGTCCGCCACTTTCCTCTCTAGTCTTACGATTTTGTAAAATCCTTGGCCCCACATTTGTTTTCTTTTTCTTTTTTTTATTGTTATTTTTCTTTTTTATCGGTAAATTGTTTAAAGTTAATTAAAAAAAAAAATTTTGCTTAACAAAAGAAATTAACTTTTACATTTTTCTTAATTCAGCGGTCATGATATTAGTGATTAATATCCATAATTATACTTACCCTCAATATAAAAAATCTATAAACGTATTATTGTCTTTACTCTTTAGTAGGTCCGAACATCGGCCGGTTTGTCCGGGTAAGTGTTATTTTTGCGGCCGGTCCGAATTGTGCGGGTTTGAAAACATTGGGCCACAATACACCACAAAGCAGGAAACCAGTATCTACTCGGCCCATCTCGGCTCGGGCGGGTCCACTAGGACTGGGCCTGAACATTGGGTCACAACTTTTTCCACCACCCAAAAATGTTGTTCTCAACTTTTTTTTTTTTTTTTTTTTTTTTTTTTTAACTCATTCACATTCTTCTCCTTCAACTTCTTATAAAAGGAACTCCGCAAACACCCTTTTCCCTCTCCTACTGTTTTTGTTTTTGTCTCCATGTCACTTACCGACACCTCCAACACATTTTCGTTCCCTACCATTGCAGATCCATCCGCACTATAAAACTCAAACAACCGATACATAGTATCTTTCACCTTCTTTGGCAATGTTTCATATATGGGAGAATCATACACATAAGTGAAACAATATTTCAAATAGTCCATTTTGAACCTAGGATCAAGTACAACAGCCACAACTAGAAGGCTATTGATATTATCAACATTACCCCAATATTTCTCGTACTTCTTCTTCATACTCACAGCGATGGATGAAACCAATGAATCTTCTTGTTTGCTAAACTTGGAAAGCTGGTTTTGCATTTCACATAGCTCGTTGAAGTAAGCAGCTGACATGACATTCAAAGTAGCACTGAATTTTAGGGTGATGTCATAAAAAGTTTTAAGAAACTTGAGAAACACCCTGGCATTCTCCCAATCATCATCCATGGGTGGGCCTTTTTTTTTTTTCCCCTCGTACCTCTTCCCGAAAATAGGAAACACACTTTTTATCGTCTTCTTCATATCTCTTGAACGCTTTTTGAAACTTAATGGCCAACTCCAACATCATATAAGTGGAATTCCATCTAGTGGGGACATCTAAAACTAACAGACCTTTATACTCAATCTCTCTCGCTCAACACACGACTTAAATTTTGACAACCGAATTACGAATGGCAGCAATGGAATCAAGGAGTTCTTTCAACCCTTCACTCACAATTGGGTTTACAATGTGGGCAATGAATTTAGTCTGTCATTTTTATTTTTTTCATAAATTTCTTCTTTTTACTTTTTTTTAACTCGTCAAAACTTTCATTAATGACGTATATCATTATAGAAATTGAGATAGGTATGAGAAGGATTCCAACAAAAATTCTCTTACTCCAGGAACGAGGATGTGGATGAGATGAAAGATGGAGACATGTTGTTCTGTTGTCATTCCTAACTCTTTTATTATGCAATTACATATTATTATCTGTTTCCTTTTCTTTTTCTTTTCCTTTTTTGGGTTATATTCACAAGTGCAAACAAAAAATAAATAAATAAAAAGGGAATTCACTCCACTTTTACATGGCAAAATTTGGACCGATGTAACTTATTTGAAGCAATTAGAGTTTAACAAGGCGGCAAAAACTTCAAAGAGACTAGCGTCAAACAATTTTTTTTTTTCCTTTTTGTTATTATTATTATTATTATTTAAAGGACTTGCTTATTGTCATCTCAATGGACGACGGACTACCTAGAAAAAAAGCAAATCAAGAGAAGGGAAGGGAAGTAGTTGCCTAATATTGGAGTTGAGTTGTCATGTACATCCATGAGAAGTGACACGTGGAATATGATTTTAAAAACCTCGCTGCTGACAGTGATTAGCCGTTCTTAAAAGGGCAACTTGAGGACAAGGGTAGTAATTCATGTTTTTCAATTTTTTTGGTCAAAAGCGCAAGAAAACGAGTCCCACATTGAGAACGAACGAAGTCGTTAACTAGGCCACATGCCACGATGACACTTGTGGCAGTTATACCAGGTGTCCATGCAATCAAATATTCTCTCCCTTTTTTTTTTGGTTAATTTTAAATTTAATTCCTTAAGCATAAGGTTTGTTTAATTTGTCCTCTATAACTCAAAATGCAATACAAACCTCTCATAAACTTGTCATATTATATTGTTGTAACCATACTTTTGCCATTAAAATATTAAATTTTACGGTTTTCAATCGGTGCACATCTCGGATTATCAATAAAGGATCAAAATCGTTTTAAAAATTATTTCTTACCAACCAGACAAATAACATATATATTATTAAAATAATTAAAAATTTTATGTTTTAATAAAGAAAATATCAAAGTTGCAATAAATGATAAACTGAAAGTTAATTTTGTTCCATTTTAAGTGTAGAAGGCAAAATGAGATAATTACAATTCTTTAGTGATCAAATTTGAAATTAGGATCAAAAGGATTATCATTTCAACACGTCCTTATCAAAAGCCCAAAACTTGTTAAGGTTTATCTGAGGGAATTTCTACCCTATGAATTCTTATTTTTCATTATTGTACAAACTGCATTCATTTGATTAATTTTTAACACTTGTATATAAGTACCTGGGTTTAAACATTTATACCATGCGACATATAAATACTCCCAGTTATAAGTCATACCGCTAAAAGATTAATCTCAATAATTAAAATAGCAGTTCATATATTGGTATCAAAAACAAGAGTTCTTACCGTAAAACACTTTTTTCTTTAAAAGTAATTTCACTTATAGATACTCAAATATTACGCTAAGGCCGTCATTTGGATGGCTGTTAAAAATACTAATTCTTTGTATATCAGATGCATGAATAATTTATACCGTGATCCCTTGATTCTTTCTAAAGGTCACGCCATTGACAAATGTCTTGTGGCTTCAGATATCACATTGGTAGCAAGTTGGTTGTCTCCTTCTAGGATTAGATTAAGGGTGAATACATTTAGTGTTGTGTTGACGGAGCTCCTGATATTGCACGTTGTGGGGCTGTATAGAGGTTATTAAAAGTTGTTTTGTTGTTTCACAAGACATTTTATTTACTTTTGGGGCGGAACTTGTTGCTTTTATTTTGGCCATTGAAAATACTTGGGGGTTTAAATGACATAATTTGTTAATTGAATATGACTTGATTTACGTGATGAATCTTTTCAAGATTAAATCAGATAAAAATCCTAGGAAGTTTTATAGTTGATGGCTTTGTTTTTTACCATATGCGGAAGATTTGGTGGTTAATATTTCTCACAATTTTTATGAAGCAAATGGTATTATAGTTAAATTAGTAAATCATTCGATTTAACATCATTAGTTTCAATAGTGATTCTTGGCTTTAGAATAGTATTCTGCCCCTGTTTTATAGATATATGGATGGTCTTCCTTTTTGTAGATTTCCTTCGCATTTTTTGCGATGTTTAGTTTGTCCAGAATCATGCACTATTTTCCCCTCTATCAAATTTTTTTCCTTTAGGTTTTTTCTATTAAAGGGTTAAAATGAGACACTAGGCTTATCCAGATAGATCCTATAGGCAGTAGTGTAATGGTAGTTTCGGTTTTTTTTCCCCTCTCCTTTCTAGATGCATTTTTTTAGATAAATTTTATTATATTTTCTTTTTATTATTAATATTCTCTGAGACTGAGATAAATAGACGATAATATTAAAGGAGTACGACCTAATTTATATATGTGCACCTACTAATTCTTATCATCACCATTTACATATTCATAACATTTTTATGGGTAATTTAAATAAAAAATTTATTTAAAAAAAAAAAAAAGGTGCCGGGAGTGTTCACGGTAGACTTTCCTCTCTCTCTCTCTCTACTATTGTACTCAGGTATATGTTGTCCAAAAGGTACAAAGAAGCATAACAATATATGTACATATATATTTCTAAAAAAAAAAAAAAAAAAGAGGAGTCATAAGAACATTAAGAACAATAAACGGCCACAATAATTTCCAAAAAAATTAAAAATTAAATTAAAAAGAGAATCCATATGCAAATAAAATAACCATCTACGATCGAGTAGTTTGCCTTTTAAAAGCAGTCTCCTCTCTTCTACGGAATAATAATTTATAATTTTGTAAAATGATTAAAGAAAAAAAAAACTTGTTTCAGATTAATTATACAGCGAGGAGACTTTAGTTAGACTAGGAGTCTAAGACTCTAATCCTTAAAGAAGTCGAGTTAAAAGGTTTCAACTTTTTTGGGGGTCAATTGCTTATTTATATATATATATATATATATATATATATTTTATGTGTTAATGTCAGATGTCAACTTGATTACTCTAGGTGGTTGTTACTAAGGTGTATTATTTATTGGGTATGATCTATTGAATAGCTAGCTTAGGTATTAAAGGCTTTTGACTTGTTAACTTTATAAAAGAAGAGAGTCTTAAGGAGGCTAAGAATAAGAGGGGTTATTGTACAAAAACAGAGAGAATGTGAAAACAGAGAGTTCTAGAGAGAGAAAGTTAGAGACTTAGGAATTCTTTCTGGCTTTAGAAGAAAGACGGAGTCCATAACTTGAAGATAATCTCAACAATAAAGTTTTTTAGTTTTTTAGTTTTTTCTTCCAATGTTATGTAACTCAATGTAACGACCCGCCTAGCACAGGCCGTTACCATACATACATACATACATGCTTAAATAATGAGCGTAAGCAGCGGAAATTTTTTTTTTTTTATACGGTGCGGAATAATTGAAACGCATAAATATGTAAACGCTGTTCGAATGCGAAATAATATACATAATAAGAACGAAACGCGTAGCGGTTAATATCCCTACATTTCACAGTCCACCCCGCCACGCTCGCCATCTTGTATCATCCGTTGCCAGTAGGTTGCTTACCTACAGCATAGACATAAGACACGTGAGCTTTCGCTCAGCAAGTACAGCATATAAATCCGCAACAACTAAACATAAACATAACTTTACATAACGTACATATCATACATACTCATACATCTCATACTAAACCTTATCATAACACACATACTATTGCATAATACATGCATGAACCAGTTATGCTCTTATTATGCCATCTTATTCATTCTTAACTTATCTTACTTATGGGCCCCTTATCTTGAGTGTACGTACCGGGCGCGCAACTATGATTTGGTTGGGGCGGCCAGTCCATTTCCAACTCAAACCACAGTCCAACCCGACCTAACGCGGGTCGGTACGACACAGGCAAGCTTGCTTGCCATCATACTTATTTTTCATGAACTCATACTTGTTCTTATTAGTGAACATGCTTCGTGATGTCACTATTCATAATTGTGCTTATATCTTAACATCATGTCATAATCTCATGCTCATGAACTTAACATAGTCATATCGTAAACATAACATCATTTCATCGTAAATATCAAACATACTTGGCAAGTATACAACGAAAGCCTATGCTGTAGGCGGAGTTGTACTTACCTCGAATACTATATCCAGAGAGGTGCTGATCCAATTCAGGATACTGCAGCAGGTTATCTCCTGCTATATCAGAGGACACAGGGTGGAATTCTGTTCTTGAAGAATGCTGGTAATTAAACCAACATTCATCCTTAATCATAGTTATATGCCCCCCCTTCTTAAACATTGCCGGATACCTTCTCAGTATCGTGGTTAACCCTAGAGATTAGGGTCTACTATACTTAAAGCATAACTTGATTGGTTATATAAAGTAACCCTGGCTAAACAGTCTTTCGTAGCAGTTTTAAGCTGCTAATTCTTGACCTTGGGCCTAAGCCTTTTAAAGCACAACCCAATAGGTTACTCTAAGTAACCCCAGGTTTTTAGGCCCTATTTATCGTATTTATTACTTTATTGGGTTACGTTGGATAACCCTTGGGCTTCGGGCCCAAACCAATAACTCGGAATCTTTCCCGGTTATGGTTCATTCAATTTGGTTTAAAACCCTTTTTCTTTAGAATCTTTATAAAACTTGAAATCGTATGCAAGGGTCTTTATAAAAACCATTAAAAATAGAGACTGCCTTTGGAACAGTTTCTCATTGTGAATTAGTCAGTGGATGTGCAGAAATGTCCTTTTCCTGCACTGTTTTAAAACACTCTGTGCAGGAATTTCTTGTTCACTGCACAGTTTTGAAATCTCATTTTCTATTTAAAAATCAAAGCCGAATTTGAAAAAGTTTTCTTCATAAAAGTTTTAAAGCATTCAAAATCCTAAAACTTTCGTTTTGAACTCGAGACCCAAATCGGCCTCTAAACCACTCCTTTAACCTGTTAAACTCACCTGGCCGTGTATAGGGTCTGGGCACGGTCAGGCTCGGGTTTTCACAAAAACAAAGGCCATTGGAGCCTTATTTTCAAAAACTGTGCACGTTATCCACTAGGAAAAACCCTACTCTACAACTTTCATGTTTTAAGTTTTTTCAAAATCAGCCTCTAAGGGCCTCAAAACTGACTTTCCAGAAAACTGGTCAGTTTGAACCCGAATTGGCAGTTTTCGATCCTTTCTTGGTTTCTCGTCTTAATTCGTGCACACTACCTCAACCGAACTCAGCGGGAGCCTAAAATCAACATGCAACATTTTTATACCGTCCCAAATTAACTTACATGAAGCTTAAACCCGTCCATGCAAGTCAACAATAAAATTGTATTTTCAAGGGTTAAGGTTGGCTTGTTTCTAGCACAACCAACCATAGCATACATAAATCAATCTAATACCCTAACATGCCATTCATAATCTGTTGACAGATTTTTAGGGGACATATAACCAACCAATTATTCTAACATTCAATGCCTAAAAATTAACAGCACATAAACATATTGAAACTTAGCAATCAAACCATCATTCAAAACCATTCTAAACTAATCAAGCACATACACCCTTAAATCTAGGCTAGGGCTTGAAAATTAAATTGAGCTTATGCTCATTACAAACCAACTTGAAATACACTTAAATCTTCAATTTAAAACTTGAATTGAAAGATTTAAGGTTCAAGAGAATTTTACCTTACTTAATCCAATGGGTAGGCTTGCTTGGCTCCAAAATTTTCTCTTTACTTCCACCTTGGTACAGCCGGCCTTAGCTCCCTTAATGAGCACCAGAAATTTTTTTCCAGCCACCTAGGGGTTGCTCCACCCAACTCCGGCCACTCTCAACAGTTTCAGCCACTCACCAACAGATTTCCTCCTCACTTTTTCCTCTAACTAGCTGCTGCCTTACAGCCGGCCACCAATGGCCAATTGGCTTCCAAAATTTTTTTCAGCTTTTTGGCTTGATTCCTAGTGCAATCCGAACCCTCCTAAGGTTAATTCCTTGGTTTTCCAAACTTTTTCTTTCTCTTTGGCACCTCTCAAAGTTCGGTTTTGGTGAGGAAGAAATTGGGCAAAGTTTGGTTGCTTTTCACAATTTTTGTGAACAAAATGTTCAAATGACCACCTATTTATAGGTGAGGCCAAACTCTTCCATTTGCACCAAAAACCCTCCAAAATTTTCAATTTTTCCCTTAAATCCTCTTAGTTGGCCGGCCACCTAGCCATTCTAGAGTTTTCCAACTTTCTTTCCAATTTTAACTAAATCCAACAATGATGTCATAATTTAAAAGTTAAGTGATCTCACCATAAAAGCTTTGTTTGGCTTTTTCCCTTAGTAGACAATTCTTTTTAATGCCAAACAAGTATTTTTAATACTGTGCTCTCTTATACACAGGAAAATTTTCTAAACTTCAGTCCAAAATTTATCTGCGTAAACACGGGCTGTACGAAACTTTTCCTTTTTGCTCCAAGCCCTTTGGCCTTTAATTTCCTACTTAGTGTGCTTGATTTTTCTATGGTGGTTTTGAATCTAACATAAATCATTTTATCTGAAAAAATTGGTTTTCCGCAGTATACTTCCTATACTGCATCACATACTTAAGTTTCGACATCTCGTTGACCTTTTTAGGCAAATCCTGGACCTTTCTAAGTCGATGTTGCCTTTCTTGGCCAATGTTGACTCTCTTGGTCAACTTTGACTTTCGTGGTCAACTTTGACGTCTTTTGGTCAAACTTTGACCAAAATAAAAATCATCACATTTTTATACCTTTTCACTAAAAAGGTATCATGCTTGACTAAGCAATCATTTTTGAGTCTTATAACGCATAAGAACTCATAATTTCAATAAAAATCCTTAACCGGATTCTTTTATAATTACCGCCATGGTACAGTTTAAATTTCTATACAAGAAATTGTAACATAGAAAATTTCTAGTTATTACAATCTACCCCCCTTAAAAATTTTCGTCCTCGAAAATTAAAAGAATTCAGGGTAGTTCTTTCTCATCTCATCTTCCAATTCCCAGGTTGCTTCTTCAACCATGTGGTTTCGCCACAATACTTTAACCATGGGAATTGTTTTATTCCTTAAGACCTTCTCTTCCCGATCCAGAATTCGAACTGGCTTTTCTTCATAGGTTAAGTCCGTATGAACCTCCACTGGTTCCTGACTAAGCACATGGGAAGGGTCTGGCACATACTTCTTTAATATCGACACATGGAAAACATTATGCATCGAAGCTAACTCAGGCGGTAGGGCAAGCTTATAGGCAACTTTTCCTATCCGTTCGAGAATCTCAAATGGTCCAGTATACCTCGGACTAAGCTTTCCCTTTTTACCAAATCGCATTACTCTTTTCATAGGAGTAATCTTGATGAACACCGCATCTCCCACTTGGAATTCCAAGGGCCTCCTACGTTTATCGGCATAACTTTTCTGTCTGCTAAAAGCTATGTCGAGCCTCTGCTTGATCATCTGAATATCCTCAGAGGTTTTCTTGATAAAATCTGTAGTTTGCAGCTGCTTCTGCCCCACTTCCTGCCAGTGGATAGGCGATCGACATTTTCTTCCATACAATGCTTCAAATGGAGCCATACCAATCGAAGCATGATAACTGTTGTTGTAGGAGAATTCGATTAATGGCAGCTTCTGATCCCAGTTTCCTTTGAAATCCAGCACACATGACCTTAGCATATCCTCCAGTGTCTGGATGGTTCGTTCTGATTGACCGTCAGTTTGGGGGTGAAATACCGTACTGAACTTCAATTTCGACCCCATAGCATTGTGAACACTGGTCCAAAATCGTGAAGTGAAGCGTCCATCACGGTCCGAAATGATCGATTTTGGTACTCCATGAAATCTGACGATCTGGGATACGTAGATTTCAGCCAATTTCTCCACTGAGAAGGTGACCTTAATCGCAATAAAGTGGGCTGATTTGGTTAATCTATCCACAATAACCCAAATCGAGTCATTCCCACTTGAGGTTCTGGGTAGTCCTACTACGAAATCCATAGTAATTTGCTCCCATTTCCATTCAGGAAGCTCTATCTTCTGTAGTTCTCCACCTGGATGTCGATGCTCCGCCTTAACTTTCTGACAAGTTAGGCATTTTGACACAAATTCTGCTACCTCATTCTTCATATTAGGCCACCAATAATTTTCTCGGAGGTCTTTGTACATCTTGGAAGCTCCTGGATGTACTGAGTACGGCGTCTTATGTGCCTCAGATAAGATCTGGTCTTTAAGGAATTCAAAGTCAGGAACACAAATCCTTCCTTTGAAGTAAATAGTACCATCTTCGGAGACTCTAAACTCCTTGTTCTTCTCGTCAAAGAGTTGTGCTTTCAGCAAAGAAGAATCTTTCCTTTGATGTGACTTGATGGTGTCTATAAGATTGGACTGGAGGGACAGAACAGACAATCTTCCCATTATTAATTCCAAGTTGAACTCAGAAATCTCCTTTCGTAGTGGCTTAGGAAACGTTCCAATAGACATCAGCATGCCTACGGATTTTCTGCTTAAAGCATCTGCTACCTTGTTCGCCTTTCCAGGGTGGTAAAGGATCTCGCAATCATAATCCTTTACAAGTTCCAGCCATCTACATTGCCTCATATTGAGCTCTTTCTGAGTAAAAATATACTTGAGGCTCTGGTGATCGGTGTAGATCTCACACTTGTTCCCGTACAAGTAGTGTCTCCAGATCTTAAGTGCGAAAACCACTGCCGCGAGCTCCAAGTCATGCGTAGGATAATTCCTTTCGTGAATCTTCAGCTGTCGGGATGCGTAGGCAGCTACTTTCCCATTTTGCATTAAGACAGCTCCTAATCCATTTTTAGAAGCGTCACTGTAGATCACGAAATTTCCTGCATCTACATCAGGAATTATCAACACAGGGGCACTAGTCAATCTCCTCTTGAGCTCTTGAAAATTCTCCTCACATTTCTGAGTCCATTCAAATTTCTTTTCTTTACGGGTAAGGGCGGTGAGGGGTGTAGCGATCTTTGAAAATCCCTCAACGAACCGTCGGTAGTAGCCAGCTAGTCCAAGGAAACTTCTTATTTCCGTAACATTCTTGGGTGCTGGCCATGCACTAACCGCCTCTACCTTAGCAGGGTCCACTGAAATTCCCTCCTTTGATACTACATGACCCAAAAAGTGAACTTTTTCCAGTCAAAATTCACACTTTGTAAATTTGGCATACAATTGATTTCGCCTTAACGTCTCCATCACCAACCTAAGGTGATGCTCATGCTCTTCTTTGGACCTTGAGTAAATCAAAATGTCATCAATAAAAACAATGACGAACTTATCCAGGTACTCTTTGAATACTCGGTTCATAAGGTCCATGAATGCGGCTGGGGCATTGGTTAACCCAAATGGCATGACCAAAAACTCATAGTGCCCGTATCGTGTTCGAAAAGCCGTCTTGGAGATATCTGACTCCTTGATCCTGAGCTGATGGTAGCCTGATCGTAGATCGACTTTTGAAAATACTACCGCTCCCCTAAGTTGATCGAAAAGATCGTCAATCCTTGGAAGGGGATACTTATTCTTGATCGTAATCTTGTTAAGCTCACGGTAGTCGATACACATTCGTAGTGATCCATCCTTCTTCTTTACGAATAATACTGGTGCTCCCCATGGAGAGTAACTTTGTCGGATGAATCCCTTGTCCAGCAATTCTTGTAACTACACTTGCAGTTCCCTAAGCTCGGCAGGTGCCATACGATAAGGCGCTTTCGATATCGGTGCAGCTCCAGGCAACAATTCGATTTCAAACGAAATCTCGCGTTCTGGCGGAAGTCCTGGTAAGTCTTCCGGAAAGATATCCACATATTCCTTTATAATGGAAACATCTTCCGGTGTCAACTCCACCTTACAATCTTTATCCACCATGTTAGCTAAATATCCTTGACAGCCATTAGCTAACATCTTCCAAGCCTTCAATGCTGAAACCAGTTTAGTTGCAGAATTCTGAGATTGCCCGTAAAAATTAAACTCCTCTTCTCCGTACGGTTTGAACATTACACAGCGCTTTCGGCAGTCGATCCTTGCGTTGTATTTACCCAAGAAGTCCATCCCTAAGATCACATCGAAATCCTGAAGCTTGATCGCGATGAGATCTACAAACAGTTCTCTGCCACAGATCATCACGGAAGTATTTCGTATCCAAGAATTGGACCACAAAATCTCTCCGGACGGCAAAGAGGTTTTGAAGGGTTGGTCTAAACTATTCACACCTCTTCCTAACTTCTGGGCAAACTCCAAGGATACAAATGAGTGAGTAGCTCCAGAATCAAACAACGCGATAGCATCATAGGTGGTGATAGAAATCTGACCTGTCACCACATGTGAAGTTCCTGCTTCAGCATCACCCCTGGTGTAAGCATAGATCCTGGCTTGAGGTTCAGGAGCCTCTAATCTGCCTTGAGTGAGTGAGGGTCCTTCAAGCCGTGCTTGGACAGCGTGCAGTTGACTGTTTGAGTTCCGACTCTGGTACGGAGGGTTCTGGCCTTGATTATTCAGATGACAGTTCTTCGCATAGTGTCCCTCCTTGCCACACAGGAAGCAGGCATTTGACCCCATTCTACAAACTCCCGGGTGTTTCCTTCCACACTTGGCACATGCCGGGTAGTCAGTGTTATTACCCTCATTTCCTCTATTGTTCCTCTTCTGAGGGTAATTCTTTTGTTGGCCCTGACCCGAGAAATTTCCCTTTCTCTTGTTCCTCCCAAACTGTTTGGAACCTTGGGCAGGGTTACTGACTTGTCCTCTCGGGGGCGTTTCAAAGTTTTGACGGGGCTGTGGCTTTACCACGGCCTTTTCATCCTTCTTTGCCCTGAAGATCTGAGCCCTTGCTTCTTTGTCCTGGTTTATCCAATATTCGGCTCTTATCGCACGACTCACACAGTCGGATACCAGGGTAGGTGGGCTACTGCCAGCACTAACTTGCTTGGCAATGTCAGTTCGGAACATCTTCATCATCCTTCTAACCTTTTCTGTCTCATTAGGAACCAGTTCTGGACACAATCGGGCTAATTGTTCGAACTTTTTGACAGCCTCCATTACTGTCATTGACCCCTGCTTTAAGCTAGCGAACTCATCCTGCTGAGCTGTCAGGATTTCCCTTTTATAGTACATGGTGCGGAACTCTGTCACAAAATCTTGCCAGTTCATGGTGGTAACATCGCGACGCATCTGAACCGTCATCCACCAATGTCTGGCGTCCTTCTTAAGTGCAAAGGAAGCACAGAGAACCTTTTCCTGTTCTGATAATCTCATGAAATCCAAAATGACCTGGATATCAATCAGCCAATTATCTGCTGCAATCGGGTCCATCTGTCCTTCAAATTCAGGCGCCTTCATTCGCCTGAATCTCTCGTATAGTAGATCTTCCCGCACTGGCAGATTCACTGGAACTCCAGCCGGTGCTAAAGGAACCTCAACATTCCGTGGAATCTCTTGTTGCACCTCCGGTTGAACTTCTGGCACGGGAGGTACTCTATTCTGTTGAAAAGGAACCTCTTCAGCTTGAGGTCTCTGGTTCATCTGAATTAACTGTTCTCGCAATCTATTTGTTTCTTGCTGCTGCTCCAGCAGTTGCCGTTGCAAATTTGCTACTATAGTTGCGAGATCCGGCTCTGGCGGATTTGCAGGCACTGCTCGACGTGGACGAACCATTATCTATCTCCTATCAAACCATAAGAAAAGATATTATCATACTAGCAATATCCTTTCTTTCACGCGTTATCTTCCATAATTGCAATATATCACGTCATCATAACGTTAGCATCATACTATAGCACATAACAACTCGTAACATGCTTTTTATAATCGTATCATATCCATTCATACTTAAACTGGCTTTTTGTGTTCTTACAAAAAGTACATTTTATTTACAATCTCGTAAATACACTTTGATACGATTTCTGTACATATAGGGTCAAAATCTCTGATGGAAGTGTCTAACACTTTCTCATCATACAACAGTACAAGCCTATAGTCATGAAAATATAAGCTAGTACGTATCAAAATACATATACATAGTCAGCCTAATCTACGGGCTCGATCGAAACTACGGAGGACGCATCGGAGTCTGAGTCATCATCTCCGTCGTGCAATGGGTTCTCCTCAGTGTCCTCGTCAAAATCCTCCTCTAGCCAGTCCTCAGGCTCAAACTCTGGCCCTGGCTCCATATCATCCTCATCATCGCTCGATATGTCGATG
>CM046372.1:5063904-5151963 GCA_025413025.1 Ficus hispida | reverse complement strand
TTTGAATACTCGGTTCATAAGGTCCATGAATGCGGCTGGGGCATTGGTTAACCCAAATGGCATGAACAAAAACTCATAGTGCCCGTATCGTGTTCGAAAAGCCGTCTTGGAGATATCTGACTCCTTGATCCTGAGCTGATGGTAGCCTGATCGTAGATCGACTTTTGAAAATACTACCGCTCCCCTAAGTTGATCGAAAAGATCGTCAATCCTTGGAAGGGGATACTTATTCTTGATCGTAATCTTGTTAAGCTCACGGTAGTCGATACACATTCGTAGTGATCCATCCTTCTTCTTTACGAATAATACTGGTGCTCCCCATGGAGAGTAACTTTGTCGGATGAATCCTTGTCCAGCAATTCTTGTAACTACACTTGCAGTTCCCTAAGCTCGGCAGGTGCCATACGATAAGGCGCTTTCGATATCGGTGCAGCTCCAGGCAACAATTCGATTTCAAACGAAATCTCGCGTTCTGGCGGAAGTCCTGGTAAGTCTTCCGGAAAGATATCCACATATTCCTTATAATGGAAACATCTTCCGGTGTCAACTCCACCTTACAATCTTTATCCACCATGTTAGCTAAATATCCTTGACAGCCATTAGCTAACATCTTCCAAGCCTTCAATGCTGAAACCAGTTTAGTTGCAGAATTCTGAGATTGCCCGTAAAAATTAAACTCCTCTTCTCCGTACGGTTTGAACATTACACAGCGCTTTCGGCAGTCGATCCTTGCGTTGTATTTACCCAAGAAGTCCATCCCTAAGATCACATCGAAATCCTGAAGCTTGATCGCGATGAGATCTACAAACAGTTCTCTGCCACAGATCATCACGGAAGTATTTCGTATCCAAGAATTGGACCACAAAATCTCTCCGGACGGCAAAGAGGTTTTGAAGGGTTGGTCTAAACTATTCACACCTCTTCCTAACTTCTGGGCAAACTCCAAGGATACAAATGAGTGAGTAGCTCCAGAATCAAACAACGCGATAGCATCATAGGTGGTGATAGAAATCTGACCTGTCACCACATGTGAAGTTCCTGCTTCAGCATCACCCCTGGTGTAAGCATAGATCCTGGCTTGAGGTTCAGGAGCCTCTAATCTGCCTTGAGTGAGTGAGGGTCCTTCAAGCCGTGCTTGGACAGCGTGCAGTTGACTGTTTGAGTTCCGACTCTGGTACGGAGGGTTCTGGCCTTGATTATTCAGATGACAGTTCTTCGCATAGTGTCCCTCCTTGCCACACAGGAAGCAGGCATTTGACCCCATTCTACAAACTCCCGGGTGTTTCCTTCCACACTTGGCACATGCCGGGTAGTCAGTGTTATTACCCTCATTTCCTCTATTGTTCCTCTTCTGAGGGTAATTCTTTTGTTGGCCCTGACCCGAGAAATTTCCCTTTCTCTTGTTCCTCCCAAACTGTTTGGAACCTTGGGCAGGGTTACTGACTTGTCCTCTCGGGGGCGTTTCAAAGTTTTGACGGGGCTGTGGCTTTACCACGGCCTTTTCATCCTTCTTTGCCCTGAAGATCTGAGCCCTTGCTTCTTTGTCCTGGTTTATCCAATATTCGGCTCTTATCGCACGACTCACACAGTCGGATACCAGGGTAGGTGGGCTACTGCCAGCACTAACTTGCTTGGCAATGTCAGTTCGGAACATCTTCATCATCCTTCTAACCTTTTCTGTCTCATTAGGAACCAGTTCTGGACACAATCGGGCTAATTGTTCGAACTTTTTGACAGCCTCCATTACTGTCATTGACCCCTGCTTTAAGCTAGCGAACTCATCCTGCTGAGCTGTCAGGATTTCCCTTTTATAGTACATGGTGCGGAACTCTGTCACAAAATCTTGCCAGTTCATGGTGGTAACATCGCGACGCATCTGAACCGTCATCCACCAATGTCTGGCGTCCTTCTTAAGTGCAAAGGAAGCACAGAGAACCTTTTCCTGTTCTGATAATCTCATGAAATCCAAAATGACCTGGATATCAATCAGCCAATTATCTGCTGCAATCGGGTCCATCTGTCCTTCAAATTCAGGCGCCTTCATTCGCCTGAATCTCTCGTATAGTAGATCTTCCCGCACTGGCAGATTCACTGGAACTCCAGCCGGTGCTAAAGGAACCTCAACATTCCGTGGAATCTCTTGTTGCACCTCCGGTTGAACTTCTGGCACGGGAGGTACTCTATTCTGTTGAAAAGGAACCTCTTCAGCTTGAGGTCTCTGGTTCATCTGAATTAACTGTTCTCGCAATCTATTTGTTTCTTGCTGCTGCTCCAGCAGTTGCCGTTGCAAATTTGCTACTATAGTTGCGAGATCCGGCTCTGGCGGATTTGCAGGCACTGCTTGACGTGGACGAACCATTATCTATCTCCTATCAAACCATAAGAAAAGATATTATCATACTAGCAATATCCTTTCTTTCACGCGTTATCTTCCATAATTGCAATATATCACGTCATCATAACATTAGCATCATACTATAGCACATAACAACTCGTAACATGCTTTTTATAATCGTATCATATCCATTCATACTTAAACTGGCTTTTTGTGTTCTTACAAAAAGTACATTTTATTTACAATCTCGTAAATACACTTTGATACGATTTCTGTACATATAGGGTCAAAATCTCTGATGGAAGTGTCTAACACTTTCTCATCATACAACAGTACAAGCCTATAGTCATGAAAATATAAGCTAGTACGTATCAAAATACATATACATAGTCAGCCTAATCTACGGGCTCGATCGAAACTACGGAGGACGCATCGGAGTCTGAGTCATCATCTCCGTCGTGCAATGGGATCTCCTCAGTGTCCTCGTCAAAATCCTCCTCTAGCCAGTCTCAGGCTCAAACTCTGGCCCTGGCTCCATATCATCCTCATCATCGCTCGATATGTCGATGATAGGGGGGTCCTCTGGCTGAACCTCCGGAAGGACTATGAGGTCATCTGGATCAGAATCGTCGGCTGCCATATCAGCCTCGGCATCCTGGGGCTGCATCTCCGGTACTGGATCTGCTGGTACCTGATCCTCAGGAACAGCCGGACCAGCCTCAAAAATCGGCTCTCCGTCCTCAGCATCATCGACTGGAGCTTGCTGACCATCCGCAACCCCAGCGGCCTGCATGGCGTGCATCACAGCCTCAGCCTCCAAAATATCGGCTATCAAGTGCTCTACGGTCGAGCCAGGTACCGGCATAGGGACATACTGCAGGATCTGCTGAGGCAGTCCGTCCCGAAACGTCTGGAGTGCAAACGCCATAGAGTTATCCAAGTCCTGAGGGACATATGGCAACATCTCCTCCTGGAACCGTCGGCAATAATGGCTCATGGACTCCTCTGGGAAGGCATGCCAGACGACTGCGAAACTGAGGTATCGAGAATGATACATCTGTCGATACATCGCCGGGTCAAGATGGGGTCCACCTGCCCCCTCATCCAGAATCGGTCCATACCGTACAACTAACAATGCACGGAAGTGCGCCCAAGTCCGACTCGGCAAAGATCGCTCCCCAATAGTCATCCACCATAGCCGAACATCCACTGCTAGACATCGGCTCGCTAAGGAGACCTGTAGTCGCTCCTCAATATGGCAAAGATGGAAGATCTGCTCCATGTCGTAAAGCCACGCTGCTAACGGCACCGTCCATCTAGTGCCATCAAAAAGTAACGGGCGCGACTCGTAAAATGACGCCACCGCACGTCGATCCCCATCTGCTCCAGCGGGATCCATAATGCGAGTCTAACATAACATAATTACATAATCAATAATTACTTATTCATAAAATAAAATTACTTACAATGATGGCGGCGACGGCAGGCATACTGTGAAATTGGGTAGCAGGGAACCGCTCTGATACCAACTCTGTAACGACCCGCCTAGCACAGGCCGTTACCATACATACATACATACATGCTTAAATAATGAGCGTAAGCAGCGGAAATTTTTCTTTTTTTTATACGGTGCGGAATAATTGAAACGCATAAATATGTAAACGCTGTTCGAATGCGAAATAATATACATAATAAGAACGAAACGCGTAGCGGTTAATATCCCCACATTTCACAGTCCACCCCGCCACGCTCGCCATCTTGTATCATCCGTTGCCAGTAGGTTGCTTACCTACAGCATAGACATAAGACACGTGAGCTTTCGCTCAGCAAGTACAGCATATAAATCCGCAATAACTAAACATAAACATAACTTTACATAACATACATATCATACATACTCATACATCTCATACTAAACCTTATCATAACACACATACTATTGCATAATACATGCATGAACCAGTTATGCTCTTATTATGCCATCTTATTCATTCTTAACTTATCTTACTTATGGGCCCCTTATCTTGAGTGTACGTACCGGGCGTGCAACTATGATTTGGTTGGGGCGGCCAGTCCATTTCCAACTCAAACCACAGTCCAACCCGACCTAACGCGGGTCGGTACGACACAGGCAAGCTTGCTTGCCATCATACTTATTTTTCATGAACTCATACTTGTTCTTATTAGTGAACATGCTTCGTGATGTCACTATTCATAATTGTGCTTCTATCTTAACATCATGTCATAATCTCATGCTCATGAACTTAACATAGTCATATCGTAAACATAACATCATTTCATCGTAAATATCAAACATACTTGGCAAGTATACAACAAAAGCCTATGCTGTAGGCGGAGTTGTACTTACCTCGAATACTATATCCAGAGAGGTGCTGATCCAATTCAGGATACTGCAGCAGGTTATCTCCTGCTATATCAGAGGACACAGGGTGAGAATTCTGTTCTTGAAGAATGCTGGTAATTAAACCAACATTCATCCTTAATCATAGTTATATGCCCCCCCTTCTTAAACATTGCCGGATACCTTCTCAGTATCGTGGTTAACCCTAGAGATTAGGGTCTACTATACTTAAAGCATAACTTGATTGGTTACATAAAGTAACCCTGGCTAAACAGTCTTTCGTAGCAGTTTTAAGCTGCTAATTCTTGACCTTGGGCCTAAGCCTTTTAAAGCACAACCCAATAGGTTACTCTAAGTAACCCCAGGTTTTTAGGCCCTATTTATCGTATTTATTACTTTATTGGGTTACGTTGGATAACCCTTGGGCTTCGGGCCCAAACCAATAACTCGGAATCTTTCCCGTTATGGTTCATTCAATTTGGTTTAAAACCCTTTTTCTTTAGAATCTTTATAAAACTTGAAATCGTATGCAAGGGTCTTTATAAAAACCATTAAAAATAGAGACTGCCTTTGGAACAGTTTCTCATTGTGAATTAGTAAGTGGATGTGCAGAAATGTCCTTTTCCTGCACTGTTTTAAAACACTCTGTGCAGGAATTTCTTGTTCACTGCACAGTTTTGAAATCTCATTTTCTATTTAAAAATCAAAGCCGAATTTGAAAAAGTTTTCTTCATAAAAGTTTTAAAGCATTCAAAATCCTAAAACTTTCGTTTTGAACTCGAGACCCAAATCGGCCTCGAACCCACTCCTTTAACCTGTTAAACTCACCTGGCCGTGTATAGGGTCTGGGCACGGTCAGGCTCGGGTTTTCACAAAAACAAAGGCCATTGGAGCCTTATTTTCGAAAAATGTCCGCGTTTTCCACTAGGAAAAAACCCTACTCTACAACTTTCATGTTTTAAGTTTTTCCAAAATCAGCCTCTAAGGGCCTCAAAACTGACTTTCCAGAAAACTGGTCAGTTTGAACCCGAATTGGCAGTTTTCGATCCTTTCTTGGTTTCTCGTCTTAATTCGTGCACACTACCTCAACCGAACTCAGCGGGAGCCTAAAATCAACATGCAACATTTTTATACCATCCCAAATTAACTTACATGAAGCTTAAACCCGTCCATGCAAGTCAACAATAAAATTGTATTTTCAAGGGTTAGGGTTGGCTTGTTTCTAGCACAACCAACCATAGCATACATAAATCAATCTAATACCCTAACATGCCATTCATAATCTATTGACAGATTTTTAGGGGACATATAACCAACCAATTATTCTAACATTCAATGCCTAAAAATTAACAGCACATAAACATATTGAAACTTAGCAATCAAACCATCATTCAAAACCATTCTAAACTAATCAAGCACATACACCCTTAAATCTAGGCTAGGGCTCGAAAATTAAATTGAGCTTATGCTCATTACAAACCAACTTGAAATACACTTAAATCTTCAATTTAAAACTTGAATTGAAAGATTTAAGGTTCAAGAGAATTTTACCTTACTTAATCCAATGGGTAGGCTTGCTTGGCTCCAAAATTTTCTCTTTACTTCCACCTTGGTACAGCCGGCCTTAGCTCCCTTAATGAGCACCAGAAATTTTTTTCCAGCCACCTAGGGGTTGCTCCACCCAACTCCGGCCACTCTCAACAGTTTCAGCCACTCACCAACAGATTTTCTCCTCACTTTTTCCTCTAACTAGCTGCTGCCTTACAGCCGGCCACCAATGGCCAATTGGCTTCCAAAATTTTTTTCAGCTTTTTGGCTTGATTCCTAGTGCAATCCGAACCCTCCTAAGGTTAATTCCTTGGTTTTCCAAACTTTTTCTTTCTCTTTGGCACCTCTCAAAGTTCGGTTTTGGTGAGGAAGAAATTGGGCAAAGTTTGGTTGCTTTTCACAATTTTTGTGAACAAAATGTTCAAATGACCACCTATTTATAGGTGAGGACAAACTCTTCCATTTGCACCAAAAACCCTCCAAAATTTTCAATTTTTCCCTTAAATCCTCTTAGTTGGCCGGCCACCTAGCCATTCTAGAGTTTTCCAACTTTCTTTCCAATTTTAACTAAATCCAACAATGATGTCATAATTTAAAAGTTAAGTGATCTCACCATAAAAGCTTTGTTTGGCTTTTTCCCTTAGTAGACAATTCTTTTTAATGCCAAACAAGTATTTTTAATACTGTGCTCTCTTATACACAGGAAAATTTTCTAAACTTCAGTCCAAAATTTATCTGCGTAAACACGGCTGTACGAAACTTTTCCTTTTTGCCCCAAGCCCTTTGGCCTTTAATTTCCTACTTAGTGTGCTTGATTTTTCTATGGTGGTTTTGAATCTAACATAAACCATTTTATCTGAAAAAATTGGTTTTCCGCAGTATACTTCCTATACTGCATCACATACTTAAGTTTCGACATCTCGTTGACCTTTTTAGGCAAATCCTAGACCTTTCTAAGTCGATGTTGCCTTTCTTGGCCAATGTTGACTCTCTTGGTCAACTTTGACTTTCGTGGTCAACTTTGACGTCTTTTGGTCAAACTTTGACCAAAATAAAAATCATCACATTTTTATACCTTTTCACTAAAAAGGTATCATGCTTGACTAAGCAATCATTTTTGAGTCTTATAACGCATAAGAACTCATAATTTCAATAAAAATCCTTAACCGGATTCTTTTATAATTACCGCCATGGTACAGTTTAATTTCTATACAAGAAATTGTAACATAGAAAATTTCTAGTTATTACACTCAAGATGAGGGCTTTGCTCGTTCACAGGATTTAGAAGACACACTTGGCTGTGAGAAGAATCTCTTGTCATTATTGTCCGATGGAGAAAAGAAGCAGATTTTGGATAAAGCTCATAGCGCGTTGATTCTGTGCCTGGGAGATAAAATCTTGAGGGAAGTCTCAAAAGAGAAATTCGCCACTGGAGTATAGTCGAAATTAGAGAGTCTTTACATGACAAAATCGTTGGCAAATAGGCTATTATTGAAACAAAGACTATATACTTTCAAGATGCCCATAGGGAGAACAATCGAAGAACATCTGGATGAGTTCATGAAGGTAATCTTGGATCTGGAAAACATTGATATTAAGATTGACGTTGAAGATCAAGTATTATTATTGTTGAAATCTCTGCCAAGTTCCTATGAAACCCTATCAGATACTCTGATATATGGCTGAGATTGCTTGACTTTGGAGGAGGGTCAATCGACATTCATGTCGAAATAACTCAAGAAAAAATCAGAGGGTAAGGTTGACAGTCCAAGGGATTCATCAGGGGAAGGTTTGGTGACAATGGCTCGACCAGCGAAACGAGATTTCGAAGATAACTAGAAACTGAAGTCCAAGTCAAAAGTGCTTCAATTGTCATAAAGAAGGACACTTTAAGCGTGACTATCTAGACAAGAGGAAGAAGAAGTTTAACAATAAGGCTCAAGAAAATGGGGACGTTGATTTTGTCTCTGATGGCTATGAAAGCGCAGAGGTACTTACTATTTCTAAATTAAAAGCAGAATATGACTAGGTGTTGGATTCATGGTGTTCCTTCCATATGACACCACATGAATCTTGGTTTGTTAATTACAAAAAACAAGATTCTGGACAAGTGCTACTCGGAAATAATAAGGCTTGAAGAGAAATTTAATTTCTCTTGGCACTCTTGACTCAAAGGCTTTCAATTCAAGGCTAAAATTGGATGCTTGAAGATTCTGAAGGGATCAATGGTTTTCATGAAGGGCAACAGGGTTAATGGGATGTATCTGCTACAAGGAAATACTATTATTGGAAGTGTCTCAGTAGCATCTAAGAAGATCTCAGATTATGCCTCTCTGTGCATTATCGACTGGGCCAAGTGAGTGAAAAGGGCCTACAAGAGTTGGGAAATCAGGGGCTATTAGATAAGAAGAAACTTGGAAATCTTGATTTTCTGTGAACACTGTATTTATGGGAAGGCTTGTAGAGTCAAGTTTGGGATTGGTGAGCACAGAAGCAAGGGGACTTTGGATTACTTGCATTCAGACTAGTGGGGGCCATCAAGGATTGCATCTCTAGGTGGAGCAAGGTACTTTATGTCTATTATTGATGATTACTCACAAAGAGTATGGGTGTTTATTTTGAAAAATAAAGACCATGCTTTAGAAACCTTTAAAAAGTGGGTGGTGTTAGTCAAGAAATGGATAGGGAAGACAGTGAAACGGTTAAGGACAGACAACGGACTGGAATACTGTTTTGCGTTGTATAATGACTACTGCATTGAAAAAGGGATGGCTAGACAACATATTGTTGGTGATACCCCTCAGCAGAATGGTCTTGCAGAGAGGTTTAATAAGACTATTTTGGAGAGGGTTAGATGCATGCTCTCAGTTTTAGATCTACCAAAGACATTCTAGACAGAAGTAGTTAAGATTGCTTGTTACTTAATAAAAAAATGCCTTCCTCTACAATTCGGTTCAAGTCACCTCAATAAATGTGGTCAGGAAAGCCTCCTAAGTATGACAATCTGAAGATATTTGGGTGTGTGGCGTATGCTCATGTTAAGCAAAGTAAACTAGATCCTAGAGCCAAGAAGTGTGTTTTCTTAGGCTATCCAGAGGGTGTTAAGGGATACAGATTATGGTGTGTAGAACCAGGGGCTACTAAGGTGGCCATTAGCCGTGATGTGATCTTTAATGAGACTAAGTTTTACAAAGATTTGAAGCAGCAAGGAGCTGAAAGCATAGACCAAGCCTCAGAAGGGGATATAGAGCTTGAGGTGGAGAATATAGATAAACAGCCTAGTGAACTAGAAGAGGTGTTTGATCAACCAGCTCTGGAGCCAGATGCACAACAGCAGACTTATAATCTGGCTAGGGATAGACAAAGAAGGGATATAAGGCCTCCAACTAGGTATGGTTACACTGATTTGATTGCTTTTGCTCTCTGCACATCAAAAGAATTAGAGGAACCAACTAGCTATGAACAAGTTATGACAAGCTTAGAGAAAAAATCGTGGAGATAAGTCATGAATGAGGAAATGGAGTCATTATCCAAGAGCCATACATGGGAGTTAGTAAGAAAGCCTGATAGACAGAAACTGGTTAGCTATAAGTGGATTTACAAGCACAAATTCTAGGTGTTGAGAAGCTTAGGTACAAGCCTAGGCTAGTAGCAAGAGGATTCACCCAAAGAAAGAGCATTGACTACATAGAGGGTTTTTCTCCAGTGATCAAGCATACTTCAATAAGGGTGTTATTGGCTCGTGTGATTACACATAATTTTGAATTAGAGCAGCTGAATATCAAGACAGCTTTCCTTCATAGAGAGCTTGAGGAGACCATTTACATGAAGCAACCTCATGGCTATGAGATTCAAGGAGATGATGTGTCTTTTGAAAAATCTATATATGGCTTGAAACAGTCCCGTCGTCAATGGTACAAATGATTTGATGATTTCATGCTACAATCAGGTTTCACAAGGAGCCTTCATGACAGTTGTGTTTATTTTAAAAAAATGAGAAATGAAGGGTTCGTCTATTTGTTGCTTTACGTAGATGATATATTAGTAGCTTGTTCATATTTGACTGAGATTAAGAGGGTCAAGAAGACATTGCAATCAGAGTTCAATATGAAAGAATTAGGGCCAGCTCAAAAGATTCTGGGAATACAAATTTCTAGAGATAGAAAGAAAGGGGTCTTATGCCTTTCTCAGCAGGGTTATATCCAGAAGGTCCTTCAAAAGTTTGACATGGTAAATACTAAACCAGTTGCAACGCCACTTGCTCAACATTTCAAGCTTTCATCTAATGATTTGCCTAAAACAGATGTAGAGAAACAAACAATGGAGAAAGTTCCTTATTCAAGTGTTGTGGGGATTTTTAATGTACTCTATGATCTATACTAGACCGGACTTAGCTCACTCAGTAAGTGTGGTTAGCAGATTCATGAGCAATCCTGGAAAGCAGCACTGGCAAGGAGTAAAGTAGATTTTGAGGTATCTACGAGGGACCACTTCTGTTGGTTTGGTGTATGGAGAAGCAGGTGGAGCTGAGAATGGGATTTGGGGTATGTGGACTCTAACTACGCTGGAGATCTGGATCAACGCAGATCACTTACATTACAGGTTATGTCTTTCAAATAAATGATTGTACAGTAAGTTGGAAATCAACTTTGCAGCATATTGTAGCTTTATCCATGACAGAGGCTGAATATATTGCTTTAACTGAAGCAATTAAAGAGGCCTTATGGCTTAAAGGTCTGTTGGGAGAGTTGGGCTTTCAACATGATAGTGTGGAGGCTCTATGTGAATAGCCAAAGTGCTATTCATCTGTCAAGAATTAAGTGTTCCATGAACGTACAAAGCACATTGATGCAAGGCTGTATTTCATTAGAGAAGTTTTGTCTGATGGGAAGGTGCAGGTGAAGAAGGTGATTACAAAAGAAAATGCAACTGACATGCTTACTAAGTCAATGCTAGCATTAAAGTTTCAGCACTGCTTAGGTTTGCTACTAGTCAAACCTGCAGGGCTCTAAAGTACCTGGGGAAGACAAGACTGAAAAGGAAAGTTAGAATGGAATCAAAGCTGATAAGGTGGAGATTTATTAATGCCAAGTGTCAACTTGATTACTCTAGTGGTTGTTGCTGAGGTGTACCATTTATTGGGTAGGATTTGTTGAATAGCTGGCTTAGGTATTAAAGGCTTTTAATTTGTTAGACTGTATAAAAGTAGAGAGTTTTAAGGAGAATAAGAGTAAGAAAGGCTATTATACAAAAAGAGAGAGAACGTGAAAACAAAGAGTTATAGAGAGAGAAAGTTAGAGACTTGGGAATTCTTTATGGCTTTAGAAGAAAGATAGAGTTCGTAACTTGAAGATAATCTCAGCAATAAAGTTTTTCAGTTTTTACTTCCAATTTCTTTTTCCAGTGATTGTGTTATGTATAGTCTTGTAGGATTGATTCTATGAGAGTATCCCTCAACAATATATATATATATATATAGGACTTCTACGTACGTGTTAACTTTGTGAAGGTTTATTTTTAATTTATTGGTGAGTTTATAGAATTTAAATTTTTCTGCTTCGTATCAGTAGTTTCTTAACCAAAGTAATTTCCTATTCTTCAGAGGAAAAAAAAAAGGGAATATTTTACATAAAATGAACGAATCCTATTATTAAAAAATGAACACTTATAGATAGTATACCAGAAGTGCATCTATCATATATTCTCTCGTCGTTTCTTTTTTATTTTTTATTTTTTATTTTTTATTTAATTTCATAATTGACCCAAAAAAATGAGTTTTGTCTCATTTTGCTTTTACAACTCCAAATATAATAAAATCTCCCATAGGCTTACCATAAGTATTAACTTTGATATTTTCGTTATAAAAACGTCAATGTAAATGGTTTCAATCGCGTGAGCATGTCGAGTTAGATTAAATCGCTATAAAGATTTTCCTTTATTAACCAAACATGTGACTTATATGTCATTAAAACCATTAAAAATTTTACAAGTTAGCTTGTGCTTGACATACTGGTTTATAATGAAATTTTTATGTTAAAATTTGTTTAATTTTTAAAAACTAATTATAATTTTTGTTGACTTTTTAAGAAAAGATAAAAACCTAAATGAAAAATTTATATTTGGACTTGAAAGCGAAACGGAGTCTTAATGAAATAAGTACCAAAGTTCCAATGATAATAAGCTAAGGAACTTGTCTCATTCAATTCTGAGTTGTAAAGGATAATATGAGACAACCACCACCACAAATTTACCCAAGAAACAAAAACAAAAACAAAACCAACACTACAACATGGATCCCAATTCTCATCCCCCTTTCTACATCAGTTGTTGTGCTGAGCAGCAAGGAAGAGATTTCATGTCGGTTGATGGGTTTTCATGTCGGTTGACGGACGCCATCACATCCTTTTAAATTTTAACATTCAAAATTTAAGGCTTTCACAGAGGTCATTTTGTGGCAGACGTGAAAAGCAATACTCTCAAGGACTTATTTGGCAAAGTTTGATAGAAATTACTTTTGACTTTTTAAATCAAAACTGCTTTTAAAAATATTTAGATATTATGTTAAAAAGCCTTCTAGTTTTGAAAAGAGGGGCAGCATGGTCCCACTAACTTTTTTTAAAATTTTTATATAATGGTTTTTTTAATTTCAAAAAATAAGCATGTGTATAAATTCCTTTTTAAAATAAGAGTTCTCTATATTTTATAGAGAAAGTACCTAAATAACATAAATTTAAATACCATTTTATCAACATAACATAGGGGGTAGGGGCGGCATGGGTCCCCTAACTTTTTTTAAAATTTTTATATAATGGTTTTTTTTAATTTAAAAAATAAACATGTGTATAAATTAGTCTTAACCCCACTTAAAATAAGAGTTCTCTATATTTTGAAGAGAAAGCATTTAAACAACATAAATTTGAACACTATACCAAAATAACATAAAATTTGGTCACTTCACTAATATGACACAAAATGATTCTAATCAAAGATCAACCTAACTTGTTTTACCCAAATTACCTTATTACATAGAAAATCTAGTATAATAACATATACGTTATTTTGGATATTTAGAATATTTTCAGTTTTCAATATCGATGGCCGGATGTATCCGGCTCTGACCGATGATTGCCAGTGTACTCTAGTTGAGTAGACTGCATACTCTATTATAATATTTTGAATATCCTGCTAAAAAAATTTTAGTTTTCAATATGGATGGCTGGATATCTCCAGCTCCGACCACCGAAGTCGGTCGTCGATATACTCTAGTAAAGTATAATGCATACTCTGCTTGAATATTTTGGATATTCTACTATAATATTTTCAGTTTTTAATATGAATGACTGGATGATTTCGGCTCAGGCCGCTAGCACATTTCGCCAGAATACTTTAGTAGAGTACAATCCATACTCCACTAGAATATTTTAAGTTTTTAACATGGATAACCGAATGTTTTCAACTCCGGCCGTCAGTGCCCTTCGCCGGAATACTCTAGTACAGTACAGTCTATACTCTAGTAGAAAACAATTCATACTTTACCAGAATATTTTAAGTTTTTAACATGGATGGCTGGATATCTCAGGCTCCGGTTATCGGTGCCATTCACCGGAATACTCTAGTGTTGGGATCTAAATGTGCCCTAAGGATAGAAAATCATTGTTAGGGATTTTCTGTAAATATGACATTTTGATATTAATAAGAGGAGGTTATTCATGTTTAATAAGTTGTGTCCTATTTACTTTCATTTGTTGATTGTATGGTTGAGCAAACATAAAATACTCCTTGACTGTTGGTAATATATCAGATTACCATATGTGTACAGGGTATACATAGAAGACATGGTAATATGATAACAGTCAAAATAAATAGTCCGCAATCGATGGAATGAGATTTGGGGATCTTATTCATGATAAGATTGTACAGGTTGTCTACTTCCTTGGAGGGATGGTTTGTCTTGACCATCGGATTGGTTCCGAGTGGAAACTTTAATGTATACCAGTATTGAGGTATGACATTGGACTGGACCTAAAGTGTTAATTGATTCGGTTTAATAATTCCGTTTATAAGAATCAATGAAGCTTTGATTATCATTCTATATTAATCTTAATCCTGAAATGATTACTTGAGTTCGTATCCATGACTTATGTACTTTAATGCACTACAGGTGAGACACTGTTAATTTATGGTCAATATACTTGTATTTTGGGTGCATGACTTATGGATAGAGAAATCAAGATTCATAGATATGGAATCCATAGCTATCTTAATGATAGTACATGTTATCTACTTAAAGGCATTATTCGGGGATTGAAAGATAGTATAACAAGATCTTGGCCATCGGTTTACTTTGTGTTCTCTGATGGTTTACCAATGGTATGGTTTTACAATTGGTGGTTCTTTCAATAGAGAATAATGGAACTTTAAGTTAAAATGATTGAAAAGGTAAAACGGAAAAAGTCCTTAATTCAATCATGGATAACATATGGGAATTAAGCAAGTGATGAATAAATCATGGAAGAAGCACTGCGTGAGAGAGCTTTCGTAATATGGTATGTAAACAGGAGTTCAGCTTCAAACTTTTAGTGAAATAGTTTTGAAGTTGATAATTGATGAATAATTAATCTGGGATTAATTTTTCACAATTATAGGAGCCTCTTTACATATTTTCATCGGGTCCCTCTATTAGCTCATATAGTTCCAAACAGCGTCTCGGGATTTGTTCCTAATGAGATCGGTAAATTTAAATGGAATTTTGTAATGTCTATTAAGACATGTACTCTCTAACATGCAATCCGGAAAAGGATTGGACATGTAGGATTAGTGTAGACAAATAACATGATTTGTCAACATGTGATTGGTTAATTTGAAATTTGAAAATAAGATTGTGTTTGAATTATTTAATTTTGGAAAACAAAGTTTTTCTCTCCTAATCTAAATATGGTGCACGGTAAGATAGGTGGAGGGAAGAAAATTTTGTTTCAAAATTGTTCAAATATATTCCTAACATTAAATTATTAATTGATTTCAATAATGGAGATTATTTCATGAATTTTTCTCTTCTAATTAAAAGAGGCGCACGATTTTTGTGAGGAAAGAAATTTGAAATATTCCATTGATTTAAATTAATTAATATGGTTGATGTTTGTGGAAAATATTAATTCAAATGAGTGAATCTTATTTAAATTCAAACGGGTTTAAAACAAATTTGAATCTAGATAGTACTAGGATCTTTTCACTAGTCTAGATTCTTGATTTAAAATTTGAGCCACCAATCTAGATTTATCCTATAGTGGCCGAATTTTTGGAGGAGATTTTCTCCTTAGAAAAACGTTTCTAGGTTCAACGAATCTTGTAACGCCCTGACCATCCACATAGGGGCCGACTACGTACACGTGGGCCGTTACATTACTTGCTTAACTTACTTCTTAATTTAAAAAGCTTAAACTTGCTGAAAATTCCGGAGTAAAATTTTTTTTTTTCTTTTCTTACTCACATAAAACTTAACTTATCCTCATACATATTCATAAGTACTCACTCGAGTACCGAGCTTTCATAATCATATTGAAAGCTAACATAATCGTACCGTGGACCAAACCCAACCTAGTGTGGGTTGGTACGACACGAGGCAACTTGCTTGCCGTCATCATTGAAAACCATTCTTTAACTCGTTCTTGAAAACAATTTCTTAAAAATAGTTTTCTTCTTGAAAACAGTTCCTTATCCATACTATCATATAACATAAAACACATCTTTCAAATATATTTTTCAAAACATATTTTACATAGCGTAAATTCAAAACCCGTGGCGGTGTCCATCCCACATTTCACAGTCTGTAGCGCCAGCCTTCACAGCCTTGCATCAAATATTGCCGGTAGGTTGCTAACCTACAGCATGAACGTAAGTAATGAGCTTATGCCCAGTAAGTACAACGTTCATTCCGCAAAACATTTTAATAAAAGAATGCATTGACCGATTATGCTTTCTTATGAATTAATTAAACTTTCATGTATTATCTTGAGTCTATTTCCTTGCATATCATGTGTGCACGTACCGTGGTCTATAGCTATGGAGTGGCTGGAGGCAGCCAATCCAAACCAACTCAAACCATGAAACAAACTATTTAACATGGAGTGATTGGGGCAGCCAATCCAACTCAGCCCAAACCATACACTAAACCATTTAAACCCGCCATTATGGCAAGTCGGTACGACACAATGACCTTAGCTTGTCTTAACATGTGTTCTTACCATGTAGTTAATATTAGTGGACATGCTACATGATGTCGCTATACTTAAAACATAACATATCACAAACCATAACATAAATGCCGTGACATAAATCTTCATAACATAAGCTTTATATCATAACATAACTATCGTAACATAACCATCATAACTTAACATCATCGTAACATAAACATCATAACATAACCATCGTAACATAACATCATACGTAAGCATCATAACATAACTTATGCATATCAATGCATGAATTCTTGAAAAACATGTTATAAAAACATTTTTGCCCATGCTGTAGGCGGAATTATACTTACTTGTCGTCCTATGCTCTTGGTTAATCGTCCGAATCATGGCACGACAACAGTTCATACTCCTGTTTCCAAACAGGGTGTAACATAAAAGTCATAGACATTCTATCTTACCATAAATCATAATCATTAAATGTTGGTGTCCTAATCAACATTTATGAGTAGCCTTAGTTATATTATATGTTCCCTCCTATAACAACTTACGATAACTTGTTTGGTTACTTGCCGTAACCCTAGGGTTCATGGCCCAACATACTTAAACAATATCATACTAGGTTACTTCTAGTAACCTTGGGTACTAAGCCCAACCATTCTTAAATAGTATTAGGTTACTAATCTTATTAGGCCCAACCCACTATCTCGGGTATCTCATGTGGTTACTATCTTGCTACATGACTTTGGCTTTAAAAATCCAATTTTCCTTTGTCTCGGAAAATTTGGTGAATTCGGTTTAAAAATATTTTGCTTAACTTATAAAATTTGTTAAGGACTGAAAACTGCCATTGGGAACAGTTCTCACAATCAAAACATTGGGGTTAGTGAAAAACACAGTTTTTTGTATTATTTTAGAAAATCCTGTGCATGAGCAGGAATTTCCTGCTTATGTACTATTTTTCTGAAACTCTTGTGCTGGAATTTCTGTTTCCTACACAGTTTTTAGAATCCAATTTTTACTTTAAAATCTGTTCAGAATTTGATAAAACTTTCTTCATAAAAGTTGTAGATCTAGGATAATATTACAACTTTCATGTTTTAAGGAAAACCAGTTTGGAATTTAACATGCCTTTATTCTTTGTTGAACTCACCTGGCCGTGCATAAATCCTGGGCACAGTCAGGCTCGGATTTTCATAAAAACCGAGGCCTTTAGAGCCTTATTTTTAAAAACTGTCCATGTTATCCTCTAGGAAAAACCATTATCTACAACTTTGTAGTTTTGAGTTTCGTAAAATTCGGCCTCTAAGGGCCTCAAATTTCCATTTCCAGAACGCTGCCCAGTCTTGACCCGAGACTGGTAGTTTTGGTTCTTAAATTCGTTTCTCGTCCTAAAACGTGCACACTACCTCAACCGACCACAGCGGGAGCCTAAGGTCACACATGCAATCATTTCTAACGTTCCAATCCATCATGCACATAATCAAACATTCATTCTCAACCTATGGGAACATATAACAAACACAAGGTAGGCAAACTCAAAAACCCATAAGCACATCATCAAACATGCACCAAAATATAAACTAGAGACCACCACCCTAATCATGCACATGCTAGAAAACTTAACTAGAGCATTGACATAAATAGTGAGCTTATGCTCTTACAATCCAACTCGGAAATACACTTAAATTTCCAAAGTAAATGCTCAATTTAAAAGCTTAGGACCAAAGGAATCTACCTTGATGAACACAAGGCTGGGCTAGGAGTGTGGTTCATTTTTCTGCCCTATCTCCTTGGCTGCCTATAACTGGTTTTGCTCCTTCAATGAGCACTAAAACTTTTTGGTCATTTGGTGATTCTTCCTACAAAATCCGGTTACCCTAAAAACCCATTTTTCTGCACTTTTCTCTTTTCTTTCTCTTCCTCTCCCATGGCCGGCCACTTGGCCTCCAATGGGTACCAATTTTTTTCTCAACTTTTTCTTTGATTTCCTACTTGAAAATCCGAACACTCTAGCTCACTTTTCTTTCTTTTCTTTCTCTTCTACGGCTCGGCCTTTAAGGGTGAGGGTGAGGGAAAATTTTGCCATAGTTTTGTTAAGGCTACAAAACTTGCTCAAAAATTGTGAACAAACATCACCTATTTATAGGTGAAAAACATAGTTTCTAGAATTGCATATAAGGGTCTAAGAGCAAAATATTTGTTCATTGCACCTCCTAGGTGGCCGGCCATAGTGAAGCCTTGGTGGGTAAGTTTCTTGCTCACCAAGTTTGGCTTACATCACCCCCGTGACATCATTCGCTTACATCACCTTGATGACATCATCAAGCCAAATACTTGTTCTCCAAGCCATACAAAATCCGGCCATAAGGAAGCCTTGGTGGGCAAGTTACTTGCTCACCAAGTTTCGCTTACGTCACCCTAGTGACATTACCCGCTTACATCACTTTGATGACATCATCTTGCCAATTGCTTGCTTTCCAAGCACAAGACAAGCGGCCATGCATGCATGTGGAAGCCAACAAATATCTTTCCATGCTTATCTTTTTCTTAATTCCTTGTTCCAATGTAACTAGGCTTGTAACCAATATTTGGCCTAGTTGGAACCTTGGTTAGGAAATTCCATAATTATATATAATTACATACTTATCCATCATTACAAACTTTTCTTAAATTTGCACTTTGGCCCCTATGGATAAAATATTTGCAATTTAGTCCCTGTAGGTCGCCAACTATGGTGGAGCCACTTGGCTTCCATCTCTTGCATAAATATCCCCTTGATTCTAAAAATCCAATAAGATAATCATGCAGTCCATTTCCTTACCAACTTACATAATATCAATACTGTTTTTCACCAAAAACAGTATTGTTATACTGGACTACAGTCCAGAATTCATCTGCGTGATAATTGGACTGTGTATCGGATTTTCTTAGGACTTAAAACTATTTAGTCCTTAACGCTCTAAAAATTGTGCTTGATTTTTCTACGGTGGTCTCATAGCTTATTCTTACTTAATTGTCCGTAATGAAGGTTTTCCGCAGTATAATTCCATACTGCGTTGCCGTATCTCAGCACCTTCATCTATTTGACCTTCCTGGTCAACTTTTTGACTTTTCGGTCAACTTTGACTTTTTCGGTCAAACTTTGACCAACATGAAATCATATAATTTTTCTTCCCTTTTTGCTCAAAGGTCAGATACATGACTAAGCAAACTGCTTATTGAGCCTCATAGCTAATTAAACGAGAACTCAAACATATACTGATATTTAACTCAGATCGTGAGTTTTATATCGACATCCAAGATTCAAACTTGGAATTTTCCTTGTCTAAAAGGAAATCATAAGTTCATCAAAATTCCGGGTATTACATTCTACCCTTCTTAAAGAAATTTTCGTCCTCGAAAATTCGGATATTTCTAAGTGGCTTTTCTTCAAATCCACTATTGATCCATCGGAACTTATTCATATTCCCATTTTTATACTTTAATGGGATTATGTTGCTTATCTAGAACCATACTCTTACTTTCATATCATGTCATCATACTTTCATTCATTCTTACTTCATACTATCTTACTTTCATACTGCATACTTTCTTACTTACATACGTTCATGCTTACGTACTTGCATACTTCCTTACATACATACATTCATACTTACATACTTACATACTTTCATGCTATCATATTCTCCTTTCATATTGCATCACAAGAACTATCTTCATAAAAATTTGAGCAAGTATTTCATATAACTTGCCATGTTTGAAAAACATATCTTAGCATATAACTTTTTCATACGTGAAAAGTATTTCATACTTTATAATTTTTTCCACACTTTGGAAAACATATCTTATCATATGACTTTTTCATACATAAAAAGCGTTTCATACTTTAAAATTTTTCCACACTTGGAAAATATATCTTAAAATAGCTTCTTTCTTGAACCTTGATCTTATGCTATTAGAACCCTTTACTTATTATAATGGCCCCTTTCTTGGAACTCATCCCATTCTTGGAACTTGTCCCTCAAGGATTCGGCCTATGACCCCTATCTTGGGACTTGTCCCTCAAGGATTCGGTCATTTAACGAACATAACGGCTCCTATCTTGGAACCTTTACTGTTTGTAACAGCCCCTATCTTGGAATTCTTCCTCAAGGATTCAGCTGTATTACATAAAATGAGGGGTTCTTTCAAGCATGAGCTCAAGATTTAAGCATCTTCTATAAAAATATTTCCTTTGAATTCTTTCAAAGTCAATTAATGGAGAAAGCTTGATATTGTTCGAGTCATGCAATACTTATCTCGTATCGACTAGCTGCTTGCTAGATAGTATAATGGTAGAAGCTTCTCTTATTGCTTCTAACATTTTCTTCATAACATAAAATCATAATCCTTAGGAATGTCTAAAACTTCCCGTTATTTCATAATTTCCCTTACTAAGGGATCATATCCTTAATTTCATCATCATACTGATAGCCATCATTCAACTTATTGTTTGTGCATTGCCTTGATATTACCACCAGTCAAGGCACTACCAAACATCTTTCCATACCTATTATCATTCTTATGGAAGCATAAGTTTCACAACCAGGAAACTTAAGTTCTATAGCCTCTAGCTTATTTCTTAAAATGAAAACTTCCAGATTATCACCCTACTGAGGTAAGGCGATAGGCTATCTGATCTCGAAGCCTATTCATTTCTTATTGCTACTCTAGCATTTATCATCATGACTAGGCTATCATAGTTGCAAGATGAGGCTCTTGCAGAAATTGGTTCGGTTGTACCAGTAACGAACCATTTTCTAGTTTCTAATTCTAATTCTCCATATGTCTAACACTCATTCCTTCATCCATATCTTAGCATACCATACTTAGAGATTCATCACGATCTCATCATATCCTATCGTAAGCTTAGCTTATCCACTATGCTTTCGCTGCGCAACTCTGATCCACTGGCAATCATTGCCCATAGACTCATTTGGATAAATGCGCCAAGCTGCAACATAACTGACGTATCGTCTTCATATCGTGTAGCCACATAGATAGTGCAATCGTTTCCTTAAGTCCCATCGAAGATGCGTGACTCCATCCCTGGAGGCCAACGAAGCCTTGCAGTCCTCTTCAATCGTACCCGGGTTTGACACCAGGTTCATTTCAATACTATTGTAAAACTAAGACCTCACATAGTTACTATACCTAACTAGAGTAAGAAAACTTACTCGCAAAACTGTGGCTCTGGCGACAGAACTGTGAAACTGGATGGCAGAAAACTTTCTCTGATACCATCTCTGTAATGCCCCGACCGTCCACGTAGGGGTCGACTACGTAGACGTGGGTCGTTACATTACTTGCTTAACTTACTTCTTAATTTAAAAAGCTTAAACTTGCTGAAAAGTCCGGAGTAAAATTTTTTTTTTCTTTTCTTACTCACATAAAATTTAACTTATCCTCAAACATATTCATAAGTAATCACTCGAGTACCGAGCTTTCATAATCATATTGAAAGCTAACATAATCATACCATGGACCAAACCCAACCTAGTGTGGGTTGGTACGACACGAGGCAACCTGCTTGCCGTCATCATTGAAAACCATTCTTTAACTTGTTCTTGAAAACAATTTCTTAAAAATAGTTTTCTTCTTGAAAACAGTTCCTTATCCATACTATCACATAACATAAAACACATCTTTCAAATATATTTTTCAAAACATATTTTACATAGCGTAAATTCAAAACCCGTGGCGGTGTCCATCCCACATTTCACAGTCTGTAGCGCCAGCCTCCACAGCCTTGCATCAAGTATTGCTGGTAGGTTGCTAACCTACAGCATGAACGTAAGTAATGAGCTTATGCCCATTAAGTACAACGTTCAATCCGCAAAACATTTTAATAAAAGAATGCATTGACCGATTATGCTTTCTTATAAATTAATTAAACTTTCATGTATTATCTTGAGTCTATTTCCTTGCATATCATGTGTGCACGTACCGTGGTCTATAGCTATGGAGTGGCTGGAGGCAGCCAATCCAAACCAACTCAAACCATGAAACAAACTGTTTAACATGGAGTGATTGGGGCAGCCAATCCAAGTCAGCCCAAACCATAGACTAAACCATTTAAACCCGCCATTATGGCAAGTCGGTACGACACAATGACCTTAGCTTATCTTAACATGTGTTCTTACCATGTAGTTAATATTAGTGGACATGCTACATGATGTCGCTATACTTAAAACATAACATATCACAAACCATAACGTAAACACCGTGACATAAATCTTCATAACATAAGCTTTATATCATAACATAACTATCGTAACATAACCATCATAACTTAACATCATCGTAACATAAACATCATAACATAACCATCGTAACATAACATCATACGTAAGCACCATAACATAACTTATGCATATCAATGCATGAATTCTTGAAAAACATGTTATAAAAATATTTTTGCCCATGCTGTAGGCGGAATTATACTTACTTGTCATCCTATGCTCTTGGTTAATCGTCCGAATCATGGCACGACAACAGTTCATACTCCTGTTTCCAAACAGGGTGTAAGATAAAAAGTCATAGACATTCTATCTTACCATAAATCATAATCATTAAATGTTGGTGTCCTAACCAACATTTATGAGTAGCCTTAGTTATATTATATGTTCCCTCCTATAACAACTTACGATAACTTGTTTGGTTACTTGCCGTAACCCTAGGGTTCATGGCCCAACATACTTAAACAATATCATACTAGGTTACTACTGGTAACCTTGGGTACTACGCCCAACCATTCTTAAATAGTATTAGGTTACTAATCTTATTAGGCCTAACCCACTATCTCGGGTATCTCATGTGGTTACTATCTTGCTACATGTCTTTGGCTTTAAAAATCTAATTTTCCTTTGTCTCGGAAAATTTGGTGAATTCGGTTTAAAAACCTGTTGCTTAACTTATAAAATTTGTTAAGGACTGAAAACTGCCATTGGGAACAGTTCTCATAGTCAAAACATTGGGGTTAGTGAAAAACACAGTTTTCTGTATTATTTTAGAAAATCCTGTGCATGAGCAGGAATTTCCTGCTTATGTACTATTTTTCTGAAAATCTTGTGCTGGAATTTCTGTTTCCTGCACAGTTTTTAGAATCCAATTTTTACTTTAAAATCTGTTCAGAATTTGATAAAACTTTCTTCATAAAAGTTGTAGATCTCGGATAATATTACAACTTTCATGTTTTAAGGAAAACCCAGTTCGGAATTTAACATGTCTTTATTCTTTGTTGAACTCACCTGGCCGTGCATAAATCCTGGGCACAGTCAGGCTCGGACTTTTATAAAAACCGAGGCCTTTGAAGCCTTATTTTTAAAAACTGTTCACGCTGTCCTCTAGGAAAAACCATTATCTACAACTTTGTAGTTTTGAGTTTCTTCAAATTCGGCCTCTAAGGGCCTCAAATTACCATTCCCAGAACGCTGCCCAGTCTTGATCCGAGACTGGCAGTTTTGGTTCTTAAATTCGTTTCTCGTCCTAAAACGCGCACACTACCTCAACCGACCACAGCGGGAGCCTAAGGTCACACATGCAATCATTTCTAACGTTCCAATCCATCATGCACATAATCAAACATTCATTCTCAACCTATGGGAACATATAACAAACACATGGTAGGCAAACTCAAAAACCCATAAGCACATCATCAAATATGCACCAAAATATAAACTAGAGACCACCACCCTAATCATGCACATGCTAGAAAACTTAACTAGAGTATTGACATAAATAGTGAGCTTATGCTCTTGCAATCCAACTCGGAAATACACTTAAATTTCCAAAGTAAATGCTCAATTTAAAAGCTTAGGACCAAAGGAATTTACCTTGATGAACACAAGGCTAGGCTAGGAGTGTGGTTCATTTTTCTGCCCTATCTCCTTGGCTGCCTATAACCGGTTTTGCTCCTTCAATGAGCACTAAAACTTTTTGGTCATTTGGTGGTTCTTCCTCCAAAATCCGGTTACCCTAAAAACCCATTTTTCTGCACTTTTCTCTTTTCTTTCTCTTCCTCTCCCATGGCCGGCTACTTGGCCTCCAATGGGTACCAATTTTTTTCTCAACTTTTTCTTTGATTTCCTACTTGAAAATTCGAACACTCTAGCTCACTTTTCTTTCTTTTCTTTCTCTTCTATGGCTCGGCCTTTAAGGGTGAGGGTGAGGGAAAATTTTGTCATAGTTTTGTTAAGGCTACAAAACTTGCTCAAAAATTGTGAACCAACATCACCTATTTATAGGTGAAAAACATAGTTTCTAGAATTGCATATAAGGGTCTAAGAGCAAAATATTTGCTCATTGCACCTCCTAGGTGGCCGGCCATAGTGAAGCCTTGGTGGGTAAGTTTCTTGCTCACCAAGTTTGGCTTACATCACCCCCGTGACATCATTCGCTTACATCACCTTGATGACATCATCTTGATGACATCACCTTGATGACATCATCAAGCCAAATACTTGTTCTCCAAGCCATACAAAATCCAGCCATAAGGAAGCCTTGGTGGGCAAGTTACTTGCTCACCAAGTTTCGCTTACGTCACCCTAGTGACATCACCCGCTTACATCACTTTGATGACATCATCTTGATGACATCATCTTGCCAATTGCTTGCTTTCCAAGCACAAGACAAGCGGCCATGCATGCATGTGGAAGCCAACAAATATCTTTCCATGCTTATCTTTTTCTTAATTCCTTGTTCCAATGTAACTAGGCTTGTAACCAATCTTTGGCCTAGTTGGAACCTTGTTTAGGAAATTCCATAATTACATACTTATCCATCATTACAAACTTTTCTTAAATTTGCACTTTGGCCCCTATGGATAAAATATTTGCAATTTAGTCCCTGTAGGTCGCCAACTATGGTGGAGCCATTTGGCTTCCATCTCTTGCATAAATATCCCCTTGATTCTAAAAATCCAATAATATAATCATGCAGTCCATTTCCTTATCAACTTACATAATATTAATACTGTTTTTCACCAAAAACAGTATTGTTATACTGGACTACAGTCCAGAATTCATCTGCATGATAATTGGACAGCGTATCGGAATTTCTTAGGACTTAAAACTATTTAGTCCTTAACACTCTAAAAATTGTGCTTGATTTTTCTACGGTGGTCTCATAGCTTATTCTTACTTAATTGTCCGTAATGAAGGTTTTCCGCAGTATAATTCCATACTGCTTTGCCGTATCTCAGCACCTTCATCTATTTGACCTTCCTGGTCAACCTTTTGACTTTTCGATCAACTTTGACTTTTTCGGTCAAATTTTGACCAACATGAAATCATAGAATTTTTCTTCCCTTTTTGCTCAAAGGTCAGATACATGACTAAGTAAACTGCTTATTGAGTCTCATAGCTAATTAAACGAGAACTCAAACATATACTGATATTTAACTCAGATCGTGAGTTTTATATCGACATCCAAGATTCAAACTTGGAATTTTTCTTGTTTAAAAGGAAATCATAAGTTCATCAAAATTCCGGATATTACAAATCTAGCCCTAAAGTTGTATGATCTTTTGGTTCAAAATTTATCCAGAAAAATAATTATTAATTATTTTTCTAGTAGGAATTAAATTTTGAAAAGGATTAGACTTCTATATAAATGCTAGGAATTATTGAGAAACTAATTTTTGGTATTTTTCTAGGAGAAAAACGTTTTTTGGGAGAGAAGAAAAAAATAATTTAGGTTTCTTCTACTTCATAAAATTTGGCTATCTTGTGAGAAAGAAAAAGAGAGAAAATTCCATTGAATCAAAACTATGAGGAAGGTTAAACCGAGTGATAATTTTCATAGGAGGTTAACCGGTTCCTGTTTTGTAGTTTTGGAGAAAGAAATTGGATCATATTCTCAATGAGGAACATCGGAATTGAGAAGGAGGGATCTAGACTTCAGATAGTATTACCGGTCACTTGGATTCATAGAACGTGTGCCCACACACTCTGAGACGTGGAACTCGAGAATAGTAGAGAAGACACGTTAGTCAAACGCTCTAATGATTCTGGAATCCGAGAAATAAGGTACGCTTGATCATGAATTTAATTTATTGTTATATGCATCATGGGATTCTTTTCGAAACGGCATAAAAATTTAAAACTTCCGCTGCGCTGTTACTCAGATATCGGATCCGTTTTTTTCCAACATCTAGTAGCGTAGAATCCATACTCTGGTAGAGTACAGTCTATATTCTACTAGAGTATAGTATATACTCGGCTAGAATATTTTATGTTTTCAACATGGATGACAGAATGTCTCCGACTCCGGTCGTCGGAATACTCTAGTAGAGTATAGTCAATACTCTAATAGAATATAATAAATACTTTACTACAATATTTTAAGTTTTCAATATTGATGACTGGATGTCTCCGGCTCTAGCCATCAGAAGGCTCTAGTATAATACAGTCCATACTCTAGTAGAGTACAGAGCATACTCTACTAGAATAGTTTAAGTTTTCCACGTGTATTGCTAGATGTCTTTGGCTCCAGCCACCGGTGTCAGTCGCCGGTATATTCTAATATATGCATACTTTGGTAGAATATATTACATACTAGAATATTTGGAATACTCTACTAAATTATTTTTTTTTTCCTTTAAACATGAAAGATCGGACGTTATTTTTATTTTTAATTCTACCAAAGTATTTTGTGTTTAACATAATTGGCTAATCTTGGTAACTTTTACATACGAGATTTTGTAACTCAACTAAGGATTCAAAGAGTACGGTTTTACCGGTCTCTAAAAATCATCAAAACTCATTCTTTGAGAACATAACAAAAAGAAAAATCAAGCAGTAATCAGCAATAATAATCAACCAAATTTGAAATTCTTTAGCACAAAAATTAAACTTACAAGCATAAACTTTCCATCTAAAATTTTTCACTAACAAATTATCATCAAAACCTGAACAAGACGAACAAAGTTAGCACCAACAGCAAGTCCACGTATCTTGTGCATTTATCTTGCAGATTAACCTAAGCATAACATACTGGCATGTTAAACGATATAAATTAAGGATTTAAAATAAAAATATCACAGAGAGGATAATAGCCACATACTGATTGAACAATTTATTCAGGTACATAGAAAGTGCCTGCCTAATTGCAATTTATCAAAATCAATGAAAAAAGCATTAAAAATCAAATCTGAGTCGAATAATTTAAAGATTAATTACGATTCCATCTATGAATTGGATTCCAAAAAACTGATCAAATTACTCACTTCCATGGCGGCGGCATTATACAGGAAGCAACATGTAGAGAAGCTGGTTCTGCTTTTGAACCACCAGAAGAAAAATTACCTGACTATAGAAAGAAGACGCTTCTCAACGAAGAGGATGCCATCGGTGGAGGTGGGATCCAACGGAGGACATAGGGCAATAGCAATCTGAAGTTTGCTGCAGCAGAAATTGCAAAGTTTCAGAGGTTGGTGGACCAATGATGTGACTCCATAGTCCATCGCGAAGACCAATGCTGCCAGTCACCGCCATGAAGACCAAATCTGCAGGCAAAACTGAAACAAAAAGCAGATTTCTTTCACCTAAGAAAGAACCAACATTACTATTGGGAAAAATTAAAAACTATTTTTCGGTTTTTGGTACGGTTGAAATTTCAAATGAGGAATAAGTCAGAATAAAAAATAATCAGGCCTTTTTCAATCCCAGAAAAATTGAAAACAATCTCCTAAAATGGCTTCAGTCTTATTACAAATGATGAACTGAAGAAATTGTGAAGCACATTCTCATTGCTTAACTATTGAAGGTACAGCAGTGATGCATATATATAGGGAAGAGCCTAACAAATTCTCTAACCAACTCTCTCTAGAATATACCGTAGCTTGTCTTATTATAACTGGCAAAACAGAAATAACAGACTAATAACAAACTAATAACAAACTAGAGCAATTAGGAAAGACTTAATATGCTAAGACTCCCCCTCAAGATGGAGAATATAGATTATGGATTCCCATCTTACTGAGAAGAAGTTGTAAAAGTGTTGGATGAAGTGCCTTGGTAAAGAGGTCTGCGAGTTGATTTTGAGTCGAAACATGCATGGTCTTCAAAACACCAGCTTGAATTCTTTCACACACAAAATGACAGTCGATTTTGATGTGCTTGGTGCGTTCATAAAAAACTGGGTTAGCTTCAATGTGAAGAGCAGCTTGATTATCATAGTAAAGGAGGGCTGGATCTTGATGAGCAACCCGCAAGTCCTTGAGCAAACCAAGTAGCCACACAATTTCACAGGTAGTATTAGCCATGGATCGGTACTCTGCTTCTGCTGAGGAGCGTGAGACCACTTGTTGCTTTCTGGATTTCCAAGAGATGAGTGAAGAACCTAGGAAGATGCAGAAACCAGTGAGGGAATGCTTGGTGTCGGGACATGTACCCCAGTCCGCATCGGAGAAAGCCTTAAGTTAGAGTGTTGATGTTGAAGAAAAGAAGAGCCCTTGACCTGAAGTCTTCTTGACATATTGTAAGACACGGATAGCTGCATTAAAATGAGAAGTACGAGGGGCTGCCACAAACTGACTGAGGCGGTTCATAGAATAGCTGAGGTCAGGTCGTGTGATAGTGAGATAAATGAGCTTGCCGATTAATCTTCGGTAGCTTGTAGGATCAGTAAGAGGTTCACCGTCAGATTGAGAAATTTTTAAATTGGTCTCCATGGGGATAGAGGCTGGCTTGCATTCCAAAGATTCAAAAAGAAACTCAAATAAATTGAAAAAAATAAAAATAAAAATTGTTCCATCAGTTTCTCATAAATAATTTTCTGGCAACCAAGCACATAATTGAAAATCACAATTGAGTTACTCATAATAATCAAAATGCACCTTGAAATTTTTTCATTATCAAAGAAGTATCTCATCAAAACCGTTTATGGATGCAAATCCATAGCAAAGTATGAATTAATCAAAATTCTCGGCACTAGCAAACTCAATCTCACAATTTTTTTTCCGTCATAAAATAAATATATATATATAAAAAAAACAGAAGAAGACTAAACTCAGCTTCTTAATCTGATGGCAGATCTACAGTGATGGTGGAGTTCGAGAGCCACCACAGCCGTGACGCCTCCACCGGCAAATCTCCCAGTTGGCTCGCGTGAAGGGAGAAAGGAGAGAGATTCGTGAATTTTGCACTCCTCTAGAGGCGACCACGAAGAGAAAGAGCAAAGAGAAGGACCTAATGTCTATGACCGAGGCTCACCGACGGTGATTTCTACACTCCTTTGGCGACCCGGCGACGATGATAGGGGGAGAGAGAAAGAGAGAGAGTGAAGAGAGAGAAGAAACAAATTAAAACAAAAAATATAAATGATAAAACATAAAGTGTGTTTGGTTGAAGGTAATCAAATGTAATCAGATACATGATAAACTTTTTAAAGTAATTAAATTCCTGGGGATATTAGGTTATAGTGTTTGGTTTGTATATAAATAATTTTGGTAAGATTTTCAGGAATGTTAAATTACTATGTTTGGTTGTGAACATGAATGTCGTTTTTTCTTAATAAATTGACAAAATTATCCTTTACTAAATTAATATATACTTTCAATAGCAATTAATTACAAATATATGGACAATAGCATAACTTTATGATTTGGCCAAATCAAATTGCAACAACACAAATAAAAATTGTAATTCAAGAATTAGTAGAAGTAAAATGCTCATCTTAAAATACAAATTCGTTGATTTTTTAAGAATATATAAAAATATATATATGAAAAATTGAGAGAATTCTTAAAGAGATTTTATTAACAAAATAACAAAAAAAATTTTAAATAACAATTTCTTGGTTCTAATCCTAATCTTATTTAAATTCAAATTATAACATATAATTAAATAAATAAAACTAATTGACTAAAATTAATAGTCCACGGGTAGCAAACGAAAGTGACAAAAGAAAAAAGTCTAATTGCCCTATTTCTATTTCATCATCCTAACAACATGAGAATGTAACCTAACTTAAATTCATCATCTAAAGTATAGAAGAAGTTGGTCTTGTCATGACTTTCGATAAGAATTTGACCGGCTTGCAAAACATGTTCCTATGTCAATCCATCTATCTTCTTCAACTCAGCAAATAAATTCATGCTCGGTGTATATGATTCAGTCTCATTCTAAAAGCATTTAGCAATTTTACTCATATTATCAGTAGAAAGGGCATAGATATCTGAGAATTTGCTAATTGTTTCAGTTAAGGTTTCAACCAAACTATCTTCAGACTTAGATTTCCTTTTCCTCTTTTTGTCTTTTTGCACTGGGGGTGTTGGTGTGTTTGTCTGGGTATCATCGTCAGGCTCTTGCTCGTTATCGTTTTCTTCTTCAACCAAGTTTGTTTCACCATCCAGAACTTCTATATCTATATCATCAATATAGCACGATCTTTTCCGAATATAACAGATAACTCATCATAATACTGAAAAGATTTGTTTCTTAAACCCTTTGCTGTAGGGTGACTCTACAAACAAGAAATAGACATTTCAAAATCATAGGCTTATAAACTTCTAAAGAAACATTTATGATTCAAATGATTAAGTATTCAACTAACCTTAACTCATTCATCGAAGACATCCTTTTCAGCAGTGATACACTTGTCCACATCGTTCTAACCAAACCCACTAGCATTTGGTCCCAACATTTTAGAGATGACATAATATTGTTTTTTCCACAACTTAACACGAGAATCAATATGCGGTTATACTCTAATTCCACATCCATGAAGCTTTTCATTCATCATTTTCTCCAGTTGTTGCAACTGGCTCGGCTTGAATGAACCTGCCTCTGTTTTCCACTTCCCACTTGTAGTGATATCCAACAAGCACTCAACCAACTTTGCATCTTTAGCTGAAGTCCATTGATGTTTTGAAACACTAGATGATGAAGTGTTCTCACTAGATTCCATCTGTTACTAACACACATAAGTAATGTAGCGAGAAAGAAAGAGGCAAATAAATAAAGTAATAATAATAAACTATAACTTTAAGTAACAATACTCAAGTATCCACACTAAACAATGAAGCTGTAATGACCTGTCCTACGTAGGCTGTTACCATACTTATCTTACATAATTACTTAACCTATTTAACTTAGCAGAATTACGGAATAATTTTTTTTTAACACTTGAAACTAAAATCTATCTCATAATATAGTTACATATACATACACACACTTGCTTACCTTAGTACTGAATTATCAAACTTCCGTACAATATATTTCATAAAACATAACATAATATAACAAATCGCATAGCGATCTCCATCCCAAGTTTCACATCTCGCCGTGCCAAGCCCCACCATCTTGTATCAAGGATTACCGATAGGTTGCTTACCTACAGCATAGACGTAAGTTGTGAGCTTTCGCTTAGTAAGTATAACTATAAACCTGCAAAACAAAACTTAATAAAGCAATGCATGAACCAATTATGCTTCATTATGCTTTCTTATGTTAGCATATCTTTGGGCCCCTTACTTAACATAATTGTACGTACCGTGGTACGTAACCATAGAGTGGTTGGGACGGCCAGCCCAGTCTAACTCAAACCATAGACCAAACCCGACCTAGTGCGGGTCGGTACGATACAAGACAACTTGCTTACTAACATACTTGAAAATTACTTTAAATCTTTAAAGCTTATTCTTATCTTAAAACATATTTAATAAACCATTTCGTACTTGAAACTTGGCCTTAGTCTTACAATATGAATTAGTGAACATGCTTCATGATGTCACATAATAAATCATAAATCATATACATCACATATCTGCATAACTTTTAAATAAAATATGCAAGTAGCAAAACAAATAGCCTATGTTGTAGGCGGAGTTGTACTTACTGGTTAGGCTACGTCCTATGTTTTGTTGTTCCAATCAGGTTACTTCCCTGTTTTCTAAAAGGACGTAAGATATGTAATAACCGCCCTTTTTGATTGATTCATGATTTCCTCATTGAGGAAAAAATGAATATTTATGTGAAATGTCTGATATGATTTTATCAGATATATTTGAGTTCTTATAGCATAATAAGACTCAAAACAGCTTGTTTAGTTAAGCATGATGCCTTTTGAGGAAAAAGGCAGAATTAGAATTTATGACCTTACCCGGTCAAAGTTTGACCAGAAAAGTCAAAGGTATGAATATGACGGTACTATAGTATAGCAAGCAGTACGGGAATTATACTGCGAAAAACTGTTATCACGGATGAAATAGTAAGAATAAGGTTCAAGATCACTTTAGAAAAATCAAGCACAATATTTATAACAATAAGGGTTAAATAGCTCAAAGTCATATGAAAAAGTTTTACGCAGTCAAATTTTACGCAGATAAATTCTAAACTGCAGTCCAGTATGACAGTACTGTTATTAGTTGAAAACATTATTTGTAATATCTGCATTAGTATGAAAATGGACTGTATATTAGGAGATAAGCCAAACGGAGACCTAATGGGGGGACACCTCATTATGGATAATTATATGAATTTTTAAATTTTTGGAAAAGAATTAAGGTAGATAAATATTGAACTTACTTGGCCTCCAAGACTTCCCATAATGACCGGCCACCTCACAAGGATCAATGAGCAGATATTTTTGTTTTAAGTTTAGATGTGCAATTTTGAGAATAAAAATAATCCTAGAAAGAAAATAAAATTTCACCTATAAATAGGTGATGTGGGGTTGATTTTTGACCACTTAGTGGAACCCCAAAATTTCTAGCTTACTCTTTAGTTCAGCCCCTCCCTAGAAACCGAGCCAAAGAAGAAAAAAAAAAAAAGAAAGAGAGTGGTCGGATTTTGGTGAAGAAAAGCAAGAAAAAAATTTCGGATCCAAGCTTGAGAATTCATCTCCAAGATCTAGAGGTAACCCTCTCAAATCCCTAAGCTTTTTATTGAGTTTTGAGCAAAGTTTTAAGTGTATTTCAAGCTTGGAAGTAAGAGCATAAGCTCACCATTTATGTTCATACTCTAGGTCGTTTACCTACTATGTGCTTGATTTAGGTTTTTGTGATCTTGATTTATGATTTTGTGCATGCTTTTGATTGTAGACTCCGGAAATTTTGTGGTTTATGTATGTGACTATTAGGTGTTTGTTATATGTCCCCACTTACTTCAAGATGATGTTTTATGAATGATTATAGGAATGGATGATGTATGTTGATTATAGAGTTCAAGAAAAACCCTAAAAAACCCTAGTTTGGTGAAAATCACCAAATGGGTTTGCATGAATGATTGAATGATTGAATGACTAAGAATGAATGTATGATTATGGAAATGTTACGTAATATGCTGCATGCTTGACATAGGCTCACGGTTACGGCCGTTTGAGGTAGGGTGTGTAGCGCCCCGACCGTCCACGTAGGGGCCGACTACGCAAACGTGGGCCGTTACCATGCTTGCTTAACTTACTTCTTAATTTAAAAAGCTTAACTTACTGAAAATTTCGGAGTAAAATTTTTTCTTTTCTTACTTACATAAAACTTAACTTATCCTCATGCATATTCATAAGTACTCACTCGAGTACCGAGCTTTCATAATCATATTGAAAGCTAACATAATCATACCGTGGACCAATCCGACCTAATGCGGTTCGGTACAACACGAGGAAACTTATTGCCATCATCCTTAAAAAACCATTCCTTAACTTGTTCTTGAAAACAATTTCTTAAAATTAGTTTTCTTCTTGAAAACAGTTTCTTATCCATACTATCACTTTAACGTAACATAAAATGCATCTTTCAAATATATTTTTCAAAACATATTTTACATAGAATAATTTCAAAACCCGTGGCGGTGTCCATCCCACATTTCACAGTCTGTAGTACCAGCCTTCACATCTTGCATCATGTATTACCAGTAGGTTGTTAACCTACAGCATGAACGTAAGTAATGAGCTTATGCCCAGTAAGTACAACGTTCAATCCGCAAAACATTTTAACAAAAGAATGCATTGACCAATTATGCTTTCCTATAATTAATTAAATTTTCATATATTATCTTGGTTCTGTTTTCTTGCATGTCATGTGTGCACGTACCGTGGTCCATAGCTAAGGAGTGGCGGGACGCAGCCAATCCAATCCAACTCAAACCATGAAACAAACTGTTTAACATTGAGTGATTGGGGCAGCCAATCCAATCCAATCCAAACCATAGACTAAACCATTTAAACTTGCCATTATGGCAAGTCAGTACGACACAATGACCTTAACTTGTCTTAAACTGTGTTCTTACCATGTAGTTAAATATTTGTGAGCATGCTACATGATGTCACTATATTAAAACATAACATAACACAATCCATAACGTAAACACCGTAACATAATCTTCATAACATAAACCTCATATCATAACATAACTATCGTAACATAACCATCGTAACGTAACATCATCGTAACATAAACATCATAACGTAATCATCGTAACATAAACATCGTAACGTAACCATCGTAACATAACATCGTAACGTAATCATCGTAACATAAACATCGTATCGTAATCATCGTAACATAACATCATACGTAAGTACCATAACTTAACTTATGCATATCAATGCATGATTTCTTGAAAAACATGTTATAAAAACATTTTTGCCCATGCTGTAGGCGGAGTTATACTTACTTGTCGTCCTATGCTCTTGGTTTATTGTCCGAATCATGGCACGACAGCAGTTCATACTCCTATTTCCAAACAGGGTGTAAGATAAAAGTTATACACCTTTTATCTTACCATAAATCATAATCGTTAACTGTTGGTGGCCTAACCAACATGCGTTCTTAGTCTTAGTTATATGTCCCCTCCTATACAAAATATCTTATTTGGTTACTATAAGTAACCTCATTACTAAGCCCGCATCCATACAGGTCTGGTTAGGTTACTATCCTAACCTTGGGCATATGACTTAACATTCTGGGTTCATAATCAATTGGGTTATTACAAATAACCCTAGATCTTAGATTATCATAATTTCGGTATTTCATTGGGTTATGTTGGGTAACCCTTGAGATGATAAACTTTGGTCAAACTTGATCAACCAAAGTCAACCTTCTATGGTCAAACTTGGACTTTGGGGGTCAAGCCCAATAACTCGGGTATCCTTCCCGGTTACCCTCCGTTACTATCTTGCTACATGTCTTTGGGTTTAAAAATCCAATTTTCCTTTGTCTCGGAAAATTTGGTGAATTCGGTTTAAAAACCCTTTGCTTGACTTATAAAATTTGTTGAGAACTGAAAACTGCCATTGGAAAAATTCTCAAAGTCAAAACATTGGGGTTGATGAAAAATACCGTTTTCCTACATTATTTTAGAAAATCCTGTGCATGAGCAGGAATTTCCTGCTTATGTACTATTTTTCTGAAAATCTTGTGCTGGAATTTCTGTTTCCTGCACAGTTTTTAGAATCCAAATTTTAATTTAAAATCTGTTCAGAATTTGATAAAACTTTCTTCATAAAAGTTGTAGATCTCCAGTTCGGAATTTAACATGCCCTTATTCTTTGTGGAACTCACCTGGCCGTGCATAAATACTGGGCATGGTCAGGCTCGGATTTTCATAAAAACCGAGGCCTTTGGAGCCTTATTTTGAAAAACGGTCAACGTTTCCCTCTAGGAAAAGCCATTATCTACAACTTTGTAGTTTTGAGTTTCTTCAAATTCAGCCTCTAAGGGCCTCAAATTACCATTTCCAGAACGCTGCCCAGTCTTGACCTGAGACTGGCAGTTTTGGTTCTTAAATCCGTTTCTCATCCTAAAACGTGCACACTACCTCAACCGACCACAGCGGGAGCCTAAGATCACACATGCAATCGTTTCTAACGTTCCAATCCATCATGCACATAATCATACATTCATTCTCAAACCTATGGGGACATACAACAAACACATGGTAGGCATATTTGCAAACATGCATCAAAACATAAACTAGAGACCACCAACCCTAATCAAGCATAATCAAGCACTTTAAGCCTTGCTAGGAAGATAAAAGGTGAGCTTATGCTCTTACATCCAATGCTGGAAATACACATAAACTTGAACCAAACATTAGAGGGTGGAGAGAATTACCTCAAGATTCAAGAAAATGAATCTACCCTCGGTTGCCTATAACCGGCCGTGCTCCTCCAATGAGCACCAAAACTTTTTGGTCCCTTGGTGGCTGTCCCTACACAGACCCGGCCACTCACACTCACCAATCTCTCTTCACTTTTTCCTTTCTCTTTCCTATTCCCTCACAACCGGCCACTTTGGCCAAGTTGGTTCCCAAAATTTTTCCACTCTATGGCTCGGCTTCTAGGGGAGATTTGGAGAAAATTGGGCAGAGTTTTGGGATGATTTTAGCTGTCAAAATCCGCCCCCTTCATGCCCTATTTATAGGTGAAAATTACAAATTTTCACCATTTAATTTTATTTCAAAAATTGCATATTAGGACCTAAAAATAAAATATTTGCTAAGTGGTCCTCCTAGGTGGCCGCCATTAGGGGTCCTTGGTCGCCAAGAAAATTCTTCACCAAGTCTTGCTTACATCACCCTAGTGACATCACTTGATGACATCATCTTGCTTACCTCACCTTTTCTTAAATTTGCATTTTAGTCCCTAAAGGACAAAATATTTACCCATTTATCCTTATAGGTGGCCGGCCATTAGAATTTGCTTGGAGACCAAGTTTTCTTACATCATCATGCTTATGTCACCTTGCTTACATCATCAAGGCAATTTCTTAAAATTACACTTTGGCCCCTATAGACAAAAATATTTGCATCTTAGTCCCTCAAGTGACTGGCCATATGTGCTAGGTGGCATCCAAAGATTTTTCCCACTTTTCTTTAATCAATAATGATGTCATAAATCCAAGATAAGGTGATGACATCATAAGGCCTTGTTTGGCTTGTTACTTAATATGCAGTCCATTTTTATACTAACACAGATATTTCCAATACTGTTATTAACTAATAACAGTATTTTATATTGTACTACAGTCCAAAATTTATCTATGTAAAAATAAACTGAATAAAATTTTTCTTATTTCTTGGCACCTTTCTTGCCCTTAATACCATACTTGGTGTGCTTGATTTTATAGGGTGGTCTCGTAGCTTGTGCTTGCTTATTTGTCTGTAATGAAGGTTTTCGCAGTATATCTTCCATACTGTTTTGCCATATCTCAGCACCTTCATCTATTTGACCTTCATGGTCAACCTTTGACTTTTCGATCAACTTTGACTTTTTCGGTCAAACTTTGACCAACATAAAATCATAGGATTTTTTCTTCCCTTTTTGCTCAAGGGTCACATGCATGACTAAGCAAACTGCTTATTGAGTTTCATAGCTAATTAAATGAGAACTCAAACATATAATGATATTAACTCAGATCGTGAGTTTCATATCGACATATAAGATTCAAACTTAAAATTTTCCTTCTCTAAAAGGAAATTATAGGTTCATCAAAATTCCGGGTATTACAGGGTGTGCATAATTTTACGTAAGAACCAACCAAAAGCCGAAACTGCTAGTTCGGGTAAAAACTGGGTAGTAATTTGGAAACAGGATTTTGAGGCGTTTAGAGGCCGAATTTGAGAAAAGTTAAAACTACAAAGTTATAGAGAATTGAAAATCCTAGGGAACGATATGGATAGTTTTGAAAAATAAGGCCCCAAAGGCCTTCGTTTTTATGAAAACTCGAGCCTAGACCACCTAGACCCCTGTGCACGGCCAAGCAGGTTCAACAGAGAAAAAGTGAAAGTTAAAGGTAGAACTGGATTTTGAGCAAAAAATGAAAGTTGTAGGGTTTTTCAAGATCTAAAACTTTCATGAAGAAAACTTTTTCAAAATCTAAACATATTTTAAAATGAAATTGAATCTTAAAAACTAGGTAGGAAATAGGAAATCCCTGCACATGATTTTCAAAACAGTGCATGCACAGGCAATTCCTGCACATGCACTAATAACTGGAATTATGAGACTGTTTTTAGCAAACTCTTCCAAACTTAGATAGTTTTACTCAAAACAGTTTTAAATGGTTAATCAAACCCAGTTTAGTACGAAAAGAAAACAATAAATTAATAAGACAAATAGTAATCGGAAAGGTTACTAAAAATTAATTGGACCAAGTTATAGTAAACCAATAGGTTACGAACTTTATATGTTAGACTTTGGATCCAAGGTTACTCATGATAACCAAATAGGATACCACTTTAATCATTGGACCTTAATAGCCTAATAGGCTTTTTAATTTAAACATAACTTGGGCTTATACCTAGGGTTACTAATAGTAACCTAATAGGATGCCAAGTATAACTGGGCCTAAAAGCCAGGGTTACCCTAAGTAACATAACAAGATATTATTTAAGTATGTTGGGCAATAAGCCCTACGGTTACAGTAAGTAACCAAACAGGTTATCATAAGATAATGTAGGGGGGACATATAACTAAGGATTTCTCGTGGATGTTGTTTAGGATACCAACATCTAATGTCATGGTTAAGAGTAAGATATGATGATTCTTATCTTACATCCTTATTGATAATAGGTAGTTAACCTGTTGTTGCAATCAGTAGGAGCAACAAACTTAGGATGTACATAAGAGGTAAGTACAAATCCACCTACAGCATAGGCAAAAATGTTTTTCCTGCTTATATGATTTTAAGCTCATGCATGTATGATATAGTGCATATGATTTATGCCTTGATGATGTGATGTATATGATTTATGCCTTGATGATGTAGTGCATATGGTTTATGCTTTATTATTATGGCATCAAGTAGCATGCTCACTAATGATAAGTCACTTGGTAAGAACAAAGATCAAGTTTCAAGTAAGAAACTGATTTCAAGGAACATATTTTCAAGAAGAAAACCTTTTTCAAGAAAATGTTTTCAAGAACAAGTTAAGGAAGAGTTTTAAGTATGATGGTAAGCCAGTTACCTCGTGTCATACCGACTTGCCTCCAGGTCAGGTTTGGTTTATGGCTTGACTTGGACTGCACTGGCCGCCCCAACCACTCCATGGCTGCGCGCCACAGTGGTACACTTACGTTAAGTAAGGGGCCTAAAAATATGCTAACCTAAGACAGCATAATGAAGGCATAATTGGTTCATGCATTGTTCCATTATGAAATGTTTGCGGATTAACAGTTGTACTTGCTGAGCAAAAGCTCATGTCTTACGTTTATGCTGTAGGTAAGCAACCTGCCAGCAATCTTTGATACAAGACGGTGGAGCGCGGCAAGGCTGCCTATGAAATCTTGGGATGGGAACCATTACGTATTTTGTTTGACAGTTAACGTAAAATGTTGTATGTACCGAAATAAGTTTGGTATTCAATTCATATATATATATATATGTATACATATTTATACAAATAAGTATAGTATGAGTAAGTTTGCAAGATTTAAGTTGTTAAAAAAAAAATTATTCCGTATTTCTGTCAAGTAAATAACTAAGATAAGATAAGTAATGTAACGGCCATATTAGGCAGGTCATTACATAGTTGGTATATGAGCGGTTTCCTGCCATCTAATTTCATAGCCTGCCTGCTAGCGCCACTGTCATCGCAAGTAGAATTTACTTATGTGTATGAGTACTTACTATGTAAATGTAATATGGTAGAGTTAACGTCATAGATTTGAGGCGTGTGGACGAGGATCGTGACACTGCTTAGGTCTTTCTTGGGATAAGCCCATTGTTAATGGATAGGACTCGCAAGACTATATCGCTAGTAGGGTGGCTCGATGATATGGAGACCATCTTTCTAGTATGCCACATAAAAAGCACACCTTCAGGTAGCGCTAGCCAGTAGGTGTCTAGCTGGAACCGCTAGGCTGTGGTGGCTAACATTAGGGCTATCTGATATCCAAGGAGTAACATGGGCAGATTTTCGTGCCCTTATTATAGCACGTTATGGGCCATTACTGCCAAAGATTTCAGGATGTGATGCTATTATAGAGGCAGAGATAATAGCATATATGGTATAAGTAGTAGCCCCGGAGGAAGACTATCTACTGGTGCCTATCGATGATGCTGGCATTCCTGAGCCACTGTCCGAGGAAGGTCTGTTTTTGCCCAAGGACCCTATCCCAGCCGTCCCACTATAGGAAATTCCATCACATGAGGTGGAGGCCAACGCAGATAACAACAAAGTGGACCTTGCCGATTTCTTGGCTGCTCCCGAGGATTCTCCAGTAATCATCATCGCTAGTGATGATGATGAAGAAAATGCTGAGGAAGAGATAGAAGACATCGAGGATGACCCGGAGGAGATTTTATTCAGTGACGATGATTGGGACGTGTTCTCCAATGTGACGACCGAGTAGATCGTTTAGACCTAAGTCTGACTTTTATTATTTTATTCTTTTGACCTTAGGATTGTTTATAGGATATGTATGATAGTAAAGTGGCAGACACTTCCATCTCATTTCTGACCACGTATATATAACAAGTATAGAGTGTATTGGATATGTATATGGTACCAAAATGATGTACTTTTGTATGATGTACAAAAGGACAAGTCTAAGTATGAAATGTACATAAGGAAGTTACGATGTTATGATTAAGTACCAGTTATGAAAGATTTATGAAGGATCCATGATGTAGTCATGATATGAGAAGATGAGATCACGATGGATCTCTAATATGATGTTTTTATGATATGATACGATAATGCTATGATACGACATGATAAGTCTTGATAATATTATGACATGAATTAAGTTATGATGTGATAAGTTATGAATGAAAGAAAAGATATTAAAAGTATGATAATATCTTTTCTTAAGTAGGAAATTAGAATACGGTACATACGCGAACACAGGATAATCAAAACTCATAAGTGCCTGATCTTGCGAACGTAGTAGCAACGTTGCAACGACAGTTAATGGAATAGCAGTGAGAAACTGATTGACTTCGGGAGCAGATAGCCCGATTCGATCAGATACCTCGAGCTAATGTAGTCCCGCCTCAAGGAAACCCTGTACCTCCAGTAGTTTCGCAGGTACCAGAGGATCACTAAGAGGTTCCACAGAACGCTAAAATTCCGTTAGCACCCATAGGGGTACAAATAAACCCACCATTGATTAAGGAGGATCTGTTGTATGAGCGCTTTAGGCGAATGAAGGCGCCTGAGTTCGAAGGACCTACGGACCCGATAGAGGCTGACAATTGGTTGATAGATGTAACGACCCGCCTAGCATAGGCCGTTACCATACATACATACATACATACATACATACATACATACATACATACATGCCTTCATACTTACTTACTTACTTAGCATAAATAGCGGAAGAAATTTTTTTTTTTATACGGTGGTACGAATGAAAGACGATATATATAAAGACGATGTTCGAAGTTCGAATATGAAATACTGTACATAAAGAAACAAAATGCGTAGCGGCCTCATATTCCACATCCTTCACAGTTCACCCTGCCCCGCTCGCCATCTTGTATCAAAAATTGTCGGTAGGTTGTTTACCTACAGCATAGATGTAAAACACGTGAGCTTTCACTCGACAAGTACAACATAATTATCCGCAACAATAAATCTTACAAAACATATCTCAATCCATCATAACATATTCTACCCTAATCATGCATGAGCCAATTATGCTTCATTATGCTTGCTTGTTCTTTCATAACTTATCATACATTACTTGCTTTTCTTTCTTATATTGCTTATCTTACTTATCTTGGTTATGGGCCCCTTACATGAGTGTACGTACCGGGCGCGCAACTATGGTGTGGTTGGGGCGGCCAGTCCATTTCCAACTCAAACCATAGTCCAACTCGACCTGTGAGTGGGTCGGTACGACACAGCAACTTGCTTGCCATCATACTTGCTTTTCGTTATCTCTTATTTAGAATTTGTGAACATGCTTCGTGATGTCACACATTCATAAGACATAATCATATCATACTTCATCTCATAACTTAATGCATCATAAACATACCGTACGTCATAATCATAACAAGATCATAGCACATAGCATCATCACATCACATCTCATAAGCATTTCCTAATATCAAACAAGTCTAACATACATTTACATCACATACTAATAGCATCACATCACTTGGGTAAGTATACAACAAAAAGCCTATGCTGTAGGCGGAGTTGTACTTACCTCGAATGCTATGTCCAATGTTATGCCGCTCCTGCTTGGGGCGTAATAACAGATTACCTCCTGCTATTACAAAGGACATAGTGTAAGGATTCTGAAAATCCTACCTTTAAACTGTTGGTTAACTTAACCAATATTATTTTCACCTATGGTTATATGTCCCACCCTATCGATCATGAAACATCATATATGGGTTGCTATAAGTAACCCCATAAGTAACCCTCTTGCTTAGGGTCTTAACTAAATGACTTAGTCGTTTATTGGGTTACGTTGGATAACCCTTGGGCTTCGGGCCCAACTTAAAAACTTAGTTTGAAAAACACTTCTTTTCCTTTGCTTTGAAACTTAGGGTTTTCTTCAAAATTTCTTAAAATCTTAAGAGTAAGTTTTTTGTAAACACCATTAAAATAGAAACTGCCTTTGGAACAGCTTCATACAGTCAAAACATTGGGGTTTGTTGAAAATACAGTTTTATGCATTGTTTTTAGAAAATCCTGTGCAGGAATTTCCTGTTTACTGCACAGTTTTTGAAATCTAATTTTTATTTAAAAAACTAGATCGAAACTGAAAACGTTTTCTTCATGAAAGTTTTAGATCTTGAATTTTCATGTTTTGTTCAAAACCAAATTCGGACTTTAACTTACTCTTTTACCTTGTTAAACTGTCCTGGCCGTGCATGAAAACTGGGCATGGTCAGGCTCGGATTTCCATAAAAACAAAGGCTGTTGGAGCCTTATTTTTGAAAACTGTCTACCATGTCCTATAGTAAAAAATCTTTTCTACAACTTTCCTGTTTTAGGTTTTACCAGATTCGGCCTTGAAGAACCTCAAATTTAGGTTTCTAGAAAACTGGTCAGTTTAAACCTGAATCTGGCAGTTTCTCTTGTTTAAGTTGATTTCGCGTCCTACTCGCGCACACTACCTCAACCGACCACAGCGGGAGCTTAAATTCAACATGCAGCGCTTTCTAACATAATTTTTCTTTAATCACACTTTAAATCACAGCCATGCAATCCATTTTTCAAATTGGGATTAACTAGGGTTTGCATGGCTTTCTAAGTTGCCTAATTGATCTCAATCCAACCATGCAATGTATTAACACAAAACAGAACATACTTAAGCCTATTAGGGACATATAACCTTATCAATCATCTAATATGAAATCAACATAATCAAGCAAGCATCAACATAAAAATCATACAAAACTTAATAAAACCAAACCACCCTTAGATCCTAATCAAGCACATAACCTAAATCCTAAATCCTAAAATAGGGCAATAATGAAATTGAGCTTATGCTCTTACAATTATCAACTTGAAATACATATAATTTCAAATTGAAGCTCAATTAGATAGATTAAGGCTATGGGAGAGTTTACCTTTCTTAACCCTAAGAGATGTTAGGGTTTGGTCTAAAAACTTTCAGCTCCTTGGCTCCTAGGTGCAACCGGCCTCTCCCCCTAGCCTTCCCAAAAAATTTTGTGTCCATTGGGTGTGGTTCCAATCCAATCCAGCCACTCACCACCTAAGTCCCTAACACTTTTTTATGCTTTCCTTGCTTGCACACAACCGGCCTTTTGGCCACAAAATGGGTTCCAAGATTTTTCCAACACTTTTTCTTTCTTCCTAGCTGAAATCCGAACTCACCCTTGGAGATTCTCTCTTGGATTTATGTTTTTGCTCTATTCTTTCTTGGCTGCCTTGGGTTTGGTTTTGGAGCAGAAAAATGGGCAGAACTTAGCTAGATTTTTCCAATTGTTTTGAACAAATGGCACCCCTATTTATAGAGGTTTTGAAACTTTGCTAAATTGTAAAATAGTCCTTCAAGAAGCAAGATTTTGCACTTTGGGATGCATAGGTGGCCGGCCATTCAAGTCTAGAAGGATCCAAAAATTCTTTCCAATTTTAGCTAAATCCAAAATGATGTCATAATTTATGGATAAGGTGATGTCATCCACCTTAAGGCTTGTTTGCCTTATTGCTCCAATATGCAGTCCATCTTTGTACCAAAACAGATATTGCCAATACTGTGGTCATTAATCCACAGTATTGGATACTGAATTGCAGTCCAAAATTTATCTGTCTTAAAATGGACTGTACGAAAAATTCTCTTTTTACTTAAAGTCCTTTGCCCCTTAATTCCCAATTTAATGTGCTTGATTTTTCTATGGTGGTTTTAAATCTAATTCTAACTATCTGATATGTAAAAACGGTTTTCCGCAGTACATTTCCTATACTGCTTATCATACTTCATTATCGTCACATAGTTGACTTTTCTAGTCAATCTTTGACATATTGGGTCAACTTTGACTTTCCATAAAATCATAGAATTTTTCTATCATTTCAATCAAAAAGGTTATATGCTTAGCTAAGCAATCATATTTGACTCTCATGAAGTCATAAGAACTCACAAAACTCAGTAAAAACCCTTGGTCGGGCTTTTTCATGAATACCATCATGGTACAACATAAAGTTCTATACAAAGAAATCGTAAAGTTAAAAATTCTAGTTCTTACAATCTACCCCCTTAAAAATTTTCGTCCTCGAAAATTAGAACAAACCTGGGTAGTTCTTCTTCATCTCATCTTCCAATTCCCAGGTTGCTTCTTCAACCTTGTGGTTTCACCACAATACTTTAACCATGGGAATGGTTTTATTCCTTAGGACCTTCTCTTCCAGATCCAAAATTCGAACTGGCTTTTCTTCATAAGTCAAGTCCGTTTGAACCTCCACTGGTTCTTGACTAAGCACATGGGAAGGGTCAGGTACATACTTCTTTAGCATCGATACATGGAAAATATTATGCATCAAAGCTAACTCTGGCGGTAGGGCAAGCTTATAGACTATTTTTCCAATTCTCTCAAGGATCTCGAAAGGTCCTGTATACCTTGGACTAAGCTTCCCCTTTTTACTAAATCGCATTACTCCTTTCATAAGAGCAATCTTAATTAAAACGGCATCTCCAACTTGAAATTCCAAAGGCCTCCTACGCTTATCAGCATAGCTTTTCTGTCTGCTAAAAGCTATGTCGAGCCTTTGCTTGATCTTCGTGATATCCTCGGAGGTCTTTGTAATAACTAGAATTTTTCTATGTTACAATTTCTTGTATAGAAATTTGAATTGTACCGTGAAGGTAGTCATGCAAAAGCCCGGTTTAGGGTTTTTATTGAAATTTGTGAGTTCTTATGCGTTATAAGACTCAAAAATGATTGCTTAGTCAAGCATGATACCTTTTGAGTGAAAAGGTATAAAAACGTGATGCTTTTTATTTTGGTCAAAGTTTGACCAAAAGACGTCAAAGTTGACCACGAAATTCAAAGTTGACCAAGAGAGTCAACATTGGCCAAGAAAGGCAACATCGACTAAGAGAAGTCAAGGATGGCCTAAAAATGTCAACTAGATGTCGAAACTTAAGTATGTGATGCAGTATGAGGTATATACTGCGAAAAGCCATTTTTACAACGCAGATAGTAAGAATAAGTTTTAAAACCATCATAGAAAAATCAAGCACATTAAGTAGGATAGTAAAGGCCAAAGGGCTTGGAGCAAAAAGGAAAAGTTTCGTACAGTCCATCCTTACGCAGATAAATTTTGGACTGTAGTGTAGAAGCTTGTACTGTGTATAAGAGAGCACAGTATTAAAAATACCTGTTTGGCATTAAAATGGACTGTTTACTAAGGAAAAAGCCAAACAAAGCCTTTATGGATGAGATCACTTAACTTTAACATTATGACATCATTTCCATAATTAAGGAAATTATGGAAAGTAATTAGGATGGTTCTAGAGTGCAAGGTGGCCGGCCAACTAAGAGGGCTTGGTGCAAAAATTGAAATTTTTGGAGGGTTTTTGGAGCAATTGGAAGAAGTTGCCCTCACCTATAAATAGGTGGCCATTTGAACATTTTTGTTCACAAAAATTGTGAAAAGCAACCAAACTTTGCCCAATTTTCTCCTCACCAAAACCGAACTTTGACAGCATCCAAAAGAGAGAAAAAGTTTCAAAAACTTAAGGAAATAGTCTTAGGACAGTTCGGGTTTCACTAGGAAGCAAGCTAGGAAGTTGGAAAAAAAATTGGAAACCAACTTGGCATTGGTGGCCGGTTGTGAGGCAGCAGCAAAGGTAGAAGAGAAAGTGAAAGGGAAAGCTGTTGGAAGGTGGCTGATTTTGTGTTGAGTGGCCGGAGAAGTGTAGGAGCAACCCCTAGGTGGCTGGAAAAATTTCTGGTGCTCATTGAAGGAGCAAGGCCGGCTGTACCAAGGAGAAAGGAAGAAAAACTTTTGGAGCCAAGCAAACCTACTCTTGGATTAAGTAAGGTAAAAATCCTCTTGAACCTTAAATCTTTCAATTCAAGTTTTAAATTGAAGATTTAAGTGTATTTCAAGTTGGTTTGTAATGAGCATAAGCTCAATTTAATTTTCAAGCCTAGACTAGATTTTAGGGTTATGTGCTTGATTAGTTAAGTATGGTTTTTGAATGATGGTTTGATTGATAGTTTTAATTATGTTTATGTTGTTGATTTCTAGGGTTGCATGATTAGAAAGATTAGTTGGTTATATGTCCCCTAAAAATCTGTCAAATAGATTATGAATGGCATGTTAGGGTATTAGATTGAATTATTAATGCCATGGTTGGATTTAGGATAAAACCATGCAAACCCTAACTTTAATTGATGCAAATTGTTGTTTGACTTGCATGATCATGTGGGGTTCATGTAAGTTAATTTGGGATGGTAGAAAAACGTTGCATGATGATCCTAGGCTCCCGCTGTGGGCGGTTGAGGTAGTGTGCACGATTTAGGACGAAAAAATTTATGAAGATAGAAAACTGCCAATTCGGGTTTAAACTGGCCAGTTTTCTGGAAAGCCAGTTTTGAGGCCCTTAGAGGCTGATTTTGGGAAAACCTAAAACATGAAAGTTATAGAGTAGGATTTTTGCTAGAGGACATTGTGGACAGTTTTGAAAAATAAGGCTCCAATAGCCTTCGTTTTTTATGAAAACCCGAGCCTGACTGTGCCCAGACCCTATGCACGGCCAGGTGAGTTCAAAAGGAAAAATTAATGAGTTAGAGGCCGATTTGGGTCTCGAGTTAAACACAAAAGTTTTAGGGTTTTTCATGATTTAAAAATTTCATGAAGAAAACATTTTCAAATTCGGCTTTGATTTTTAAATAGAAAATTAGATTTCAAAACTGTGCAGTGAACAGGAAATTCCTGCACAGAGTTTTCTAAAACAGTGCAGGAAAAGGACATTTCTGCACATACACTGACAAATTTATTCCAAGAAACTGTTCCAAAGGCAGTTTCCATTTTTAATGATTTGTATAAATATGATTTCAAGTTTTATAAAGATTTTGAGGAAAAGTAAGTTTAAAACCCCAAGTTTTCCAAAGTAAAGAAAAAAGGGTTTTAAACCAAGTTGAATGGCAATAACAGGGAATATACCGAGTTATTGGTTTGGACTCGAAGCCGAAGGGTTATCCAACGTAACCCAATAAAGTAATAAGTACGATTAGTGGGTCCTAAAAACCTAGGGTTACTTAGAGTAACCTATTGGGTTGTGCTTTAAAAGGCTTAGGCCCAAGGTCAAATATTAGCAGCCTAAAACTGCTATGAAAGGCTGTTTAGCCAAGGTTACTTTAAGTAACTAATCAAGTTACGTTTTAAGTGTAGTAAGACCCTAATCTCTAGGGTTATCCGCGATACTGAGAAAGTATCCGGCAATGTTTAAGAAAGGGGGCATATAACTATGATTAGGGATGAATGTTGGTTTGATTACCAGCATTCTATAAGAACAGAATTCTTACCCTATGTCCTCTGATATAGCAGGAGATAGCCTGCTGCAGTATCCTGAATTGGATCGACACCCCTCTGGACTTAGTGTTCGAGGTAAGTACAACTCCGCCTACAGCATAGGCTTACTGTTGAATACTTACCCAAGTATGTTTGGTGTGTATGACGTGATGATGTTTATGTTTATGATATGATTAGGATAAGTTCATGATAAGGTATAATGCTAAGATATGAGCATGAATTATGAATAGTGACATCATGAAGCATGTTCACTAATAAGATCAAGTATGAGATTATGAAAGTAAGTAAGATGGCAAGCAAGCTTGCCTGTGTCGTACCGACCCGCGTTAGGTCGGGTTGGACTATGGTTTGAGTTGGAAATGGACTGGCCGCCCCAACCAAATCATAGTTGCGCGCCCGGTACGTACACTCAAGATAAGGGGCCCATAAGTAAGATAAGTTAAGAATGCATAAGATGGCATAATAAGAGCATAATCGGTTCATGCATATATTATGCGATGTCATGAAATGGTATGTATGTTATGATGAGTTCAGTATGTTATGTATGAGCTAAGTATGTTATGATGAGTTAAGTATGTTATGTATGAGTTAAGTATGTTATGTATGCTATGAGGAATTAAGTATGATATGTATGATGATTTATGTTGTTGCGGTTATGTATGTTGTACTTGCTAAGCGAAAGCTCACGTGTTTTACGTCTATGCTGTAGGTAAGCAACCTACTGGCAACGGATGATACAAGATGGCGAGCGTGGCGAGGTGGACTGTGAAATATGGGATTATTAACCGCTACGCGTTTCGTTCTTATTATGTATATTATTCCGCATTCGAACAGCGTTTACATTATTATGCGTTTCATTTATTCCACACCGTATAAAAAAAAAAAATTCCGCTGCTTACGCTCATTATTTAAGTATGTATGTGTATGTATGTATGTATGGTAACGGCCTGTGCTAGGCGGGTCGTTACAGTCTTTTTGATGAAGTCCGTAGTTTGCCGCTGCTTCTGCCCAACTTCCTACCAATGGATAGGAGATCGACATTTCCTTCCATATAGTGCTTCAAATGGAGCCATACCAATCGAAGCGTGATAGCTATTATTGTAGGAAAACTCGATCAATGGCAGCTTCTGATCCCAATTTCCTTTAAAATCCAGCACACATGACCTCAGCATATCTTCCAGCGTCTGGATGGTCCGTTCTGATTGACTATCAGTTTGGGGGTGAAAAGCCGTACTGAACTTCAATTTTGACCCATGGCGTTGTGAACACTAATCCAAAATTGAGAGGTGAAACGTCCATCACGGTCTGAAATGATCGATTTTGACACTCCGTGAAATCTGACGATCTGAGATACGAAAATTTCGGCTAATTTCTCTATCGAAAAGGTGGCCTTAATCGCAATAAAGTGGGCTGATTTGGTTAATCTGTCCACGATAACCCAAGTCATGTCATTCCCACTTGCCGTCCTGGGTAGTCCTACTATGAAATCCATAGTAATTTGCTCCCATTTCCATTCAGGAAGCTCTATCTTCTGCAGTTCTCCTCCAGGATGTCTATGTTCAGCCTTAACTTTCTGACAAGTTAGGCATTTCGACACGAATTCTGCAACCTCGTTCTTCATATTTGGCGACCAATAGTTCTCTCGGATGTCCTTGTACATCTTGGAAGCTCCTGGATGTACTGAGTATGGTGTCATATGTGCTTCCGACGAAATCTGATCCTTTAAAACTTCGAAGTCGGGAACACAAATCCTTTCCTTAAAGTAGATGACACCATCAGCAGAGGTCCTAAACTCATTGCTCTTTTTGTCAAAAAGCTGCGTTTTTAGCAAAAAGGGATCCTTTTCTTGGTGTGACTTAATGGATTTCAGCAAATCGGATTGAATAGTCAGAGAAGATAATTTCCCCGTTATTATCTCCAAGTTGAACTAAGAAATTTCCCTTTGTAGTGGCTTAGGAAACGCTTCGATAGACATCAACATGCCTACGGATTTCCTACTTAAGGCATCTGCTACCCTGTTGGCCTTTTCAGGGTGGTAAAGGATCTCACAATCATAATCCTTTACAAGTTCCAGCCATCTACGTTGTCTCATGTTAAGCTCTTTCTGAGTGAAAATATACTTGAGACTCTGATGATCGGTATAGATTTTGCATTTATTTCCATACAAATAATGTCTCCAAATCTTGAGCGCGAAAACTACAGCCGCGAGCTCCAAATCATGAGTGGGATAATTCTTTTCGTGAATCTTCAGTTGACGGGATGCGTAGGCCACTACCTTCCCGTTTTGCATTAGAACAGCTCCTAATCCGCTTTTCGAAGCATCGCTATAGATCACAAAATTTCCTGCAACTACATCAGGAATTATCAGCACAGGCGCACTTGTCAGCTTCCTCTTGAGCTCTTGGAAATTTCCTCACATTTCTGGGTCCATTCAAAGTTCTTTCCTTTCCTGGTAAGAGCGGTGAGGGGTGCAGCAATCTTGGAAAATCCCTCAACAAATCGTCTGTAATATCCAGCTAATCCAAGAAAGCTCCTTATTTCCGTAACATTCTTGGGTGCTGGCCATGTACTGACCGCCTCCGCCTTAGCAGGGTCTACTGAAATCCCTTCCTTTAATACTACATGACCCAAGAAATGAACTTTCTCCAATCAAAATTCACACTTTGTGAATTTGGCATATAGCTGATTCTGTCTTATGTTTCCATCACCAACCTAAGGTGATGCTCATACTCTTTGTTGGACCTTGAGTAGATTAAAATATCGTCAATAAAGACAATAACAAACTTGTCCAAATATTCCTTGAACACTCGGTTCATGAGGTCTATGAATGCAGCTAGGGCGTTGGTTAGTCCAAACGGCATAATCAAAAATTTATAGTGCCCATAACGTGTTCGAAAAGCCGTATTGGAGATATTTGATCCCTTGATCCTAAGCTGATGGTAGTCTGAACGTAGATCGACCTTTGAAAATACTACCGCCCCTCTGAGTTGATCAAAAAGGTCGTCAATCCTCGAAAGGGGATACTTGTTCTTAATCGTTATCTTGTTTAGCTCACAGTAGTCAATACACATACGCAAAGATCCATCTTTCTTCTTCACGAACAGCACAGGTGCTCCCTAAGGAGAGTAACTCTGTCGGATAAATCCTTTGTCAAGAACTTCCTGTAACTGCACTTGAAGTTCCCTCAGCTCGGCAGGTGCCATATGGTAGGGTGCCTTCGATATCGGTGCGGCTCCAGGCAATAACTCGATTTCGAATGCGATTTCACGCTCCGGCGGGAGTCCTGGTAGTTCTTCCGGAAAGACATCCACATACTCCTTAATAATGGGAACGTCCTTCGGTGTCAACTTTATTTCCCGATCTTTGTCCACCATGTTAGCTAAATATCCTTGACAACCATTAGCTAACATTTTCCAAGCCTTCATTGCCGAAATTAGTCGGGTTGCTGAATGATGAGTCTGTCCATAATAGGTAAATTCTTCCTCGCCGTAGGGATTGAACGTGACGCAACGTTTTCGACAGTCGATCCTGGCGTTGTATTTTCCTAAGAAATCCATTCCTAAGATCACATCGAAATCTTGAAGTTTGATTGCGATGAGATCTACAAATAATTCTCTGTTACAGAGAAGAACGGAAATGTTTCGGATCCAGAAATTGGACCACAAAATTTCTCCGGATGGTAAAGAGGTTTTGAAAGGCTGTTCTAAAGTATCCACACCTCTTTTCAACTTCTGGACGAAATCCAGTGACATAAAAGAATGCGTAGCACCAGAATCAAACAAGGCAACAGCATTAAGAGTGGCGATAGAAACCTGACCTGTCACCACATGCGACGTTCCTACTTCTACATCTCCCTTCGTATAAGCATAGATTCTGGCCTGGGGTTCCGGAGCGTCTAATCTGCCTTGACTGATGGAGGGTCCTTCAAGCCTCGCTTGAACTGCATGTAGCTGGCTGTTGACGTTCCGGTTCAGATAGGAAGGGTTTTGGCCTTGGTTGTTTAGGGTGCAGTTTCTCGCATAATGTCCATCCTTGCCACAAAGGAAGCAAACATTAGATCCTAATCTGCACACTCCCGGGTGTTTCTTTCCACATTTAGCGCACACCGGGTGCTCCGTGCTGTTTTCCTCATTTCCTCTAAAATTCTTCTTCGGAGGAAAATTCCTTTGTGGACCTTGACCAGAAAAATTTCCTTTCCTCTTGTTCCTCCTAAATGGTTTGGAACCTTGGATAAGGTTACTTATCTGACCTCTCTGGTTCAACTCCAGATCTTGGCGGGGCTGTGTTGGCTTCACAACGGCTTTCTCCTCTTTCCTTGCCTTAAAAATCTGAGCCCTTGCTTCCTTGTCCTGGTTGATCCAGTACTCAGCTCTTATGGCTCGACTCACACAATCGGATACCAAGGTAGGTGGGCTACTGCCAGCACTCACCTGCTTGGCAATGTCTGTGCGAAACATCTTCATCATCCTCCTAACCTTTTCAGTCTCGTTGGGTACCAACTCAGGGCATAACTAGGCTAGTTGCTCGAATTTCTTGACTACTTCCATTACAGTCATTGATCCTTGTTTCAAACTAGAAAATTCATCCTGCTGGGCTGCTAGGATTTCCCTATTATAAAACATGTTTCGAAACTCCGCAACAAAATCCTGCCAGCTCATGGTAGTGACGTCTCGGCGCATCTGGATAGTCATCCACCAGTGCCTCGCGTCTTTCTTAAGAGCAAAGGAAGCACAAAGAACCTTCTCCTGCTCCGAAAGTCTCATAAAATCCAAGATGACTTGGATATAAATCAACCAATTATCGGCAACTATTGGATCCATCTGTCCTTCGAATTCCGGCGCCTTCATCCGCCTAAATCGCTCGTAAAGCAAATATTCCCGTACCAGTGGTAGATTCACTGGGATCCCAACGGGTGCTAACAAAACTTTAAAGTTCTGTGGAATCTTTCATTGAACCTCTGGTACCGGGGGTACTATCGGAGGTACTCTATTGTGGTGTGGGGGAACTTCATCCACACGGGGTCTTTGGTTCATTTGAGCCAACTGCTCTCGCAATCTATCCGTTTCGCGTTGTTGCTCAAGCAACTGCCGTTGTAAATCTCCTACAACGGTCATGAGATCAGGCTCAGGAGGGTTTACGGGTACCGTCCTACGTGTACGAACCATCCTCTAATTCCTTAATAAATCATAAGAAAAGATATTACTATACTATCAATATCTTTTCTTTCATGCAATTTACATCATAATGTAACACAATACTTTGTGTCATAGTATAATCATATCCGATCATAATCATATCATCATATCGTACTTCATGCATAACATATCATTCATACGTATCACATAACATATCATGACTTTCATAATCACATCGTAACATAACATTTCATTCATAAACTGCCTTTTTGTATTCGTACAAAATGTACATCATATTTACAATAGTATAAATACATATCTTATGTAATGACTCGCCTTGCACAAGCCGTTACCATACATACATACATACGTTCTTACTTATTTAGCGTAAGCAGCGTTCTTACTTATTTACTTATTTTTTTTTTATATACGTAACGCGTACGAGCGATTAGCCATATATATATATATACGGCGCGGATAAGCGGAAAACATAATAATATAACGATGTTCGGAATACAAAATCATATACATAAAAAGAACAAAACGCGTAGCGGCTATTAATCCCACATTTCACAGTTCGCCCTGCCACGCTCGCCATCTTGCATCAACAACTGCCCGTAGGTTGCTTACCTACAGCATAGACGTAAGACGTGAGCTTTCGCTCAGCAAGTACAACATAATTATCCGTGACAATACAACTCAAAATATAATTCATCGTAACCTTACATAGCATCTCATATCATAACATTTCCTACTTATCTCATCATATCGTAACATCTCATACATAACATATCATAATCTTACATAGCATCTCATATCATAGCATTTCATACTTAACTCATCATATCGTAACATTTCATACATAACATATCATAGCATTGCATAATATATGCATGAACCGATTATGCTCGTATTATGCCATCTTATGCATTCTTAACTTATCTTGTTTATGGGCCCCATAACATAAGCGTACGTACTGGGCGTGCAACTATGATTTGGTTGGGGCGGCCAGTCCATTTCCAACTCAAACCACAGTCCAACCCGACCTAACGCGGGTCGGTACGACACGGCAAGCTCGCTTGCCATCATACTTGCTTTTCGTGAACTCATACTTGATCTTGTTAGTGAACATGCCTCGTGATGTCACTAGACTTAAATCATACTCATATCTTAACAACATGCCTTATCTCATAATCATAAACTTGATATCATCATAATAATCATAAGCTTGATATCATCATAATAATCATAACACCGCATCAAACAATTCTAGCATACATTTACATCACATTCTAATAGCAATCATTCATCATACTTGGGTAAGTATACAACAGAAAGTCTATGCTGTAGACGGAGTTGTACTTACCAGATATACTAAATCTCAAATTTAGCACTTCTCCTAACCGAGTGGTTTTCCTGTTTTCACAGAAAAAATCATAGGATGAGAATCATCCTATCATAGTATCATACAACCCTAGTTATTAACTTATCTCAGTACAAGGATATCAAAAACATAGCATAAACTTTAAAATCCTACTATCTTTTCAAAACTCTAGAATTCTAAAAAAAACAAACTGTATTTGAAATCAGTCTTTAATTTGATCCTTTTCTAACAAATCTGTTTCGAATTTGAAAACATTTCCTTCATGAAAGTTGTAGAACTTGAGGGTTCCTACAACTTCTGTTTTAAACTTAAAACCCAAATCTGACCCTAACATACTTGTTTCTGCCTTTGAAAATTCTTCGACCATTTTTATTAATTCTAATTTTGGTCTCGGGTTTTTTTGTAAAAACGAAGGTCTTAGAGGCCTTATTTTCAAAAACAGTCTGCGTTGACCCCTAGGATTTTCCCTTCTCTACAACTTTGTAGTTTTGATTTTTTAAAGATTCAGCCTCTAAGGGCCTCAAAATTCACTTTCCAAATTACTGTCCAGTTTAACCCGAAACTGGCAGTTTTTTGTTCGGTTTGGTTTTTAGGTAACTATCGTGCACACTACCTCAAACGGGTACCCCGTGAGCTTATGACAAGCATGTAGACGTTACCTAACCATTTCATAATCATACAATCAGATCTTACTCATATAATTATGAAATCAAAAATCTTAAACTTGTATAAAAACTTAACTTGAAACTAGCATATCAAACCGAAAACTATCAACCACGTATAAAACATGGTACCGAAATCTGCTTATACAAAACATCATACTTGTACATAACATCACACTCTTAATTCTCTTAACAAAAACGTGAATGAACACTAGAGGTTAAAAAGATTTACCTCAAGCTTCACAAGATAATTTCTAGCTTAGGGTTTTGGAGGTTTTCTTTTTCACTAGACTAACACCAACCGAAAACCAATCTGTCTTCAGCTTTCCCTCTCACTTTTTATTCGGCTCTTAAGGAAGAGAAGAACCAGAGAATGAGCTGCCAATCTAAGGTTTATTGTCCAAAGGATTATGCTTGTACGTACCACCTCCTATATATATAGGTGAGAGGAAAAGAAATTCATTTAGAATTTCCTTCCTTTCTAGAATTGCTTATAGCTCCCTTAGATAACATATTTGCTGCCAAGTCCAATGAGGTGGCCGGTTGAGAAAGCTCTAGATGGCCAATTAATCAAGGCTAAGAGGTGGCTCATCAAAGCTAGACACATGAGGTGTCTTCACCTTGTGATGGCCGGCCAAGAGGTGTCAACACCAACTTGATTAATCTAGCCAAGCAAGCAAGGCTATAAGCTTGCTCACCTAAGCTATATGTTACACTTGTCATTCTCTCTAAAACTTTGAGAAATTATGACTTCTAAACTGCATATTAATTCCCAAGAGTAACATATTTACTCAATGGAATCATGTGGTGGCCGGCCATAATGAGTCAAAATGAAAGCAAATAGTTAGACTAACTAAATTAACAAACCTAGTTTACTACCTTGGTTTTAACATAACTATGGTAACTAAATTTTCTAACCAATCCCTGGCTTAGTTGAATTTGAATGCTTAGTAAGAAAATTCTATCATAATTTTCTTGAAATTCTTCATAAGGTGGCCGGCCATACTTTGCTAAGTGTAAAAAGTTACAAAATGCAACATAGCTTAGTAAGCAAAACTACTTTGCTTATTAGGCAAAGCTAAAATTGTGAAGTGTCAATTTCTAATGAACTTCAAATTTTTCATACTTTGCCTATTGGTCCTTAAGAGCAAAATATTTGCTCATTAACCCTTGATGTGGCCGGTTCCCTTAAGTACAAGTATAGGCAAATGATTGGTAAATTTTGAACCAATCCAAATCTAACTTAATTCCTTGGTTTCCAACTAGGTTAACCAAATTTAAAAATCATCATAAACTAAATTGAACTAGGAAATCTAACTAAAAAAATCCATAGTTCCATAAATTTACAATTTATCTATCGAACCACAATTTTTCATAAAATTACATTTTGGCCCCTAAAGGCAAAAATATTTGCACTTTAGTCCCTATAAGGTGGCCGACTATGGTGATAGCATTTGGCCTCCAATTCTTGCTTAATCAATCACCTAACACTATCTTAACTTTCTTAAAATCCATAACCATTCACTTTTCTTAAAATTATATATTGGCCCCTAAAGACAAAATATTTACATTTTAGTCCTTAAAGGGTGACCAATTCTCAAAGTGAGATTTGTCATTCTTTTTAAGACCTCACTTGGCTTATCTCCTAAACACAGTTCATTTTCATACTGGCATACATATTCAGATACTGTTTTTGACTGATAACAGTATACTTGCACTGGACCAAAATCCAGAATTTATCTGAACTGCGTCTAGGGTTCTCTTATTATTAGAAACTACTAACAGAGAATCATATATCATAAATTTTCCTTTTACTACAAAAAAAGTCTTACATAAATAAATTATCGAATCTTTTAATCAAGAATTCAATAATTTAACTGATAAAACGTAACACATAAACATTTCTTAATTACAAACTTTGATTGTTCACAACAGACATCAAAATTTGTAAACAAGCTTGTGATTACATTTTATACCTTTTTACTCAAAAGGTCATATACTTGGCTAAGCAATAATTTTTGAGTCTTATAAAAATATAAGAACTCTCAAATTTTAATAAAAACCCCGAACCGGACTTTTTCATAAATACCTTCATGGTACAATTCAATATCTATACAAGACATTGTGACGTTGGGAAATTCTAGTTATTACAATTTACTCCCCTTAAAAATTTTCGTCCTCGAAAATTAGAACAAGCCGGGATAGTTCTTTCTCATCTCATCTTCCAACTCCCAGGTTGCTTCTTCAACCCTGTGGTTTCGCCATAACACTTTAACCATGGGAATGGTTTTATTTCTTAAGACCTTCTCTTCCCAATCCAGTACTTGAACGGGCTTTTCTTCATAAGTTAAGTCCGTGTGAACCTCTACTGGTTCTTGATTAAGCACATGGGATGAGTCGGATATATACTTCTTTAGCATCGATACATGGAAAACATTATGCATCGAAGCCAAGTTAGGCGGTAGGGCAAGCTTATAGGCTACTTTTCCAATCCTTTGAAGGATTTCAAATGGCCCCGTATATCATGGGCTAAGCTTCCCTTTCTTTCCAAAGCGCATTACTCCTTTCATAGGAGTAATCTTGATGAAAACCGCATCTCCCACTTGGAATTCCAAAGGCCTCCTACGTTTGTCGGCATAACTTTTCTGTCTGCTAAAAGCTATGTCGAGCCTCTGTCTGATCTTCTGAATGTCCTCAGAGGTCTTTTTGATAAAATCTGTGGTTTATAGCTGTTTCTGTCCAACTTCCTGCCAGTGGATAGGAGATCGACATTTTCTTCCATATAATGCTTCAAATGGAGCCATACCAATTGAAGTATGATAACTGTTGTTATATGAAAATTCGATCAATGGCAGCTTCTGATCCCAGTTTCCTTTGAAATCCAGCACACAAGACCTTAGCATATCTTCCAGTGTCTGGATGGTTCGTTCTGATTGACCGTCAGTTTAGGGGTGAAATGCCGTACTGAACTTCAATTTCGACCCCATGACGTTGTGAACACTAGTCCAAAATCGAGAAGTGAAACGTCCATCACGGTCCGAGATGATCGATTTTGGCACTCCATGAAATCTGACAATCTGGGATACATAAACTTCAGCTAATTTTTCCACAGAAAAGGTGGCCTTAATCGCAATAAAGTGAGCCGATTTGGTTAATCTATCAACAATCACCCAAATCGTGTCAATCCCACTTGTAGTCCTGGGTAGTCCTACTACGAAATCCATAGTAATCTGCTCCCATTTCCACTCAGGAAGCTCTATCTTCTGCAGTTCTCCGCCCGGATGTCGATGTTTAGCCTTAACTTTCTGACAAGTTAGGCATTTCGACACATATTCTACTACCTCATTCTTCATGTTGGGCCACCAGAAACTTTCTCGGAGGTCTTTGTACATCTTGAAAGCTCCTGGATGTACTTAGTATGGCGTCATATGTGCTTCCAACAAAATCTGATCCTTCAAGACTTCGAAGTTGGGAACACAGATCCTCTCCTTGAAGTAGATGACGCCATCTGCAGCGGTTCTAAACTCATTGCTTTTTCCTCCAAAAAGCTGAGTTTTCATCAAAAAGGAATCCTTTTCTTGGTGAGACTTAATGGATTCCATCAAATTAGACTGAATGGTTAGAGAAGATAATTTCCCCATTATCATCTCCAATTTAAACTCAGAAATCTCCTTTTGTAGCGGCTTAGGAAACATTCCAATAGACATCAGCATGCCTACGGATTTCCTACTTAAGCCATCTGCTACTCTATTCGCCTTTCCAGGATGATAAAGGATCTCACAGTCATAATCCTTAACAAGCTCCAGCCATCTACGTTGTCTCATATTGAGCTCTTTCTGAGTAAAGATATACTTAAGGCTCTGGTGATCAGTGTAGATTTCACACCTATTCCCATACAAATAGTGTCTCCAAATTTTAAGTGCGAAAACTACTGCCGCGAGCTCTAAATCGTGCGTAGGATAATTCCTTTCGTGAATCTTTAACTGTCGGGATGCATAGGCCACCACCTTGCCATTCTGCATCAAGACAGCTCCTAATCCATTTTTAGAAGCGTCACTATAGATCACGAAATTCCCTGCATCTACATCAGGAATTATCAACACAGGCGCACTCGTCAGCCTCTTCTTGAGCTCTTGGAAATTCTCCTCACACTTCTGAGTCCATTCAAAAGCTTTTCCTTTCCTGGTAAGAGCGGTGAGGGGTGTAGCGATCTTGGAAAATCCCTCGACGAATCGTCGGTAATAGCCAGCTAATCCAAGGAAACTTCTTATTTCCGTAACATTTTTGGGTGCTGGCCATGCACTAACCGCCTCTACCTTAGCAGGGTTTACTGAAATTCCTTCCTTCGATACCACATGACCCAAGAAATGAACTTTTTCCAACCAAAATTCACATTTTGTGAATTTGGCATACAGCTGATTCCTTCTCAACGTCTCCATCACCAATCTAAGGTGATGTTCATGTTCCTCTTTGGACCTTGAGTAGATCAGAATATCGTCGATAAAAACAATGACGAACTTATCCAGGTATTCCTTGAATACTCGATTCATAAGGTCCATAAATGCTGCCGGGGCATTGGTTAATCCAAATGGCATAACCAAAAACTCATAGTGTCCGTAACGTGTTCGAAATGCCGTCTTGGAGATATCTGTCTCCTTGATCCTTAGCTGATGATAGCCTGAACGCAGATCACCTTCGAAAATACTACTGCTCCTCTAAGTTGATCGAAGAGATCGTCAATCCTTGGAAGGGGATACTTGTTCTTGATCGTAATCTTATTCAACTCACGGTAGTCGATACACATACGCAGTGATCCATCCTTCTTCTTTACGAACAGCACCGGTGCTCCCCATGGGGAGTAACTCTGTTGGATGAATCCTTTGTCAAGCAGTTCTTGTAACTGCACTTGCAATTCCCTAAGCTCAGCTGGTGCCATACGGTAAGGCGCTTTGGAGATCGGTGCAACTCCAGGTAGTAATTCGATTTCGAACAAAATCTCGCGTTCTGGCGGAAGTCCGGGTAAATCCTTCGGAAAGATATCTACATATTCTTTTATAATGGGGACATCTTCCGGCATCAATTCCACTTCATAATCCTTATCCATCATGTTAGCTAAATATCCTTGGCAGCCATTAGCTAACATTTTCCAAGCCTTCATTGCTGAAACCAGTTTGGTTGCTGAACTCCGAGATTGCCCGTAGAAATTAAACTCCTCCTCTTCGTACGGGTTAAACGTTACACAACGCTTTCGACAGTCGATCTTGGCGTTGTATTTGCCTAAGAAGTCCATTCCTAAGATCACATCGAAATCCTGAAGCTTGATCACGATGAGATCTACAAACAATTCTCTGTCACAGATAGTCACGGAAGTATTTCGTATCCAAAAATTGGACCACAAAATCTCTCCGGATGGCAAAGAGGTTTTAACGGGTTGGTCTAAACTATCCATACCTCTTCCTAACTTCTGGGTGAACTCCAAAGATACAAATGAGTGAGTAGCCCCAGAATCAAACAAAGCGATAGCATCGAAGGTGGCGAGAGAAATCTGACCTGTCACCACATGTGAAGTCCCAGCTTCAGCATCACCCCTGGTGTAGGCATAGATCCTGGCTTGAGGTTCAGGAGCCTCTAATCTGCCTTGAGTGATTGAGGGTCCTTCAAGTTTAGTTTGGACTGCATGCAGCTGCCTGTTGGTGTTCTGACTCGGGTACGGAGGATTTTGACCTCGGTTATTCAGATAGCAATTCTTCGCATAATGCCCCTCCTTGCCACACAGGAAGCAGGCATTTGACCCCATTCGACAAACTCCCGGGTGTTTCCTTCCACACTTAGCACACGCGGGGTAATCCGTACTAGTACCCTCATTTCCTCTATTGTTCTTCTTTTGAGGGTAATTCCTTTGTTGACCCTGACCAGAGAAACTCCCTTTTCTCTTGTTCCTCCCAAAATGTTTGGAACCTTGGGCCGGGCTACTTATTGGGCTTTTCTGACTTAACTCCAGGCCTTGACGGGGCTGCGTCGGCTTTACTACGGTTTTCTCCTCCTTTCTCATCTTAAAAATCTGAGCCCTTGCTTCCTTGTCCTGGTTTATCCAATATTCGGCTCTCATTGCCCGACTTACACAGTCGGATACCAGGGTAGGTGGGCTACTGCCTGCACTAACTTGCTTGGCAATATCAGTACGGAACATCTTCATCATCCTTCTCACCTTTTCCGTTTCATTGGGAACCAACTCTGGACACAACCGGGCTAACTGATCAAATTTCTTGACAGCCTCTAATACTGTCATTGACCCTTGTTTCAGACTGGCGAACTCATCCTGCTGAGCTGCCAGGATTTCCCTGTTGTAGTACGTGGTGCGGAACTCCGTCACAAAGTCTTGCCAGCCCATGGTGGCAACATCTCGACGCATCTGGACAGTCCTCCACCAGTGTCTAGCGTCTTTCTTGAGTGCGAAGGAAGCACATAGAACTTGTTCCTGTTCCGATAGCCTCATAAAGTCCAAGATAACTTGGATATCGATTAACCAATTATCCGCAGCTATCGGGTCCATCAGTCCTTCGAATTCAGGTGCCTTCATTCGCCTGAATCTTTCGTACAGTAAATCTTCCCGTACTGGCTGCATGATTACTGGAACTCCAGCAGGTGCTAACGGAATTCCAAAATTCTGTGGGTTTTCTGGCTGTACCTCTGGTTGAACTTCTGGTTCCGGAGGTACTCTATTCTGTTGTAGAGGAACTTCCTCAGCTCGAGGTCTTTGGTTCACCTAAGCTAACTGTTCCCGCAATCTATTAGTTTCTCGCTGCTGTTTCAGCAGCTGTCGTTGCAAATTTACTATAACGGTTGCAAAATCCGGTTCTAGCGCATTTACAGGTACCGTACGACGAGTACGAACCATTTTCTAATTCCTATCAAATCATAAGAAAAGATATTATCATACTAGAAATAACCTTTCTTTCATACCTTTCTTATCATAGCATAACATATTACGTTACATCAGAACGTTATTACTGTATCATATCAGAACGTTTTTATCGTATTATAGCACATACAACTCGTAATATGCCTTTCATAAATATATCATAACTTTTCATACTTAAACTGACTTTTTTTGTATTCTTACAAAAAGTACTTCATATTTGATACGATCTCTGTACATATATGGCCAGCATTTCGGATGGAAGTGTCTAACACTTTCACATCATATAACAGTACAAGCCTATAGTCAAAAGAAACAAAACCTAAACTAATACATATTAGTCGTAAACTAAAGAAAAATACATATACACGGTTAGCCTATTCTAGGTGTTCGATCGTAACCACCGAGGATGTGTCCGAATCTGACTCCTCAGCTCCGTCATGAAACACAATCTCTTCGGGGTCCTCGCCATAATCAAACACATCATCGTCATGCTCTAGCCAGCCCGCATGCTCAAATTCTGGCGCTGGCTCTATATCCTCCTCGTCGTCGCTAGAAATGTCAATGATCGAGGGATCCTCAGGCTGATCCTCCAGAGCGACTAGGAAGTCATCGAACTCATTTACGGCCATATCAGCCTCGGCGTCCTGGGGCGGTGCTGGATCGGCCTCGTAAGGCGGCTCTCCCAACCCAGCCTCATTGACTGGTGCCTGCGGACCACCCGTGTAACGACCCGCCTAGCAAAGGCCGTTACCATACATACATACATACATGCATACTTATTTATTTGACGTAACGCAAGCAGCGGAAAATTTTTTTTTTATATACAGTGCGGATACTTGAAACGCATAAACATATATAAGGATGTTTGTATACGAAATAATTTACATAACAAAAATCAAAACGCGAAGCGGTCATAATTCCCCACATTTCACAGCTCGCCCTGCCCCGCTCGCCACCTTGCACCATCAGTTGCCTGTAGGTTGCTTACCTACAGCATAGACGTAAGTCACGTGAGCTTTCGCTCAGCAAGTACAACATATATATATCCGCAATAATAAACATAACTCATCATACATAACTTCTCATAGCATAAATATCATACTTAACTCATGCATAGCATATTGAACTTATCATAACATACGTATCATTTCATAACATCGCATAATATATGCATGAACCAATTATGCTCTTATTATGCCATCGTATTCATTCTTAACTTATCTTACTTATGGGCCCCTTATCTTGAGTGTACGTACCGGGCGCGCAACTATGATTTGGTTGGGGCGGCCAAACCAATTCTAACTCAAACCACAGTCCAACCCGACCTAACGCGGGTCGGTACGACACAGGCAAGCTTGCTTGCCATCATACTTACTTTTCATGAACTCATACTTGTTCTTATTAGTGAACATGCTTCGTGATGTCACTATTCATAACTCATGCTCATATCTTGACATTATATCTTTTTCTCATGCTAATGAACTTAACATAGTCATATATTAAACACAGCATCACTTACAGCAAACATACTTGGCAAGTATACAACAAAAGCCTATGCTGTAGGCGGAGTTGTACTTACCTTGAGTACTATGTCCTGAGACTTGTTGATCCACTTCAGGATGCCTCAGCAGGCTATCTCCTACTATATCAGCGGACATAGAGTAAGAATTATGTTCTTACAGAATGTTGATAATCAAATCAACATTCATACCTAGTTATAGTTATATGTTCCCCCTTCTTAACAAAGCCGGATACTTTCTCAGTATCACGGATAGCCCTAGGGATTAGGGTTTACTTAAAGTGTACTTTGATTGGTCACATAAAGTAACCTTGGCTAAACAGCCTTTCATAACTGTGTTAGGTTATTAAATCTAACCTTGGGCCTAAGCTTGTTTGAAAATTCATTCCATCGGGTTACTCTTGAGTAACCCTGGTTTTTAGGCCCAACTTAGTCATTTTCACTATTATATTGGGTTACGTTGGATAACCCTTGGGCTTAGGGCCCAAACCAGTAACTCGGAATCTTTTCCGGTTATGGTTCACTCAACTCGATTAAAATTCTTTCTTTACTTCGGAAAAACTTAGGGTTTTAAGATCATTTTATTAAAAACTTAGAATCTGATGAGCGGGTCTTTGTAAAAATCATTAAAAATAGAAACTGTCTTTGGAACAGTCTCTCACTGAGAATTAATCAGTGGATGTGCAGAAATATCCTTTTCCTGCACTGTTTTAGAACACTCTGTGCAGGAATTTCTTGTTCACTGCACAGTTTTGAAATCCAATTTTCTATTTAAAAATTCAAGTCGAATTTGGAAAAGTTTTCTACATGAAAGTTTTAAAGCATTCAAAATCCTAAAACTTTTGTTTTGAACTCGAGACCCAAATCGGTCTCTAACCCACTCCTTTAACCTGTTAAACTCACCTGGCCGTGTATAGGGTCTGGGCACGGTCAGGCTTGGGTTTTCACAAAAACGAAGGCCATTGGAGCCTTATTTTTGAAAACTGTCTGAGTTACCCCCTAGAAAAAACCCTTATCTACAACTTTTGTGTTTTACGTTTTTCCAAAATCAGCCTCTAAGGGCCTCAAAACTGACTTTCCAGAAAACTGGTCAGTCTGAACCCGAATTGGCAGTTTTCGTTCCTTTCGTGGTTTCTCGTCCTAATTCGTGCACACTACCTCAACCGAACTCAGCGGGAGCCTAAAATCACCATGCAACGCTTTTCTAATGTCCCGTTTTAACTCACATGAAACTCAAACCCATCCATGCAAGTTAAACAATAAACTGCATTATTAGGGTTAGGGTTGGCTTGTTCTAGTTTCTATCAACCATAGCATACACCATTCAATCTAGCACCCTAGCATACCATTAACATTCTGTTGGGCAGATTTGGGGAAACATATAACCTACTAAATATCCTAGCATGCAATCATAATAATCAGCACATAAAAACTCATAATTAACATCAATCAAACATAGCTTAAAATACTAAATCAAACCACCCTTAACTAATCTAATCAAGCACACACTAAAAATCTGACCTAAGGCAGAAATTAGATTGAGCTTATGCTCATTACAAATCAGCTTGTAATACATTTAAATCTCTAATTTAGAACTTAAATTGAGAGATTTAAGGGCCAAGAGAAATTTTTACCTTACTTAATCCAATGTGGGTTTGCTTGGCTCAAAATTTATCTTCCTTTCTCCTTGGTGCAGCCGGCCTTAGCTCCACCCAATGAGCCTGAAATTTTCCAGCCACCTAGGGACTGCTCCAAACAAGACTCCGGCCACTTCACACAAAAATCAGCCACCTCCCTACTTGTTTTCCCCTTCAATTTTTCTTCCCCCTTGCAGCTGCCACACAACCGGCCACTATGGCCAATCTTGGTTCCAAAATTTTTTTCAGCTTTTTGGCTTGATTCCTAGTGAATGCCTAATACTCCTAAGACCAATTCCTTGATTTTCCAAGTTTTCTAATTTTTGTGAATAGGAAGAACCCCTATTTATAGACAATTTTGAACTTTCCAAAATTGCAAAATAGTCCTTCAAAGTTCACCATTTTGCACTTTAGGGGGGTGAGGTGGCCGGCCTAGTGGTTCTAGAATCAACCATATTTCTTTCCAAATTTGTATTAAATCCATATAATGATGTCATAAATCAAAAGTTAAATGACATCATCATTAAGGCCTTATTTGGCCTAATTCTTGATTAGACAGTCTTTTCTAATACTAAATAGATATTGTTGATACTGTGGTCCTTGATTCACAGTACCGACTATTAATCTGCAGTCCAAAATTTATCTGTCTAATAACGGACTATACGAAAAATTTTCTTTTCGCTTCGAGCCTTTTGGCCTTTAATCTCCTACTTAGTGTACTTGATTTTTCTATGGTGGTTTTGAATCTAACTTAAACCATTTTATCTGAAAAATTGGTTTTCCGCAGTATACTTCCTATACTGTTTACCACTTTTCGATATTGTCAAAGAATTGATCTTTCTAATCAATCTTTTACTTTGTTGGGTCAATGTTGCCTATCCTGTCAACATGGACTCTCTTGGTCACTTTGACGGTTTTTGGTCAAACTTTGACTTTCTGGTCAAACCTTGACTTTCTGGTCAAACCTTGACTTTTGTGAAATCATAGCATTTTTATACCTTTTTCCTCAAAAGGTCGCATGCTAAACTAAGCAATCATTTTTTAGTCTTATAAAAGCATAAGAACTCACAATTCTGAATAAAAACCCTAAACCAGGCTTTTCATAAATACCTTCACGGTACAATTCAAATTTCTATATAAGAAATTGTAACATAGAAAATTCTAGTTATTACAACCCGCAACCTCAGCAACCTGCATGGCCTGCATGACAGCCTCTGCCTCTAAAATATCATCGATCATGTTCCCCACCGTCGTGCCAGGCATCGGTATAGGAACATACTGCCGGATTTGATGAGGCAGTCCATCTCGAAACGTCTGCAATGCCAATGTCACCGGGTTAGCCAGGTCCTGCGGGACATATGGCAATAACTCCTCCTGGAACCTCCGACAGTAGTGGCTCATAGACTCCTGCGGATAGGCGTGCCAAACCATTGAAAAACTCAGATATCGGGCGTGGTGCGTATCCCGGTACATCGCAGGATCGCGATAGGGCTCATCTGCCCCCTCATCTGGTATCGGTCCATAGCGTGCAACTAGTAACATACGGAAATGCACCCAGGTCCGACTTGGCATAGCTCTCTCTCCGATCGTCATCCACCAAAGTCGCACGTCTACTGCAAGACATCGACTAGCTAATGAGACCTATAATCGCTCCTTGACATGGCAAAGATGGAAAATCAATTCCATGTCGTACAGCCATATTGCTAACGACACCGTCCGTCTAGTGCCATCAAAAATCATAGGATGCGATTCGTAGAAAAACATCGCTGCACGCCGATCCTCATTTACATACGCGGGATCCATCTCGTCGGGTCTATCATAACATAATTACGTAATAAGTATTTACTCATAAAATAAAATTACTTACAATGATGGTGGCGATGGCAGGCATACTGTGAAATTGGATCGCAGGAAACCGCTCTGATACCAACTTTGTAATGACCTGCCTTGTACAGGCCGTTACCATACATAAATACATACGTTCTTACTTATTTAGCGTAAGCAGCGGAAATTTTTTTTTTTATATACGTAACGCGTACGAGCGATTAGCCATATATATATATATATATATATATATATACGGCGCGGATAAGTGGAAAGCATAATAATATAACGATGTTCGGAATACAAAATCATATACATAAAGAGAACAAAACGCGTAGCGTCTATTAATCCCACATTTCACAGTTCGCCCTGCCACGCTCGCCATCTTATATCAAAAACTGCCCGTAGGTTACTTACCAACAGCATAGACGTAAGACGTGAGCTTTCGCTCAGCAAGTACAACATAATTATCCGTGACAATACAACTCAAAACATAATTCATCGTAACCTTACATAGCATCTCATATCATAACATTTCCTACTTATCTCATCATATCGTAACATCTCATACATAACATATCATAATCTTACATAGCATCTCATATCATAGCATTTCATACTTAACTCATCATATCGTAACATTTCATACATAACATATCATAGCATTGCATAATATATGCATGAACCGATTATGCTCTTATTATGCCATCTTATGCATTCTTAACTTATCTTGTTTATGGGCCCCATAACATAAGTGTAGGTACCGGGCGCGCAACTATGATTTGGTTGGTGCGGCCAGTCCATTTCCAACTCAAACCACAGTCTAACCCGACCTAACGCGGGTCGGTACGACACGGCAAGCTCGCTTGCCATCATACTTGCTTTTCGTGAACTCATACTTGATCTTGTTAGTGAACATGCCTCGTGATGTCACTAGACTTAAATCATACTCATATCTTAACAACATGCCTTATCTCATAATCATAAACTTGATATCATCATAATAATCATAAGCTTGATATCATCATAATAATCATAACACCGCATCAAACAATTCTAGCATACATTTACATCACATTCTAATAGCAATCATTCATCATACTTGGGTAAGTATACAACGGAAAGTATATGCTGTAGACGGAGTTGTACTTACCAGATATACTAAATCTCAAATTTACCGCTTCTCCTAACCGAGTGGTTTTCCTGTTTTCACAGAAAAAATCATAGGATGAGAATCATCCTATCATAGTATCATACAACCCTAGTTATTAACTTATCTCAGTACAAGGATATCAAAAACATAGCATAAACTTTAAAATCCTACTATCTTTTCAAAACTCTAGAATTCTAAAAAAAACAAACTGTATTTGAAATCAGTCTTTAATTTGATCCTTTTCTAACAAATCTGTTTCGAATTTGAAAACATTTCCTTCATGAAAGTTGTAGAACTTGAGGGTTCCTACAACTTCTGTTTTAAACTTAAAACCCAAATCTGACCCTAACATACTTGTTTCTGCCTTTGAAAATTCTTCGACCATTTTTATTAATTCTAATTTTGGTCTCGGGTTTTTTTGTAAAAACGAAGGTCTTAGAGGCCTTATTTTAAAAAACAGTCTCGTTGGCCCCTAGGATTTTCCCTTCTCTACAACTTTGTAGTTTTGATTTTTTAAAGATTCGGCCTCTAAGGGCCTCAAAATTCACTTTCCAAATTACTGTCCAGTTTGACCCGAAACTGGCAGTTTTTTGGTCGGTTTGGTTTTTAGGTAACTAACGTGCACACTACCTCAAACGGGTACCCCGTGAGCTTATGACAAGCATGCAGACGTTACCTAACCATTTCATAATCATACAATCAGATCTTACTCATATAATTATGAAATCAAAAATCTTAAACTTGTATAAAAACTTAACTTGAAACTAGCATATCAAACCGAAAACTATCAACCACGTATAAAACATGGTACCGAAATCTGCTTATACAAAACATCATACTTGTACATAACATCACACTCTTAATTATCTTAACAAAAACGTGAATGAACACTAGAGGTTAAAAAGATTTACCTCAAGCTTCACAAGATAATTTCTAGCTTAGGGTTTTGAAGGTTTTCTTTTTCACTAGACTAACACCAACCGAAAACCAATCTGTCTTCAGCTTTCCTTCTCACTTTTTATTCGGCTCTTAAGGAAGAGAAGAACCAGAGAATGAGCTGCCAATCTAAGGTTTATTGTCCAAAGGATTATGCTTGGACGTACCACCTCCTATATATATAGGTGAGAGGAAAAGAAATTCATTTAGAATTTCCTTCCTTTCTAGAATTGCTTATAGCTCCCTTAGATAACATATTTGCTGCGAAGTCCAATAAGGTGGCCGGTTGAGAAAGCTCTAGATGGCCAATTAATCAAGGCTAAGAGGTGGCTCATCAAAGCTAGACACATGAGGTGTCTTCACCTTGTGATGGCCGGCCAAGAGGTGTCAACACCAACTTGATTAATCTAGCCAAGCAAGCAAGGCTATAAGCTTGCTCACCTAAGCTATATGTTACACTTGTCATTCTCTCCAAAACTTTGAGAAATTATGACTTCTAAACTGCATATTAATTCCCAAGAGTAACATATTTACTCAATGGAATCATGTGGTGGCCGGCCATAATGAGTCAAAATGAAAGCAAATAGTTAGACTAACTAAATTAACAAACCTAGTTTACTACCTTGGTTTTAACATAACTATGGTAACTAAATTTTGTAACCAATCCTTGGCTTAGTTGAATTTGAATGCTTAGTAAGAAAATTCTATCATAATTTTCTTGAAATTCTTCATAAGGTGGCCGGCCATACTTTGCTAAGTGTAAAAAGTTGCAAAATGCAACATAGCTTAGTAAGCAAAACTACTTTGCTTATTAGGCAAAGCTAAAATTGTGAAGTGTCAATTTCTAATGAACTTCAAATTTTTCATACTTTACCTATTGGTCCTTAAGAGCAAAATATTTGCTCATTAACCCTTGATGTGGCCGGTTCCCTTAAGTACAAGTATAGGCAAATGATTGGTAAATTTTGAACCAATCCAAATCTAACTTAATTCTTTGGTTTCCAACTAGGTTAACCAAATTTAAAAATCATCATAAACTAAATTGAACTAGGAAATCTAACTAGAAAAATCCATAGTTCCATAAATTTACAATTTATCTATCGAACCACAATTTTTCACAAAATTGCATTTTGGCCCCTAAAGGCAAAAATATTTGCACTTTAGTCCCTGTAAGGTGGCCGACTATGGTGATAGCATTTGGCCTCCAATTATTGCTTAATCAATCACCTAACACTATCTTAACTTTCTTAAAATCCATAACCATTCACTTTTCTTAAAATTACATATTGGCCCCTAAAGACAAAATATTTACATTTTAGTCCTTAAAGGGTGACCAATTCTCAAAGTGAGATTTGTCATTCTTTTTAAGACCTCACTTGGCTTATCTCCTAAACACAGTTCATTTTCATACTAGCATACATATTCAGATACTGTTTTCGACTGATAACAGTATACTTGCACTGGACCAAAATCCAGAATTTATCTGAACTGCGTCTAGGGTTCTCTTATTATTAGAAACTACTAACAGAGAATCATATATCATAAATTTTCCTTTTCTTACAAAAAAAGTCTTACATAAATAAATTATCGAATCTTTTAATCAATAATTCAATAATTTAACTGATAAAACGTAACACATAAACATTTCTTAATTACAAACTTTGATTGTTCACAACAGACATCAAAATTTGTAAACAAGCTTGTCATTACATTTTATACCTTTTTACTTAAAAGGTCATATGCTTGGCTAAGCAATAATTTTTTAGTCTTATAAAAATATAAGAACTCTCAAATTTTAATAAAAACCCCGAACCGGGCTTTTTCATAAATACCTTCATGGTACAATTCAATATCTATACAAGACATTGTGACGTTGGGAAATTCTAGTTATTACATCTTATACATACTGTCCATACATGGTCAAAAATTTGGATGGAAGTGTCTACCACTTTACCATCATTCGAAAGTACAAGCCTATTATCAAAAAGAATAAGCTAGTACAAGTCAGCCTAAAATCAAAAGGTATATACACGGTGAACCTAGTCTATGTGCTCTATGGTAACTACCGAGGATGTATCGGAGTCTGACTCCCCCTCTCCATCAGCCAACGGAATCTCTTCCGGGTCGTCATCAAAGTCCTCCTCATCCTCTATCCAGCCTGCATCCTCTGGCTCGGGCTCGGGCTCTATATCATCCTCATCATTGCTGGAGATATCAATAGTCAGGGGATCCTCCGGATGGTCCTCCGGAGCAATGATGAGATCATCGGGGTCATAGTCATCGGCCACTATATCGTCCTCGGCGTCCTGGGGTGGCACCTCTTGTACTAGAACTGTGGGAATCGGGTCCTCTGGGAAAACTAGACCTGCCTCATAAACTGGCTCTCCTATCCCCGCGTCATCAACTGGTGCCTGATGACCCTCTGCCATATCCGGGGCCTGCATAGCATGGATAAGGGCCTCGACTCCCAAAATGTCGTCAATCATGTGTCCGACCGACATGCCAAGCATAGGCATAGGAACGTACAGACGGATCTGTAGGGTCAAACCCTTCCTAAGAATCACTAATGCCTGTAGCTCGGGACTATGCAGCTCCTGAGGAATAAAGGGTAGCATCGACTCCTGGAAACGACGACAATAATGGCTCATCGTCTCCTGTGGGTAAGCGTGCCAGTCAGCTACATAGCTAAGGTAGCGGGTGTAGTGTATATCCTGATAAATCTCAGGATCACGGAGTAGGTCGCCCGCTCCCTTGCCCAGTATCGGTCCGTATCGGGCGCTCACTATCGCACGGAAATGTGCCCACGTGCGACTCGGTAGCTGTCGCTCGCCTAGAGTGATCCACCATATCCGAGCGTCTATGGCAAAACACCGGCTAGATAGTGAAACCTGTAACCGGGCCTCTATTTGACAGATATGGAATATCGACTCCATATCGTATAACCGTGCCGCTACGGGTACCGTACATCTCGTACCATCGAACATAAGAGGATACGACTCAAAGAATTACCTCGTAGTATCTCGGTCCATGTCGACTCGAGCTGGGTCCATACCGTCGGGTCTATCGTAACATATGCGCATAATAAATAATCTACTAAGTAAAAATAAAACTTAACTTACAATGATGGTGGTGATGGTAGGCAGATTGTGAAGTGGGATAGCAGGAAAACCACTCTGATACTAACTCTATAACGACCCGCCTAGTATAGGCCGTTACCATACATACATACATACATATATTCGTGCATTCATACTTACTTACTTATTTAGCATAAACAGCAGAAATTTTTTTTTATACGGTGCGTACGAATGAAAGACGATATATATTGAGACTATGTTCGAAGTTCGAATATTAAATAATGTACATAAAGAAACAAAACGCGTAGCGGCCTCATATCCCACATCCTTCACAGTTCATCCTGCCCCGCTCGCCATCTTGTATCAAAAATTGCCGGTAGGTTGTTTACCTACAGCATAGATGTAAGACACGTGAGCTTTCGCTCAGCAAGTACAACATAATTATCTGCAATAATAAATCATACAAAACATATCTCAATCCATCGTAACATATTCTACCCTAATCATGTATGAGCCAATTATGCTTCATTATGCTTGCTTGTTCTTTCATAACTTATAATACATTACTTGATTTTCTTTCTTATCTTGCTTATCTTACTTATCTTGGTTATGGGCCCCTTACATGAGTGTACGTACCGGGCGCGTAACTAAAGAGCGGTTGGGGCGGCCAGTCCATTTCCAACTCAAACCATAGTCTAACCTGACCTGTGAGCGGGTCGGTACAACACAGGCAACTTGCTTGCCATCATACTTGCTTTTCGTTATCTCTTATTTAGAATTTGTGAAGATGCTTCGTGATGTCACACATTCATAAGACATAATCATATCATACTTCATCTCATAACTTAATGCATCATAAACATACAATACATCATAATTATAATAAGATCACAGCACATACCATCATCACATCACATCTCATAAGCATTTCCTAACATCAAACAAGTCTAACATACATTCACATCACATATTAATAGCATTCATTCATCATACTTGGGTAAGTATACAACAAAAAGCCTATGATGTGGGCGGAGTTGTACTTACCTCGAATGCTATGTCCAATGTTATGCCGCTCCTGCTCGGGACGCAATAACAGATTACCTCCTGTTATTACAAAGGACATAGTGTAAGGATTCTGAAAATCCTACCTTTAAACTGTTGGTTAACTTAACCAACATTTTTTTCACCTATGGTTATATGTCGCACCCTATCGATCATGAACATTATATATGGGTTGCTATAAGTAACCCCATAAGTAACCCTCTTACTTAGGGTCTTAACCAAATGACTTAGTCATTTATTGGGTTACGTTGGATAACCCTTAGGCTTCGGGCCCAACTTAAAAACTTAGTTTGAAAAACACTTCTTTTCCTTTGCTTTGAAAACTTAGGGTTTTCTTCAAAATTTCTTAAAATCTTAAGAGTGAGTTTTTTGTAAACACCATTAAAATAGAAACTGCCTTTGGAACAGCTTCATACAGTCAAAACATTGGAGTTTGTTGAAAATACAGTTTTCTGCATTGTTTTTAGAAAATCCTGTGCATGAATTTTCTGTTTACTACACAGTTTTTGAAATCCAATTTTTATTTAAAAATCTAGATCAAAACTGAAAACATTTTCTTCATGAAATTTTTAGATCTTGAAAAGCCTTAAAACTTTCATGTTTTGTTCAAAACCAAATTCAGACTTTAACTTACTCTTTTACCCTGTTAAACTGTCCTGGCCGTGCATGGAAACTGGGCATGGTCAGGCTCGGATTTCCATAAAAACGAAGGCCGTTGGAGCCTTATTTTTGAAAACTGTCCATGTTGTCCTACAGTAAAAACCTTTTCTACAACTTTCCTGTTTTAGGTTTTACAAGATTCGGCCTCTAAGAACCTCAAATTTAGGTTTCCAGAAAACTAGTCAGTTTAAACCCGAATCTGGCAGTTTCTCTTGTTTAAGTTGATTTCGCATCCTACTCGCGCACACTACTCAACTGACCACAGCGGGAGCTTAAATTCAACATGCAGCGCTTTCTAACATAATTTTTCTTTAATCACACTTTAAATCACAGCCATGCAAATCATTTTTCAAATTAGGATTAACTAGGGTTCGCATGGCTTTCTAAGTTGCCTAATTGATCTCAATCCAACCATGCAACATATTAACACAAAACAGAACATACTTAAGCCTATTAGGGACATATAACCTTATCAATCATCTAACATGAAATCAACATAATCAAGCAAGCATCAATATAAAAATCATACAAAACTTAGTAAAACCAAACCACCCTTAGATCGTAATCAAGCACATAACCTAAATCCTAAAATAGGGCAATAATGAAATTGTGATGAATGACTTTGTTACAAATTATGATTTCTTGTTTCTCAAGGAATCAAAATTTGTATTATGTGTTAGTATATGATTTGCCTACTCAGAAATAGGATTTATGTATGAATGTATTCCAGTCAAAGTTTGGCCAGAATGATTTGAACTATGATAGAAATTCATGATTTTATGTTGGTCAAAAGTTTGACCAAAATAGTCAAAGTTTGACCAAGAAAGTCAAGGTATGATGGTACTGTTGTTTAACAGGCAGTATAGAGATTATACTACGAAAAACCGTCAATTACGGATAAATAAGCAAGTTTAAGGTACGGGATTATGCTAAAAAAATCAAGCACAATTTTTAGAGCAATAAGGACTAATGAGCTTTAAGTTCTAAGAAAAACCTAAACGCAATCCAGTTTTATGCAGATAAATTTTGGACTGCAGTTTAGTATGACAGTATTGTTTTTATTGAAAAACAGTATTTGTTATATTTGTATTAGTATGAAAATAGACTGTTTTTAAAAGTTAAAGCCAAATGGGGCCCTTGGTGTGGGACACCTCATCAAGATAATTATGTTATTATTTGGATTTTTTGAAAAGTTTGGAAAGAATTCAAGGAACTTTCTTGAACGTTTTTCTTCCACTTATGGCCGGCCACCTATGGAGGGCTTTTGGGCAAATAAAATTTTTTAAGGGTTTGGTGAGCAATTTAAGGATTAAAAATAATTCTAGAAATAAAATTATTTTACACTATAAATAGGTGTCATGGGTGGAAAATTTTTAGTTCATTTTAATTGCAAAACCCACCCAAACTCTTGCCATTTCTCTCCTCCCTTTCTCTGCTCAGCCGTACCCCATAGACAGAAAACCCAAGTAAGAGTGGTCATAATTTTTAGTGAGGGAAAGCTAGAAAACCGTTTTTGGAACACAAGCCAACAATTTTCTCTTCGGTTTAGAGGTAAACCCTCAATTTTCTAAGCCTCTAAATTCTGTTTTTCAGCTCTTTACAGTGTATTTCCAGCTTATGTTGTAAGATCTTGAGCTAATTAATTATGTCCTTGCTTGCTTAAGTTTGATTAGAATGTGCTTGATTTAGGTTTTTATAAGTTTATGCTATGTTTTGGTATATGTGATTGAATGTATGCTCTAGAAAATTTGTAGATGAGATATGTGACCCCTAGGTGTTTGATGTATGTCCCCATAGGCTTATGATTTATATTGAATGGCTGATTATGGTATTGAATGATTGTATGTTAATTTAGGGTTCAAGAAAACCCTAGAGAAACCTAGAAAACCCAAGTTTGGTGAATTTCACCAAATGGGTTTGATAAAATAAATTGAATGTATGAGATTGAATGAACAGGTATGAGGACATTAGATTACGTGCTGCATGCTTGACATAGGCTCACGGTCGTGGTTGCGACCGTTTGAGGTAGGGTGTGCGTAATTTTACGTGAGAGCGAACCGAAACCAAAAACTGCCAGTTCGGGTGAAAACTGGACAGTGAATTGGAAACGGTCTTTTGAGGCCTTTAGAGACCAAATTTGAGAAAACTCAAAACAGAAAAGTTGTAGGAAATTAAAAATTATAGGGGGCAGCAGTGAACGGTTTTTAAAAATAAGGCTCCAAAGGCCTTCGTTTTTATGAAAACCCGTACCTGGACCGCCCAGACATATGTGCACGGCCAGACAGATTCAAGAAGGAAAAAGTATAAATTAAGTTCAGAACTGGGCTTTTGTCAAAACATAAAAGTTGTAGAGTTTTTTAGTATCTAAAACTTTCATTAAGAAAAGTTTTTGAAAATCTAAACAGATTTCAAAGTAAAACTAAATCAGTATAGCAAGCTCTGATTCAGAATTTTAAAACAGTGCATGCACAGGAAATTCCTGCACATGCACCAATGATTTAACTGTTTTTACCAAATTTCTACAAAACTAAGACAGTTTTATTTAAAAACGGTTTTAAATAATTAATTAAACTCAGTTTAGCAAGAAATAAATTAATTAAGTAAATTAAGCAAAGTAAGCCAATTGGTAACCTATTATAACCATATAGGTTACCTAATTTTAATTGGGCCTAGTTAATTAAGAACCAAAGGTTGTATGTTGGGCCTTGAGTCCAAGATTTATGTAAGGTAACCTTAAAGGATACCACTTTAATTGTTGGGCCTTAGTAGCCCAACAAGCTTTTTAAATTTTCACCCAAGATGGGCTTATATCTAAGGTTACTTATAGTAACCTAATAGTATGCCCATATCAAGATCATTGGGCCTTAAGCCCAAAGTTTATTAAGTAATCAAACAGGATACCGTTTGATTACCATTAGGGCTTATGCCCTAGGGTTACACTTAGTAACCAACAAGAATATTATTAAGCATATGAGGGGGACATATATCTAGGGTCACTGTTAAATGTTGGTTAGGATACCAACATTTAATAAAATAAGTTAAGGTAAGATAGGATGATTCTTATCTTACTTCCTTTTTAGAAAACAGGAAGGTAACCTATTGAGATAACTTGTCAGAACGACAAACCCCAGGGCTTAGCATAACCGGTACGTACAACTCCGCCTAAAGTATAGACGGAAAATTGTTTTTACTGTTTATGTGATGTTAAGCTCATAGTGCATATGATTTATGTCTTGATGACGTGATGCATATGATTTATGCCTTGATGACATAATGCATATGATTTATGCATTGATTATGTAGTATGTATGATTTATGTTTTATCATTGTGGCATCATGAAGCATGCTCACGAAAGATAAATCACATGGTAAGAATGAAAATCCAGTTTCAAGAAAGAAACTGTTGTAAAAGACTATTTTCAAGAAGAAAACAATTTTTAAGAGCAAGTTAAAGAAAGATTTAAAGTATGATGGCAAGTGATCTTACCTTGTGTCGTATCGACCTGTCACTAAGGACGGATTTGGTCCATGGAATGAGTTGGATCTGGTTGGCCGCCCCATCCACTTCATGGCTGCGTGCCACGATACGTACACTCATGTTATGTAAGGGCCCAGGATTATGAAAGCATAAGACATCATAATGAAATCATAATTGGTTCATGCATTGTTCCATTGTGAAATGTTTTGCGGGTAAATGGTTGTACTTGCTGAGCGAAAGCTCACAACTTACGTTTATGCTGTAGGTAAGCTTCCTACTGGCATTATTTGATGCAAGGCAGTGAGGCACTGGCAGGACTATCTGTGAAACGTGGGATGGGAACCGCTACGCGTTTTGAAACAAATGTTTATGTTATTAACTGAGTAAAATTTAATTTACGTTACATCGATTTTGAAAAGTATATATAGATTATATACGTCTGTGTATTGTAAATAAATAAATAGTAAAGTTTTAACTTAAGTTTTTTTTTTTAAAAAAGAAAGAAAAAAAATGTACGTTATTTCCACATGTTTTTAGTAAGTATGTTTAAATAAGTATGGAAGACAAGTAAGATAAGTAACTGTAACGGCCTACGTAAGGGCGGGTCGTTATAGAAATTGAGCTTATGCTCTTACAATTATCAACTTGAAATACATATAATTTCAAATTGAAGCTCAATTAGATAGATTAAGGCTATGGGAGAGTTTACCTTTCTTAACCCTAAGAGATGTTAGGGTTTGGTCCAAAAACTTTCAGCTCCTTGGCTCCTAGGTGCAACCGGCCTCTCCCCCTAGCCTTCCCAAAAATTTTTGTGTCCCTTGGGTGTGGTTTTAATCCAATCCAGCCACTCACCACCTAAGTCCCTAACACTTTTTTCTGTTTTTTCTTGCTTGCACACAACCGGCTTTTTGGTCACAAAATGGGTTCCAAGATTTTTCCAACACTTTTTCTTTCTTCCTAGCTGAAATCCGAACTCACCCTTGGAGATTCTCTCTTGGATTTATGTTTTTGCTCTATTCTTTCTTGGCTGCCTTGGGTTCGGTTTTGGAGCAGAAAAATAGGCAGAACTTAGCTAGATTTTTCCAATTTTTTTGAACAAATGGCACCCCTATTTATAGAGATTTTGAAACTTTGCTAAATTGTAAAATAGTCCTTCAAGAAGCAAGATTTTGCACTTTGGGATGCATAGGTGGCCGGCCATTCAAGTCTAGAAGGATCCAAAAATTCTTTCCAATTTTAGTTAAATCCAAAATGATGTCATAATTTGTGGATAAGGTGATGTCATCCACCTTAAGGCTTGTTTGCCTTATTGCTCTAATATGCAGTCCATCTTTGTACCAAAACAGATATTGCCAATACTGTGGTCATTAATCCACAGTACTGGATACTGAATTGCAGTCCAAAATTTATCTGTCTTAAAATGGACTGTACGAAAAATTCTCTTTTTACTTAAAGTCCTTTGGTCCTTAATTTCTAATTTAATGTGCTTGATTTTTCTATGGTGGTTTTAAATCTAATTCTAACTATCTGATATGTAAAAACGGTTTTCCGCAATACATTTCTTATACTGCTTATCATACTTCATTATCGTCACATAGTAGACTTTTCTGGTCAATCTTTGACCTATCGGGTCAACTTTGACTTTCCATAAAATCATAGAATTTTTCTATCCTTTCAATCAAAAAGGTTATATGCTTAGCTAAGCAATCATATTTGAGTCTCATAAAGTCATAAGAACTCACAAAACTCAGTAAAAACCCTTGGTCGGGCTTTTTCATGAATACCATCATGGTACAACATAAAGTTCTATATAAAGAAATCGTAAAGTTGAAAATTCTAGTTCTTACAATAGATATCCAAGTAATTTTGGATTTCATGGGACTGACGGAACAGGAGAAGGTTATGTTTGCTTCCTTCGCACTTAAGAAGGATGCACGGCATTGGTGGATGACCATGCAAATACGCAAGAACTGTAACGACCCGCCCTTACGTAGGCCGTTACAGTTACTTATCTTAACATACTTGCTTACAAAGGCAGAAAATACCATACATATTTTTTTTTCTTTTTAAAAACCACTTGAGTAAAAACTTTACTACTTACATATTTACAATGTAAAAACATACTTATTTAGTAATTACTTTTCGAAACTGTCGTAACGTAAAATAACTTGTACTTATCTAATATTTACTTATCAAAAGTATCGTACCATAAAATAACTTTGTACTAAACAAACCAAACACATATATTTTTCAAAACACATAGCAGTCTCCATTCCCACGTTTCACAGACATCCCTGCTAAGCTTCCCCGTCTTGTATCAAGAATTATCAGTAGGAAACTTAACTACAGCATAAACGTAAGTTGTGAGCTTTCGCTCAGCAAGTACAACCTTGAACCCGCAAAATAACTTAATAAAGCAATGCATGAACCAATTATGCTTTCATTATGCTTTCATAGTTTTGGGCCCTTTATAAGTGTACGTATCGTGGCGCGCAGTCATGGAGTGGTTGGGACGGCCAGCCCAGTCCAACTCAAACCATGAACCAAACCTGACCTAGAGCAGGTCGGTACGACACATCATGCTTGAAAACCTTTTCTTAAAACAGTTCTTTCTTAAAAACGTAATCTTCTTCTTATCATATAGTTTATTATTCGTGAACATGCTTCATGATGCCACAATAATAAACATACATCATAATAAACATACATCATACATATCACATCAATGCATGATCTTTAAAAAAACATGTCAAGTCATAAAACCATTTGCCTATGCTATAGGCGGAGTTGTACTTACAGGTAACGCTAGGTCCTGGGGTTTGTCGTTCCGACAAGTTACCTCAAAAGGTTACCTCCTGTTTCCAAAAAGGAAGTAAGATAAGAATTATCTTATCTTACCTTAACTTATTTCATTAAATGTTGGTACCCTAACCAACATTTATCTGTGACCCTAGATATATGTCCCCTCATATGCTTAATAATATTCTTGTTAGTTAGTAAGTGTAACCCTAGGGCATAAGCCCTAATGGTAATCAAACAGTATCCTGTTTGATTACTTAATAAACTTTAGGCTTAAGGCCCAATGATCTAGGTATGGGCATACTATTAGGTTACTATAAGTAACCTTAGACCTAGGCCCATATTGGGTGACATTTAAAAAGCCTGTTGGGCTACTAAGGCCCAACAATTAAGGTGGTATCCTTTAAGGTTATCTTACATAAATCTTGGACTCAAGGCCCAACATAAAAGCTTTGTTCTTAATTAACTAGGCCCAATTAAAATTAGGTAACCTATATGGTTATAATAGGTTACCAATTGGCTTACCTTGCGTAATTTGCTTAATTAATTTATTTCTTGCTAAACTGAGTTTAATCATTTAAAACTGCTTTTAAATAAAACTGTGTTGGTTTTGCAGAAATTTGGCAAAAACAGTTAAATCATTAGTGCATGTGCATGAATTTCCTGTGCATGCACTGTTTTAAAATTCTGAATCAGAGCTTACTATACTAATTCGGTTTTACTTTGAAATCTGTTTAGAGTTTGAAAAAATTTTCTTCATGAAAGTTTTAGATACTGAAAAACTCTACAACTTTCATGTTTTGACAAAAACCCAGTTCTGAACTTAACTTATACTTTTTCCCTCTTGAATCTATCTAGCCGTGCACATATGTCTGGGCGGTCCAGCACGGGTTTTTATAAAAACGAAGGCCTTTGGGGTCTTATTTTCAAAAACCGCCCATGTTGTCCCTAGAATTTTCAATTTTCTACAACTTTTCTGTTTTGAGTTTTCTCAAATTCGGCATCTAAAGGCCTCAAAATACCATTTCCAATTCACTGCCCAGTTTTCACCCGAACTGGCAGTTTTTGGATTCGGTTTGCTCTCACGAAATTTTACGCACACCCTACCTCAAACGGTCGCAGCCGTGAGCCTACGTCAAGCATGCAGCACGTAATCTAATATCCTCATACCCGTTCATTCAATCTCAATCATTCAATTTTTTTAATCAAACCTATTTGGTGAAATTCATCAAACTTGGATTTTCTAGGTTTCTTTAGGGATTTCTTGAACCCTAGTTTAACATACAATCATTCAATACCATAATCAGCCATTCAACACAGAACATAAGCCTATGGGAACATACATCATACACCTAGTGGCCACATATAACATCTACACATTTTCTAGAGCATACATCACAATTCAAGCACCAAATTGAAACATAAACATGCTAAACCTAAATCAAGCACATTCTAGGCAATTTAAGCAATAAAAGGACATAATTAAATGAGCTTAAGCTCTTACAACATAAGCTGGAAATATACTGTAAAAGGCTTGAAAAACAGAATTTAGAGGTTTAGGAGGTTGAGAGATTACCTCCAAACCGAAGAGGGATTTGCTAGCTTGGTTTCCGAAATTGGTTTTGTTGCTGTCCTTCACTAAAATTTTCGACCACTCTTTGGAGTTTTTCTGTTTATGAGGTTCGGCTGTGGGCAGAGAAAGGGAGGAGAGAAATGGCAAGAGTTTGGGTGGGTTTTTGAATAAAAATGCCTAAAAAATTTCCACCCAAGACACCTATTTATAGGTGTAAAATAATTTTATTTCTAGAATTATTTTTAATCCTTAAATTGCTCACCAAACCCTTAAAAAATTTTATTTGCCCACAAGCCCTCCATAGGTGGCCGGCCATTAGTGGAAGGAAAAGTTCAAGAATGTTCTTGGATTTCTTTCCAACTTTTTCAATAATTCAAAAATTGCATAATTATCTTTTGATTAGGTGGCATACACCTAAGGCTCCATTTGGCTTTAAATCTTAAAAACAGTCTACTTTCATACTAATACATATATAACAAATACTGTTTTTCAATAAAAATAATACTGTTTACTAAACTGCAGTCCAAAATTTATCTGCATAAAACTGGACTGCGTTTAGGTTTTTCTTAGAACTTAAAGCTCATTAGTCCTTATTGCTCTAAAAATTGTGCTTGATTTTTCTAACATAATCCCGTACCTTAAACTTGCTTATCTATCCGTAATTGACGGTTTTTCGCAGTATAATCTCTATACTGCCTGTTATACAACAGAACCATCATACTTTGACTTCTTGGTCAAACTTTGACTATTTTGGTCAAACTTTGACCAACGTAAAATCATAAATTTCTATCATATCTTATATCATTCTGGCCAAACCTTGACCGGAATACTATCATAAATTCCTAAAATAGCTCAAATCATTCTGGCCAAACTTTGACGGGAATACATTCATACATAAATCCTAATTCTGATTAGGCAAATCATATACTAACACATAATATAAATTTTGATTTCTTGAGAAACAAGAAATCATAATTTGAAGCAAAGTCAGTCATCACAATCTTCCCCCTTAAAAATTTTTGTCCTCGAAAATTAGAACAAGTGGGGATAATTCGCTCTCATATCCTCTTCTAATTCCCATGTTGCTTCTTCAACATTGTGGTTTCGCCACAATACTTTAACCATGGGAATTGTCCTATTTCGTAAGACCTTCTTTTCCCGATCCATAATCCGAACTGGTTTCTCTTCGTAAGTCAAGTCGGATTGAACCTCAATCGGTTCTTGACTTAGCACATGGGAAGGATCAAGTACATACTTCTTTAATATCGAAACGTGGAAAACATTGTGCAACGAAGCTAATTCTAATGGCAAGGCAAGCTTGTAAGCTACTTTGCCAATCCTTTCCAAAATTTCGAATGGCCCTGTGTATCTAGGACTAAGTTTTCCTTTCTTGTCAAATCTCATAATCCCTTCGTAGGAGCAATCTTGAGGAAAACATAGTCTCCGACTTGGAATTCTAGGGGCCTTCGACGTTTATCGGCATAGCTTTTTTGACGACTAAAAAGCTATGTCAAGTCTTTGCTTAATCTTCTTAATATCCTCTGAAGTTTTTCTGATAAAATCCGTGGTTTGAAGCTGCTTCTATCCAACTTCTTGCCAATGAATGGGAGATCGACATTTCCTTCCATATAATGCCTCGAATGGAGCCATACCAATGGAGGCATGATAACTGTTGTTGTAAGAAAATTCGATCAAAGGTAGCTTCTGATCCCAGCTCCCTTTGAAATCCAAAACGCATGACCTTAGCATATCCTCCAGCATCTGGATAGTCCGTTCTGATTGTCCATCCGTCTGGGGGTGAAATGCCCTACTAAACTTCAATTTCGATCCCATAGCCGTATGAACACTCTTCCAGAATCGAGAGGTAAAGCGCCCATCCCGATCGGAAATGATGGATCTTGACACTCCATGCAACCTAACAATCTGGGATACGAAAATTTCAGCCAATCTTTCGACCGAAAAGGTAGCCTTAATCGCAATGAAGTGGGATGATTTGGTTAATCTATCCACAATCACCCAAATCATATTCGGTCACCAATAGTTTTCTCTAAGGTCCTTATACATCTTAGAAGCTCCAGGATGTACCGAATATGGCGTCTCATGGGCTTCGGACATGATTTGTTTCTTAAGAATTTCAAAGTCAGGTCCTTCTGAAGTGGCTTGGGCAACATTCCTAAAGACATCAGCATACCGGATGACTTCCTGCTTAGAGCATCCGTTACTTTATTCGCTTTACCAGGGTGGTAAAGGATCTCGCAATCGTAGTCCTTCACGAGTTCTAGCCATCTCCGTTGCCTCATATTGAGCTCCTTCTGGGTAAAGATGTATTTGAGACTTTGATGGTCAGTGAAAATCTCACATCTATTGCCGTACAAGTAGTGTCTCCAAATCTTTAGCGCGAAGACCACCGCTGCGAGCTCTAAATCGTGCGTAGGATAATTCTTCTCGTGATCCTTTAATTGTAGTGAAGCATAGGCGACCACCTTTTCTTGCTGCATCAGGACCGTTCCTAGTCCAGTTTTGGAAGCGTCGCTGTAGATCACGAAATTCCCGGCATCAACGTCAGAATTACGAACACCGGGGCACTAGTAAGCTTCCTTTTGAGCTCTTGGAAGTTCTCCTCACACTTCTGTGTCCACTTCAACTTCCTCTCTTTTCGCGTAAGGGTCGTAAGAGGTGCTGCGATTTGGAAAATCCTTCAACGAACCGCCGATAGTATCCGGCCAATCCAAGAAAGCTCCGTAGTTCCGTAACGTTTTTGGGTCTAGGCCACGTACTAACCGCCTTTATCTTTGCAGGATCAACGGAAATCCTTTCGTTCAACACTACATGACCTAAGAAATGAACCTTCTCCAACCAAAATTCACATTTCGTGAACTTGGCATAGAGCTGGTTCCGTCTTAACGTCTCCAAAACCATCCTTAGGTGCTGCTCGTGTTCCTTTATGGACTTTGAGTATATCAGAATATCATCGATAAAAACGATGACAAACTTATCTAAGTACTATTTGAACACCTTGCTCATCAAGTCCATAAATGTAGCTGGAGCATTGGTCAAACCAAACGGCATAACCAAGAACTCGTAGTGCCTATAGCGATTCGAAAAGCTGTTTTCGAAATGTCTCCCTCCTTAATCCTGAGTTGATGGTATCCCGACCGCAAGTCGAACCTTTGAAAACACCACTGCTCCCCTAAGTTGATCAAAAGATCATCTATTCTAGGGAGAGGGTACATGTTCTTGATTGTGATCTTGTTCAACTCACGATAATCGATACACATACGCAACGATCCGTCCTTCTTCTTAACGAACAGTACTGGTGCTCCCCATGGAGAATAGCTCTGACGGATAAATCCCTTGTCCAGCAGTTCTTGCATCTGCACTTCGAGCTCCCTAAGTTCAGTTGGGGCCATACGATAAGGTGCTTTGGATACCGGTGTAGCTCCGGGTAATAAGTCTATCTCGAAAGAAATTTCCCGCTCGGGAGGATGTCCGGGCAATTCTTTTGGAAAGACATCCATATATTCCTTGATAATGGGAACATCTTCCGACTTCAATTCCACTTCTTTCTCCTTGTCCACCATGTTAGCTAAGTATCCTTGGCATCCATTAGCCAACATTCTCCACGCCTTCAGTGCCGATACTAACCTACTTGAGGAGTTACGAGACTGATTGTAAAACTTGAATTCCTCCTCATCATGCAAACCAAACATAACACAACACTTTCGACAATCTATCTTAGCGTTGTACTTCCTAGGAAGTCCATTCCTAAAATAACGTATATGTAACGACCCGCCTAGTACAGGCCGCTACCATACATACATACATATGTAACATACTTCTTACATATTTGGCGTAAACAGCGGAAATTTTTTTTTTAAGGCGCATACGAGCACATAACAATATTTAAAAACGATGTGTGAAAAACAATCATTATACATAAAAAGACAAAACGCATAGCGGCTTTATTTCCCACATTTCACAGCTTGCCCTGCCACGCTCCCCTATCTTGCATCAACAATTGCCCGTAGGTTGCTTACCTACAGCATAGACGTAAGACAGTGAGCTTTCGCTCAGCAAGTACAGCTACTAAACCGCGAAACACAACAAACCTATGCTATCAAAGCACGTATCATGGCATGACCTAACATAGCATCGTAACATAACGTATCGTGTCGTAACATAGCATCGTAACATACATCTCGTGTCCTAACTTAACATAACATCGTATCATAACGTATCGTGTCGTAACATAGCATAACTTAGCATAGCATCGTAACATACATCTCGTGTCATAACATAGCATCGTAACATACATTCGTGTCCTAACTTAACATAACATCGTATCATAACGTATGTGTCATAACATAGCATAACTTAGCATAGCATCGTAACATACATCTCGTGTCAGAACATAGCATCGCATAACATATGCATGAACCGATTATGCTTCATTATGCTTACATGTTCATTCATAGCTTATCGTCCTTAACTACTTATCTTGCTTATCTTGCTTATGGGCCCCTTACATAAGTGTACGTACCGGGCGCGCAACTATGGAGTGGTTGGGGCGGCCAGTCCATTTCCAACTCAAACCATAGTCCAACCCGACCTATAAGCGGGTCGGTACGACACAGGCAACTTGCTTGCCATAATTTCTTATCTTATCTACTCTTGTTTAGAATTAGTGAACATGCCTCGTGATGTCACATATTCATAAGATATAAATCATAACATACTTCATATCATACTTCATGCATCATAGACATAACATACATCATGGCATATCAAATCATATAACATTATCATATCACATTTCATAAGCATATCTAACATACATCACATCAACTATCATAGCATTCATCGATCATACTTGGGTAAGTATACAACAAAAGCCTAGCTGTAGGCGGAGTTGTACTTACCCTCGACTACTATGTCGGTGAAATGCTGCTCCACATCCGGATACAGCTGCAGGCTACTCCTGCTGAATGAAGGACATAGGTAAGGGTCTATTACCGAAAAATGTTGGTGACCTAACCAACAATGCATATATGGTCTTAGTTGTATGTCCCTGTGCCAGATATCTACTTGGTTACAATAAGTAACCCTATTGTTCGACGACTAGCCAAACATGGATTATAACTTATTCGGTTACACAGATAACACATGTGCTAAGCCCATATCATACAGGTAGGGTTAGGTTACTATTCTAACTTGGGCATAAGCTTTAATATTCTTGGTCATATCATCCATTGGGTTATTTCAAATAACCTAGCTTTAATCCTCATATTTATGGTATCTCGATGGGTTATGTTGGGTAACCCTTGAGATGATAATCCCTTGGTCAAACCTGGTAACAAAGTCAACCTTATATGGTCAAACTTGGGCTTTGGGGGTCAAGCCAATAACTCGGGTATCCTTCTCGGTTACCATCTCTTACTATCTTGCTGCTTATTTACGCTTAAAAAAATCCTTTTTCCTTTGTCTAGGAAAATTTGCTGAACTACGTCCAACCCTTTGTTAAAATACATAGTTCTTAAAATGGGGTTTAAAAAGTTGCTAAGGGCTGAAAACTGTCATTGGAAAGTTTTCATAGTCAAAACATTGGGTTTGGTTGAAAATACAGAAATCCTGTTAGGAATCTCTTGTCTCTACACCATTTTGAAATCTAATTTTTATTTAAAATCCAAATCAAATATGAAAAAGTTTTCTTCACGAAAGTTTCAGATATTGAGAAACCCTAAAACTTTGTGTTTTGAGAAAAAGCAGTTCGGAATTTAAACGTGCCTTATTCTTGTTGAACTTACCTGACCGGCATGAATCCTGGGCACGGCCAGGCTCGGATTTT
>CM046372.1:5013823-5063804 GCA_025413025.1 Ficus hispida | reverse complement strand
TCTAATGCTGACTCATCCAAGCTAGACACATGATGTGTCTCTTCTTGTGATGGTCGGCAATTTGTGGCAACACATGCTTGGATTAATCAAGCTAAATAGCTTGTTCACTCTTGGTTAATGACAGCACTTGTCATCTCTCAAAACTTTGAGAAACCAATAATTCAAAGCTGCAAATTAGTCCTAAGAGTAGCTTATTACTCATTGGAACTAAGTGGTGGCCGGCCAAGGAAGAATCAATTGGAAGCAAATGTGTTAGACTAACTAAGTTAAAAACTTAGTTTACTTCCTTAGTTTTAACATAACTATGTAACTAAATTTTGTAACCAATCCTTGGCTTAGTTGAATTGAATGCTTAGTAGAAAAATCTATCATAATTTTTCTTGCAATTCATCATAAGGTGGCCGGCTATACATTGCTAAATGTGAAGATTGCAAGATGCAATCTAGCTTAGTAAGCAAAACTACCTTGCTTAATAGGCAAAGCTAAAATTGTGAAGTGTCAATTTCAAATGAACTTCATATTTTTTCATACTTTGCCTATTGGTTTTAAGAGCAAAATATTTGCTCATTAACCCTTAAAATAACCGGTCCATTGTGCACAAAAATAAGCAAATGATTGGTCAATTTTTGAACCAATCAAACTTAACCTAATTCCTTGGTTTCCAACTAGGTTAACCAAATCTTAAAACCATCATACACTAAATTGAACTAGGAAATCTAACTAGAAAAACCCATAGTTCCATAAATTTACAAATTTATCTATCGAACCACATTGTCTCAAAATTGCACTTTGGCCCCCTAAAGGCAAAATATTTGCACTTTAGTCCTATAGGGTGCGGCTATAGTGATAGTATTTGGTCTCCAATTCTTGCTTAATCAATCACCTAGCACTATCTTAACTTCTTAAAATCCATAACCATTCACTTTTCTTAAAATTACATATTGGCCCCTATAGACAAAATATTTACATTTTAGTCCTTAAAGGGTGACCAATTTTCAAAGTGAGATTTGTCATTCTTTTTAAGATAAGGTATCACCGATTAAGACCTTACTTGGCTTAACTCCTAAACACAGTTCATTTTCATACTAGCATACATATTCAGATACTGTTTTCAACTGATAACAGTATACTGGCACTGGACCATTATCCAGAATTTTTCTAAACTGCGTCTAGGGTTCTCTTAATATAAGAAACTACTAACAGAGAATCATATATCATATATTTTCCTTTTACTACAAAAAGGTCTTTTGAAGAATTTAACATAACACATAAACATTTATTAATTACAAACTTTGATTATTCATAACAGAAATCAAAATTTGTAAACAAGCTGATCATTACGTTTTATACCGTTTTACTCAAAAGGTCACTTGCTTTACAAAGCAATAATTTTTGGAGTCTTATAAAAGCATAAGAACTCATAATATCTAATAAAAACCCTAAGCTGGGCTTTTCATAAATACCTTCAGGGCATAATTCAAATATCTGTACAAATATTATGACGTTGGAAAATTCTAGTCATTACAATCTACCCCCCTTAAAAATTTTGTCCTCAAAAATTAGAACAAGTCAGGATAGTTCTTCCTCATCTCATCTTCCAACTCCCAGGTTGCTTCTTCAACCCTGTGGTTTCGCCATAACACTTTAACCATGGGAATGGTTTTATTTCTTAAGACCTTTTCTTCCCAATCCAGTACTTGAATGGGCTTTTCTTCATAAGTTAAGTCCGTGTGAACCTCTACTGGTTCTTGATTAAGTATATGGAAGGGTCGGATATATACTTCTTTAGCATCGATACATGGAAAACATTATGCATCGAAGCTAAGTTAGGCGGTAGAGCAAGCTTATAGGCTACTTTCCCAATCCTTTCAAGGATCTCAAATGGCCCCGTATATCTTGGGCTAAGCTTCCCTTTCTTTCCAAAGCGCATTACTCCTTTCATAGGAGTAATCTTGATGAAACCGCATCTCCCACTTGGAATTCCAAAGGTCTCCTACGTTTGTCGGCATAACTTTTCTGTCTGCTAAAGCTATGTCGAGCCTCTGTCTGATCTTCTGAATGTCCTTAGAAGTCTTTTCGATAAAATCTGTGGTTTGTAGCTGTTTCTGTCCGACTTCCTGCCAGTGAATAGGAGATCGACATTTTCTTCCATATAATGCTTCAAATGGAGCCATACCAATTGAAGCATGATAACTGTTGTTATATGAAAATTCGATCAATGGCAGCTTCTGATCCCAGTTTCCTTTGAAATCCAGCACACATGACCTTAGCATATCTTCCAGTGTCTGGATGGTTCGTTCGGATTGACCGTCAGTTTGGGGGTGAAATGCCGTGCTGAACTTCAATTTCGACCCCATGACGTTGTGAACACTAGTCCAAAATCGAGAAGTGAAACATCCATCACGGTCCGAGATGATCGATTTTGGCACTCCATGAAATCTGACAATCTGGGATACATAAATTTCAGCTAATTTTTCCACAGAAAAGGTGGCCTTAATCGCAATAAAGTGAGCCGATTTGGTTAATCTATCAACAATCACCCAAATCGTGTCACTCCCACTTGTAGTCCTGGGTAGTCCTACTACGAAATCCATAGTAATCTGCTCCCATTTCCACTCAGGAAGCTCTATCTTCTGCAGTTCTCCGCCCGGATGTCGATGTTCAGCCTTAACTTTCTGACAAGTTAGGCATTTTGACACATATTCTGCTACCTCATTATTCATATTGGGCCACCAGAAACTTTCTCGGAGGTCTTTGTACATCTTGGAAGCTCCTGGATGTACTGAGTATGGCGTCATATGTGCTTCCAACAAAATCTGATCCTTCAAGACTTTGAAATTGGGAACACAAATCCTCTCCTTGAAGTAGATGACACCATCTGCAGCAGTTCTAAACTCATTGCTTTTACCGCCAAAAAGCTGAGTTTTCATCAAAAAGGAATCCTTTTCTTGGTGAGACTTAATGGATTCCATCAAATTAGACTGAATGGTTAGAGAAGATAATTTCCCCGTTATCATCTCCAAATTAAACTCAGAAATCTCCTTTTGTAGTGGCTTAGGAAACATTCCGATAGACATCAGCATGCCTACGGATTTCCTACTTAAGGCATCTGCTACTCTATTCGCCTTTCCAGGATGATAAAGGATCTCACAGTCATAATCCTTAACAAGCTCCAGCCATCTACGTTGTCTCATATTGAGCTCCTTCTGAGTAAAGATATACTTAAGGCTCTGATGATCAGTGTAGATTTCACACTTATTCCCATACAAATAGTGTCTCCAAATCTTAAGTGCGAAAACTACTGCCGCGAGCTCTAAATCGTGCGTGGGATAATTCTTTTCGTGAATCTTTAACTGTCGAGATGCATAGGCCACTACCTTGCCATCCTGCATCAAGACAGCTCCTAATCCATTCTTAGAAGCGTCACTATAGATCACGAAATTTCCTGCATCTACATCAGGAATAATCAACACAGGCGCACTCGTCAGCCTCTTCTTGAGCTCCTGGAAATTCTCCTCACACTTCTGAGTCCATTCAAAAGTCTTTCCTTTCCTGGTAAGAGCAGTGAGGGGTGTAGCGATCTTGGAAAATCCCTCGACGAATCGTCGGTAATAGCCAGCTAATCCAAGGAAACTCCTTATTTCCGTAACGTTTGTGGGTGCTGGCCATGCACTAACCGCCTCCACTTTAGCAGGGTCTACTGAAATTCCTTCCTTCGATACTACATGACCCAAGAAATGAACTTTTTCCAACCAAAATTCACATTTTGTGAATTTGGCATACAGTTGATTCCTTCTCAACGTCTCCATCACCAATCTAAGATGATGTTCATGTTCCTCTTTGGACTTTGAGTATATCAGAATATCGTCAATAAAAACAATGACGAACTTATCCAGGTATTCCTTGAATACTCGATTCATAAGGTCCATAAATGCTGCCGGGGCATTGGTTAATCCAAATGGCATAACCAAAAACTCATAATGCCCGTAACGTGTTCGAAAAGCCGTCTTGGAGATATCTGCCTCCTTGATCCTGAGCTGATGATAACCTGAACGCAGATCAACCTTCGAAAATACAACTGCTTCTCTGAGTTGATCGAAGAGATCATCAATCCTTGGAAGGGGATACTTGTTCTTGATCGTAATCTTATTCAACTCGCGGTAGTCGATACACATACGCAATGATCCATCTTTCTTCTTTACGAACAGCACTGGTGCTCCCCATGGGGAGTAACTCTGTCGGATGAATCCTTTGTCAAGCAGTTCTTGTAACTGCACTTGCAATTCCCTAAGCTCAGCTAGTGCCATACGGTAAGGCGCTTTAGAGATCGGTGCAACTCCAGGTAGTAATTCGATTTCGAACAAAATCTCGCGTTCTGGCGGAAGTCCGGGTAAATCCTTCGGAAAGATATCCACATATTCTTTTATAATGGGAACATCTTCCGGCATCAACTCTACTTCACAATCCTTATCCACCATGTTAGCTAAATATCCTTGACAACCATTAGCTAACATCTTCCAAGCCTTCGTTGCTGAAACCAGTTTGGTTGCTGAACTCCGAGATTGTCCATAGAAATTAAACTCCTCCTCTTCGTACGGGTTAAACGTTACACAACGCTTTCGACAGTCGATCTTGGCGTTGTATTTACCTAAGAAGTCCATCCCTAAGATCACATCGAAATCCTGAAGCTTGATTACGATGAGATCTACAAACAATTCTCTGCCACAGATAGTCACGGAAGTATTTCGTATCCAAAAATTGGACCACAAAATCTCTCCGGATGGCAAAGAGGTTTTAACAGGTTGATCTAAACTATCCACTCCTTTTCCTAACTTCTGGGCGAACTCCAGAGATACAAATGAATGAGTAGCCCCAGAATCAAACAAAGTGATAGCATCGAAGGTGGCGATAGAAATCTGACCTGTCACCACATGTGAAGTTCCAGCTTCAGCATCACCCCTGGTGTAGGCATAGATCCTGGCTTGAGGTTCAGGGGCCTCTAATCTGCCCTGAGTAATTGAGGGTCCTTCTAGCTTAGCTTGGACTGCATGTAGCTGCCTGTTAGTGTTCTGACTCGGGTACGAAGGGTTTTGGCCACGGTTATTCAGATGGCAGTTCTTTGCATAATGCCCTTCCTTACCACACAGGAAGCAGGCATTTGACCCCATTCTACAAACTCCTGGGTGTTTCCTTCCACACCTAGTACACGTGGGGTAATCAGTGCTAGTACCCTCATTTCCTCTATTGTTCTTCTTCTGAGGGTAATTCCTTTGCTGACCATGGCCAGAGAAACTCCCTTTTCTCTTGTTCCTCCCAAAATGTTTGGAACCTTGGGCCGGGTTACTTATCGGGCCTTTCTGACTCAACTCCAGGCCTTGACGGGGCTGCATCGGCTTTACTACGGTTTTCTCCTCCTTTCTAACCTTAAAAATCTGAGCCCTTGCTTCCTTGTCCTGGTTTATCCAATACTTGGCTCTCATTGCCCGACTCACACAGTCGGATACCAGGGTAGGTGGGCTACTGCCAGCACTAACCTGCTTGGCAATATCAGTACGGAACATCTTCATCATCCTTCTCACCTTTTCCGTTTCATTGGGAACTAACTCCGGACACAACCGGGCTAACTGATCAAATTTTTTGACAGCCTCCAGTACTGTCATTGACCCTTGTTTCAAACTAGCAAACTCATCCTGCTGAGCTGCCAGGATTTCCCTGTTGTAGTACGTAGTGCGGAACTCCGTCACAAAATCTTGCCAGCCCATGGTAGCAACATCTCGACGCATCTGGACAGTCCTCCACCAGTGTCTAGCGTCTTTCTTGAGTGCGAAGGAAGCACATAGAACTTGTTCCTGTTCCGATAGCCTCATAAAGTCCAAGATAACTTGGATATCGATTAACCAATTATCCGCAGCTATCGGGTCCATCAGTCCTTCAAATTCAGGTGCCTTCATTCGCCTGAATCTTTCGTACAGTAAATCCTCCCGTATTGGCTGCATGTTTACTGGAACTCCGCAGGTACTAACGGAACTCCAAAATTCCGTGGATTTTCTGGCTGTACCTCTGGTTGAACTTCTGGTTCCGGAGGTATTCTATTTTGCTGTAGAGGAACTTCCTCAGCTTGAGGTCTCTGGTTCACATGAGCTAATTGCTCCCGCAATCTATTCGTTTCTCGTTGCTGTTCCAGCAGCTGCCGTTGCAAATTCGTTACAACGGTTGCGAAATCTGGTTCTGGCTGATTTACAGGTACCGTACGACGAGTACGAACCATTTTCTAGTTCCTATCAAATCACAAGAAAAGATATTATCATACTAGAAATATCCTTTCTTTCATACCTTTCTTATCATAACATAACATATTACGTTACATCAGAACGTTATTACTATATCATATCAGAACGTTTTCATCGTATTATAGCACATACAACTCGTAATATGCCTTTCATAATAATATCATAACTTTTCATAAACATATCATATCATTCTTGAACTGACTTTTTACATTCTTATAAAAAGTACTTCATATTTACAATCTTGTAAATACATTTTGACATAATCATTATACATACATAATTAAAAACTTTTGATGGAAGTGTCTACACTTTCTCATCATATAACAGTACAAGCCTATCATCAGAAAGAAACAAAAAGATAAGCCAATACATGTTAGTCGTAACTGCACAAAATACAAATATACGGTTAGCCTATTCTACGTGTTCGATCGTAACCACCGTGGATGCGTCGGAATCTGACTCCTCAGCTCCGTTATGAAACACTATCTCCTCGGGGTCCTCGCCGAAATCAAACATACCATCGTCGTTCTCTAGCCAGCCCGCATGTTCCAACTCTGGTGCTGGCTCAATATCCTCCTCCTCGTCGCTAGAAATGTCAATAATCGGGGGATTAGGATCTAATGGCTGATCCTCTAGGGCAACTAGAAAGTTATCGAACTCATTTACGGCCATATCAGTCTCGGCGTCCTGAGGTGGTGCTGGATCGGCCTCGAAAGGCGGCTCTCCTATCCCAGCTTCATCGACTGGTGCTTGTGGACCACCTACAATCTCAGCAACTTGCATGGCCTGCATGACAGCCTCTGCCTCTAAAATATCATCGATCATGTTCCCCACCGTCGTGCCAGGCATCGGTATAGGAACATACTGTCGGATCTGCTGAGGTAGTCCGTCTCGAAACGTCTGCAATGCCATTGTCACCGGGTTAACCAGGTCCTGCGGGACATATGGCAATAACTCTTCCTGGAACCTCCGACAGTAGTGGCTCATAGGCTCCTGCGGGTAGGCGTGCCAAACCACTGAAAAACTCAAATATCGGGCGTGATACGTATCCCGATACATCGCAGGATTGCGATAGGGTACATCTGCCCCCTCATCAAATACCGGTCCATAGCGCGCAACTAATAATGCTCGGAAATGCGCCCAGGTCCGACTCGGCATCTCTCTCTCTCCTATCGTCATCCACCACAGTCGAACGTCTACTGCAAGACATCGACTGGCTAACGTGACCTGTAATCGTTCCTCGATATGACAAAGATGGAAAATCAATTCCATGTCGTATAGCCATGCTGCTAACGACACTGTCCGTCTAGTGCCATCAAAAATCATAGGATGCGACTCGTAGAACGACATCACTGCACGCCGATCCTCATTTGCATGCGCGGGATCCATAACGTCGCGTCTAGCATATCATAAGTACGTAATAAGTATTTACTCATAAAATAAAATTACTTACAATGATGGTGGCGATGGCAGGCATACTGTGAAATTGGATAGCAGGAAACCGCTCTGATACCAACTCTGTAACGACCCGCCTTGCACAGGCCGTTACCATACATACATACATACATTCTTATAACTTAACATAAACAGCGGAATTTTTTTTTTTTTTTTTTTATATATACATAACGCGTACGAGCGATTAGCCATATATATATATATATATATATACGGCACGGATAAGCGGAAAGCATAATAATATCAGTATGTTTGGAATACGAAATTTATATACATAAAGAAACAAAACGCGTAGCGGCTATTAATCCCACATTTCACAGTTCGCCCTGCCACGCTCGCCATCTTGTATCAACAACTGCCCGTAGGTTGCTTACCTACAGCATAGACGTAAGACGTGAGCTTTCGCTCAGCAAGTACAACATAATTATCCGTGACAATACAACTCAAAACATAATTCATCGTAACATTACATAGCATCTCATATCATAACATTTCCTACTTATCTCATCGTATCGTAACATCTCATACATAACATATCATAATCTTACATAGCATCTCATATCATAGCATTTCATACTTAACTCATTATATCGTAACATTTCATACATAACATATCATAGCATTGCATAATATATGCATGAACCGATTATGCTCGTATTATGCCATCATATTCATTCTTAACTTATCTTGCTTATGGGTCCCATAACATAAGTGTACGTACCGGGCGCGCTCTATGGGCTTACTCTTGCCATAGCTCAACCCGACCTGACGCGGGTCGGTACGACACGGCAAGCTCGCTTGCCATCATACTTGCTTTTCGTGATCTCATAATTGATCTTGTTAGTGAACATGCTTCGTGATGTCACTAAACTTAAATCATACTCATATCTTAACATCATGCCTTATTTCATAATCATAAACTTGATATCATCATAATAATCATAAGCTTAATATCATAATAATCATAATATCGCATCAAACAATTCTAGCATACATTTATATCACTTCTAATAGCGATCATTCATCATACTTGGGTAAGTATACAACGGAAAGTCTATGCTGTAGACGGAGTTGTACTTACCAGTTTCTAACTCTCAAATTTAGCGTTTCTCCTAACCGAGTGGTTTTCCTGTTTTCACAGAAAAATCATAGGATGAGAATCATCCTATCATAGTATCATACAATCCTAGTTATTAACTTATCTCAGTATAAGGATATCAAGAACATAGCATAAACATTAAAATCTTACTATCCTTTAAAACATTAAAATTCTTGAAAACAAATTATATTTGAAGTCAGTCTTTTATTTGATCCTTTTCTAACAAATTTATTCCGAATTTGAAAATATTTCCTTCATGAAAGTTGTAGACCTGGAAGATTCCTACAACTTCTGTTTTAAACTTAAAATCCAAATCTGACTTAAACATGCTTGTTTCTGCCTTTGAAAATTCTTCGACCATTTTTCTTAATCTTGAAATAGGTCTCGGGTTTTTGTAAAAACGAAGGTCTTAGAGGCCTTATTTTCAAAAACTGTCCATGCTAGCCCCTAGGATTTTCCCTTCTCTACAACTTTGTAGTTTTAACTTTTACATGATTCGGCCTCTAAGGGCCTCAAAATTCGCTTTCAAAAATACTGTCCGAATCTACCCGAAACTGGCAGTTTTTGGTTCGTTTGAGTTTTAAGTAATCTAACGTGCACACTACCTCCAACGGATTCCCCGTGAGCCTATTTCAAGCATGCATACATTACCTAAACATTTCATAAACTTACCTTCAATATTTTACTCATATAACTTCTTCAAACCAAAAATCTTAAACTTTCATAAAACCCTAATTTGAAACTAGCATAACCGAAACCGAAAACTACATAAAGCATAGTACTTAAATTTGCTTATCATAAGCTCATATTTATACATAACATCACACTCTTAATCTCCCTAACAAAAACGTAAATGAAACTAGAGGTTAGAGGAGTTTACCTCAAGCTTCACAAAATAATTCTAGCTTAAGACTTTAGAGATTTTCCTTCCTCACTAGACCAACACCAATCAACCGAAATTTGTTTCCAGCTTTTCTTCTTCACTTTTTTTTTTTTTTTCTTCTTCGGCACTTAAGGAGAAGAAAGCCAGAGAAGAAGCTGCCTAACTAAAGTTTAATTGTCTAAAGATCCTATAAGCTCATACCCCCACGTATATATATAGGCGAATGGAAAAAGAATTCCATTTGGAATTCTCTTCATTCTTCTAATATTGCTTATTGCTCCTTAGGCAACACATTTGCCTCTAAGTCCTTCAACGTGTCCGGTGGTGAAGGTTTGAGATGGCCACCTAACCAAGTCTAATGCTGACTCATCCAAGCTAGACACATGATGTGTCTCTTCCTTGTGATGGTCGGCAATTTGGTGGCAACATATGCTTGGATTAATCAAGCTAAATAGCTTGTTCACTCTTGGTTAATGACAGCACTTGTCATTCTCTCAAAACTTTGAGAAACCAATAATTCAAAGCTGCAAATTAGTTCCTAAGAGTAGCTTATTTACTCATTGGAACTAAGTGGTGGCCGGCCAAGGAAGAATCAATTGGAAGCAAATGGTTAGACTAACTAAGTTAACAAACTTAGTTTACTTCCTTAGTTTTAACATAACTATGGTAACTAAATTTTGTAACCAATCCTTGGCTTAGTTGAATTTGAATGCTTAGTAAGAAAAATCTATCATAATTTTTCTTGCAATTCATCATAAGGTGGCCGGCTATACATTGCTAAATGTGAAGATTGCAAGATGCAATCTAGCTTAGTAAGCAAAACTACCTTGCTTAATAGGCAAAGCTAAAATTGTGAAGTGTCAATTTCAAATGAACTTCATATTTTTTCATACTTTGCCTATTGGTTCTTAAGAGCAAAATATTTGCTCATTAACCCTTAAAATAACCGGTCCCATTGTGCACAAAAATAAGCAAATGATTGGTCAATTTTTGAACCAATCAAACTTAACCTAATTCCTTGGTTTCCAACTAGGTTAACCAAATCTTAAAAACCATCATACACTAAATTGAACTAGGAAATCTAACTAGAAAAACCCATAGTTCCATAAATTTACAAATTTATCTATCGAACCACAATTGTCTCAAAATTGCACTTTGGCCCCCTAAAGGCAAAATATTTGCACTTTAGTCCTATAGGGTGGCCGGCTATAGTGATAGTATTTGGTCTCCAATTCTTGCTTAATCAATCACCTAGCACTATCTTAACTTTCTTAAAATCCATAACCATTCACTTTTCTTAAAATTACATATTGGCCCCTATAGACAAAATATTTACATTTTAGTCCTTAAAGGGTGACCAATTTTCAAAGTGAGATTTGTCATTCTTTTTAAGATAAGGTATCACCGATTAAGACCTTACTTGGCTTAACTCCTAAACACAGTTCATTTTCATACTAGCATACATATTCAGATACTGTTTTCAACTGATAACAGTATACTGGCACTGGACCATTATCCAGAATTTTTCTGAACTGCGTCTAGGGTTCTCTTAATATAAGAAACTACTAACAGAGAATCATATATCATATATTTGCCTTTTACTACAAAAAGGTCTTTTGAAGAATTTAACATAACACATAAACATTTATTAATTACAAACTTTGATTATTCATAACAAAATCAAAATTTGTAAACAAGCTGATCATTACGTTTTATACCGTTTTACTCAAAAGGTCACTTGCTTTACAAAGCAATAATTTTTGGAGTCTTATAAAAGCATAAGAACTCATAATATCTAATAAAAACCCTAAGCTGGGCTTTTCATAAATACCTTCAGGGCATAATTCAAATATCTGTACAAGATATTATGACGTTGGAAAATTCTAGTCATTACACACCCTACCTCAACCGAACTCAGCGGGAGCCTAAATCAGACATGCACGACGTTTCTAACGTTCAGATTTCAACATGCAAGCCAAATTGAACATCATTCATAATCCTACAAAAACCCTAAACATTTAATCAAACATCTAACATGCACACATGCACATAATTGAACCACCAAACCCTATACCTAAACAAATCAAGCACATACTCATAATTTACAAGCTAGGGCAGAACTTGAAAGTGGGCTTATACCCTTACAAACCATGGCTTAAATACATTTAAATTTCTCCATATGAAATTTAAATGAAAACTTGATTGGTTAAGGTTTTTACCTTACTCGGTTTGGCTCGGTGAGCTAGGATTTTCACTTCCTTCCTCCTCTCAAATCACCGGCTGTTTTGGTGATTGGCAAGTGCAAACTTGCTGCCTTTCTTGCCCTAAATCCAGCCACTAAATGGCACGAAATCTGGCTGCCTCCAACTCCAAAACCCGGTTTGGATCCAAGCTTGGTTCCTCCCCCCCTAGAATCGGCCTTGCTAGGGAAATGGGCACTAAAATTTTTTCCAACTTTTTGCTTGGTTTCCTACTTGAATCCGACCACCCCTAAGCCCTACACACTCTTGGTTTTGCAAAATTTTCTTGCCTTTCTCTTCCACTCTAGGTTCGGTTTTTGTGGAACAATTTTGCAAGAGTTTGGGTAACAATGCTCAAATGTGAACAATGCTCCCCCTATTTATAGAGGTTGTGAATTTCTTATAATTGCACAATTTAGTCCCCAAAAAAATCAGAAATTGGACTTTTAGGGGGGCATGTGGCCGGCCATTAAGTTAGGTGGAAGACAACTAATTTCTTCCAATTTCTTAAATCAACTAATGATGTCAAAATTCAAAAAGTTAGTGAGGTAAGCAAGGCTTAAGCTTGTTTGGCTCTTTTTGCTATTAAGCAGTCCATTTTTAAGTTATCACAGGTATTTTCAATACTGGATTCACTTATGCACAGTATTGGTTTACCGAACTGCAGTCCAAAATTCATCCGTGTAAAAATGACGGTATGAAATTTTTCTTATTTCTTAAAACCCTTTTTGCCCTATACTTCAACTTAATGTGCTTGATTTTCTAGGGTGGTTCTTATATCTTAAACTTAACTTTTTATCTGTAAAAACACGGTTTTACCCGGTGTAATTTATACAGATAAACGTTTAAACATACAGTCATTTTCTTGAACTTTTCGGGTCAACCATCGACTTTCTTGTCAATTAGTGACCTTCTTGTCAAGTTTTGACTTTCATGGTCAACAGTTGACTTTTTGGTCAACCGTGACGTTTTTGGTCAAACTTTGACCATTTTACAAAATTTCATGATTTTGTTCCTTATTGCCTAAAAGGTCGTTTTCTTAATTACATAACCATTTTTGAGTCTTATAAAGCCATAAAACTCACAAAACATAATTAAAAACCCTTAACTGGGATTTTTCCATAAATTCCTTTACGGTTCAATGTAAATTTTATACATGGAATCGTTCAGACATAAAAATCAGGTATTACAATATGCCCCCATATGATTAACTTGAAAACATAAGGAACGGGTTACTATAAATAACCCTATAGGTAACCCTCGAGACAAGGGCCCTATTCCATAGTCTTAGTTCCTTATTGTGGTTACGTTGGATAACCCTTGGGCTTCGGGCCCAAACCAATAACTCGGTATCTTTTTCCGATTATTGCTCATCGAAACTTAGTTTAGAAACCGCTTTTGAAAACTTAGAGTTTTCTTTAAAATCCTTATGAGTGGGTTCATTGTAAAGATCATTAAAAGTCAAAACTGTCTTTGGAACAGCTTTTTACTGTAAATTTGTTAACATATGTGCAGGAATGCCTAATTCCAACACTGTTTTTAGAAACCCTAAGCAGTAACCTACCGATCACTGCACAGTTTTTGAAATACATTTTTGTTTGAAAAACTGAGTTCGAATTTGAAAAAGTTTCCTTCATCAAAGTTTTAAACCTCAAAAAGCTCTAAAACTTTCATGTTTTGATCAAAATCCATTTCGGACTTTAACCCTCTCGTTTTCCCTTTTTAAATTCACCTGGCCGTGCATGAAGTCTGGGCACGGTCAGGCTCGGATTTCTATGAAACGAAGGCCGTTGGAGCCTTATTTTTAAAAACTGTCCACGTTGTCTTATAGAAAAAAACTGTTCTCAACAACTTTCATGTTTTACGTTTTTCGAAAATCGGCCTCTAAGGGCCTCAAAATTTGCTTTCCAGAAAACAGGGTAACTTGAACCCGAATGGCCAGTTTTCTATCTCTTAATCGTTTTCGGTCCTAAAACGAGCACACTACCTCAACCGAACTCAGCGGGAGCCTAAGTCAGTCATACAGCGCCTTTCTAACGTCAATTTCTTTTTAAACACAAATTAAAACTCATCCATGCAAACAATTATTCTTTCCCCAAATAATTAAGGTTTGCAGAAAATTCAATCTTGCACAATTACACCAAATCTGCCATTTAACCTAATCATGCATTCTAACTCCTATCTTAACTTATTAGGGGCATATAACTTAACCATTCAGCTAGCATACAAACAAGCAAGCATTTTAAAAGCATAGCATACTAATTAAACCAAACCACCCTAAAAATCAAATCAAGCACATAACCTAACTAGGGCTGAAAATAAAATTAGAGCTTATGCTCATACAACCAACAACTTGAAATACAATTTAAACTTTCCAATTGAACCCAAATTGAAAGCTGAAAGCTGTGGGAGATTTTACCTTAATGAACCCTAAAGTTGGTTAGGGTTTGGTCCAAAGTTTCTTCCCCCTTGGCTCCTAGTCACAACCGGCCTCCTCCCTAGCTCACCCGAAAACTTTTCTGTCCCTTGGCTGCTGCTCCTCACCAATTCCAGTCACTAAATCCGGCCACTCCTTCAGCTTTTCTCTTCCTTTTCCAGCTCACTAATAGCCGGCCAAAGTGCCAAGATGGGACCCCAAAATTTTTCCAACACTTTTCCTTGTTTTCTTGATGAAATCCGAACTCACCCTAAGGAATTCACTCTTGGATTTCTGCTTTTGTTCTTGTTTTTCTTGGCTGCTAGAGTTCGGTTTTGGGCAGAGAAAAATGGGCAGAGTATGGCTGAATTTTCTGATTTTTTTTTAATAGAATGGCCACCTATTTATAGAGGTTTTGGAGCTTTGTTTAATTGTAATTTTAGTCCCTCAAAAACTAACATTTAACACTAATGGGGGGGGGGGGGGTGAGGTGGCCGGCCATTATGTGGTCTAGAACTAACCAAATACTTTCCAATTTTAGCTTAAATCCAAATGATGTCATAATTAATGGATAAGGTGATGTCATCCACCTTAGGGCTTGTTTGGCTTAAAACCTTGATAAGCAATCCATTTTTAGCCAAACAGTCATTGCTAATACTGTGTTACTTAATACACAGTATCATAAATTAAATTTTATTCCAAAATTTATCTGTCATAAAATGGACGGTACGAAAAACTTTTCTTTCCGCTTCAAGTCCTTTGGCCCTTAATAATCTATTTAATGTGCTTGATTTTTCTATGGCGGTTTTAGGTTTAATTCTAGCTATTTTATCTGTAGAAAAAATGATTTTCGCAGTACAAAACCTATAATGCTCAACATACTTAAATTCCGTCATATAGTTGATCTTTCCAGTCAATATTTGACTTATCGGGTCAACTTTGACTTTCATGGTCAACTTTGACCTTCATGGTCAACTTTGACTTTTTCGGTCAACGTTGACTTTTTATAAAATCATCATATTTTATATCTTTTGAACCCAAAAGAACATATGCTTAGCTAAGCAATCATATTTGAGTCTTATAGAGCCATAAGAACTCATAAAAATAAATAAAAAACCCTGAGCCGGGATTTTTCATAGATACCATTACGGTACAATTTAAATTTCTATACAAGAAATGTTAGCGATGAAAATTCTAGATCTTACACCTTCAATGCTGCAGCCAGTTTAGTTGCAGAATTCCGAGATTACCCGTAGAAATTAAACTCCTCTTCTCCGTATGGGTTGAACGTTACACAGCGCTTCCAGCAGTCGATTCTGGCATTGTATTTGCCTAAGAAGTCCATTCCTAAGATCATATCGAAATCCTGAAGCTTGATCGTGATGAGATCTACAAACAGTTCTCTACCACAGATCATCACGGAAGTATTTCGTATCCAAAAATTGGACCACAAAATCTCTCCGGATGGCAAAGAAGTTTTGAAGGGTTGGTCTAAACTATCCACACCTCTTCCTAACTTCTGGGCGAGCTCCAAGGATACAAATGAGTGAGTGGCACCAGAATCAAACAAGGCGATAGCATCATAGGTGGCGATAGAAATCTGACCTGTCACCACATGTGAAGTCCCTGCTTCAGCATCACCTCGGGTGTAATCATAGATCCGGGCTTGAGGTTCAGGAGCCTCTAATCTGCCTTGTATGATTGAGGGTCCTTCAAGCCTAGCTTGGACTGCATGCAACTGACTGTTTGTGTTCCGGCTCGGGTACGGAGGGTTCTGGCCTTGATTATTCAGATGGCAGTTCTTCGCATAATGCCCCTCCTTGCCACACAGGAAGCAGGCATTTGATCCAATTCTACAGATTCCCGGGTGTTTCTTCCCACACTTAGCACACACCGGGTAGTCAGTGGTATTACCCTCAATTCCTCTATTGTTCCTCTTCTGAGGGTAATTCTTTTGTTGGCCCTGGCCAGAGAAATTTTCCTTTCTCTTGTTCCTCTCAAACTGTTTGGAACCTTGGACCGGGCTACCAGCTTGTCCCCTCTGGTTCGTCTCAAAGTTCTAACGGGGGCGGCATCTGCTTTACCACTGCTTTCTCCTCCCTTTTTGCCTTAAATATCTGAGCCCGTGCTTCCTTATCCTGGTTTATCCAATACTCGGCTCTTATTGCCCGACTCACACAGTCGGATACCAGGGTAGGTGGGCTACTGCCAGCACTAACTTGCTTGGCAATATCCGTCCGGAACATCTTCATCATTCTTCTAACCTTCTCCGTTTCATTCGGAACCAATTCCGGACACAATCGGGCTAATTGTTCAAACTTTTTGACAGCCTCCATTACTGTCATTGACCCCTGTTTCAAGCCGGCGAACTCGTCCTGCTGGGCTGCCAGAATTTCCCTGTTGTAGTACATGGTGCGGAACTCCGTCACGAAATCCTGCCAGCTCATGGTGGTAACATCACGACGCATCTGAATAGTCATCCACCAATGTCTGGCGTCCTTCTTAAGGGCGAAGGAAGCACAGAGGACCTTATCCTGTTCCGATAGCCTCATGAAGTCCAAGATGACTTGGATATCAATTAGCCAATTATCCGCGGCTATCGGGTCCATCCGTCCTTCGAATTCAGGCGCCTTCATTTGCCTGAATCTCTCGTACAGTAAATCCTCATGTACAGGCGGTAGATTCACTGGAACTCCAGCCGGTTCTAAAGGAGCCCCAAAATTCCGTAAATCTTCTCGTTGCACCTCCGGTTGAACTTCTGGTACTGGAGGTACCCTATCTTGTTGAAGAGGAACCTCATCAGCTCGAGGTCTCTGGCTCAGCTGAACTAACTGCTCTCGCAGTCTATTCGTTTCTTATTGCTGCTCTAGCAGCTGCCGTTGTAAATTTGCAACAACAGTTACGAGATCCGGCTCTGGCGGATTTACTGGGACCGTTCGACGTGTACGAACCATTTTCTAGCTCCTATCAAAATCATAAGAAAAGATATTATCATACTAGGAATATCCTTTCTTTCATACATTTCTCATCATAGCGTAACATAATACATCAAATCATAACTTCATCATCGTATCATAGCACTTAACAAGCTTTTTATAATCATATCATAATAGTTCATACTTGAACTGTCTTTTTATATTCTTACAAAAAAATACATTATATTTACAATCTCGTAAATACATTTTGATACGATTACTATACATACAGGGTCAAAATTTCGGATGGAAGTGTCTAACACTTTCCCATCGTACAACAGTACAAGCCTATCATCCAAAAACATAAGCTAGTACATATCGGTCCTAACGTCAAAAGATATATACATGGTCATCCTAATCTAGATGCTCAATTGTCACTACGGAGGACGCATCAGAGTCTGACTCATCATCTCCGTCATGAAACAGAATCTCCTCCGGATCCTCGTCAAAATCGTCCTCTAGCCAGCCCACAGGCTCAAACTCTGGCCCTGGCTCCATGTCCTCTTCATCATCCTCAAACCAGTCCATATGCTCATGCTCTGGCTCCGGCTCTACGTCCTCATCCTCGTCGCTCGATATATCTATAATCGGGGGATCTACCGGCGGATCCTCTGGAGCGACTATGATGTCGTCGGGATCTAAATCATCACCGGCTGCGTCAGCCTCGGCATCCTGGGGCGGCACCTCCTGCACTGGCTCTGCTGGTATCGGGTCCTCAGGGAAAACTGGACCGGCCCCGAAAAACTACTCACCCATCCCAGCATCATCGACGGGTGCCTGATGAGCCTCTGCAACCCCAGCGGCCTGCATAGCCTGTACCACGGCCTCGGCCCTCAAGATGTCCTCTATCATGTTCCTCACCGTCGAGTCAGGCATCGGCATGGGAACATACTGACGGATATGCGGAGGCAATTCGTCTCGGAAAGTCTGAAGTGATATCATCACCGGGTTAGCCAGGTCCTGCGGGACGTATGGCAACAACTCCTCCTGGAACCTCCGGCAGTAGTGGCTCATAGGCTCCTGCGGGTAGACATGCCAAACTACTGCAAAACTAAGGTACCGCGCGTGATACATGTCCCGGTACATCGCAGGATCACGATGAGGTGCTCCTATACCCTCGTCCGGTATCGGTCCGTAACGCGCAACTAATAATGTACGGAAGTGTGCCCAAGTACGACTAGGCATCTCTCTCTCTCCGATCGTCATCCACCACAGCCGTGCGTCTACTGCCAGACACCGGCTGGCTAACGAAACCTGTAGTCGCTCCTCTATATGGCAAAGACGGAAGATCTGCTCTATGTCATATTGCCATGCTGCTAATGACACCGTCCGTCTGGTACCATCGAATATCATCGGATGCGACTCGTAGAACGACATCACCGCTCGTCGATCCTCATCTACTCGTGCGAGATCCATAATGTCGAGTCTATCATAACATAAGCGCATAATAATTATTTACTCATAAAATAAAATTACTTACAATGATCGCGGCGATGGCAGGCATATAGTGAAATTGGGTAGCAGGGAACCGCTCTGATACCAACTCTGTAACGACCCGCCTAGCACAGGCTGTTACCATACATACATACATACGCATACATACTTACTTAATGAACATAAGCAGCGGAAAATTTTTTTTTATACGGCGCGGATAACGAAACGCATAATAATATAAACAATGTTTAAATACGAAATAATATACATAATAAGAACGAAACGTGTAGCGGCTATTAATCCCTCATTTCACAGTCCACCCTGTCACAATCGCCATCTTGCATCATCAGTTGCCCGTAGGTTGCTTACCTACAGTATAGACGTAAGACACGTGAGCTTTCGCTCAGCAAGTACAACATACATAACCGCAACAATTAAACACAAACATCAATCATCATGCATATCATACTTAACTCATCTTAACATACATATCATACTTAATTCATCTTAACATACATATCATACTTAATTCATCGTAACATACATATCATTTCATAACATTACATAATAAATGCATGAACCGATTATGGTCTGATTATGCCATCTTATTCATTCTTAAATTATCTTACTTATGGGCCCCTTATCATAAGTGTACGTACCGGGCGCGCGACTATGATTTGGTTGGGGCGGCCAGTCCATTTCCAACTCAAACCACAGTCCAACCCGACCTAACGCGGGTTGGTACGACACAGGCAAGCTTGCTTGCCATCATACTTACTTTTCATGAACTCATACTTGATCTTATTAGTGAACATGCTTCGTGATGTCACTATTCATAAATCATGCTCATATCTTAACATCATACCTTAATCTCATAATCATGAACTTAACATAATCATATCATAAACATAACCTCATAACATCATATACATCAAACATACTTGGGCAAGTATACAACAAAAGCCTATGTTGTAGGCGGAGTTGTACTTACCTTGTTTACTATGTCCAGAGATGTGTCGATCCAGGTCAGGATACTCCAGCAGGCTATCTCCTGCTATATCAAAGGACATAGGGTAAGAATTATGTTCTTACAGAATGTTGGTAATCAAACCAACATTCATACCTATTAGTAGTTATATGCCCCCTTCCTTAATACACTGCCGGATACTTTCTCAGTATCACGGATAACCCTAGGGTTTAGGATTTATCATACTTAGAGCGTACTTTGATTGGTCACATAAAGTAACCATGGCTAAACAGCCTTCCACAACTGTGTTAGGTCATTAGACCTGACCTTGGGCCTAAGCTTTCTTAGAAATTCTTTCCATTGGGTTACTCCTGAGTAACCCTGGTTTTTAGGCCCAACTAGTCATTCTTATCATTCTATTGGGTTACGTTGGATAACCCTTGGGCTTTGGGCCCAAACCAATAACTCGGTATCTTCCCGGTTATTGCTCATTCAACTTGGTTTAAAAACCCTTTTTCTTAACTTTAGAAAACTTAGGGTTTAAATTTACCTTTCCTTAAAATCTTTATAAAACTTGAAACCTCATGAATGGGTCTTTGTAAAAATCATTCAAAATAGAAACTACCTTTGGAACAGTTTCTTACTGTGAATTAGTCAGTGTATGTGCAGAAATGTCCTTTTCCTGCACTGTTTTAGAAAACCCTGTGCAGGAATTTCTTGTTCACTGCACAGTTTTGAAATCCAATTTTCTATTTAAAAATCAAAGCCGAATTTGAAAAAGTTTTCTTCATAAACGTTTTAAAGCTTGAAAAACCCTAAAACTTTTGTGTTTAACCCGAGACCCAAATCGGTTTCGAACCCACTCATTTTTTCTGTTGAACTCACCTGGCCGTGCATAGGGTCTGGCACAGTCAGGCTTGGGTTTTCTTAAAAACGAAGGCCATTGGAGCCTTATTTTGAAAAACTGTCCATGTTGTCCTCTAGGAAAAACCCTACTCTACAACTTTCATGTTTTAGGTTTTCCCAAAATCAGCCTCTAAGGGCCTCAAAACTGGCTTTCCAGAAAACTGGCCAGCTTGAACCCGAATTGGCAGTTTTCATTCTTTTATTAGTTTCTCGCCCTAATTCGTGTACACTACCTCAACCGACCACAGCGGGAGCCTAGGATCAACATGCAATGTTTTTCTAACGTCCCAATTTAACTTACATGAAGCCCAAACACGTCCATGCAAGTCAATCACAAAATTACAGCACATAGGTTTAGGGTTTGCATTGGTTTTGGCTTTTCTTCCAACCATTTCATGCACATTCATTCTAGCACCCTAACATACTTTTTACAGCATACATAAACAGATTTGGGGGAACATATAACTCACTAAATATTCTATCATGCAACCCTATTAAACAACAAACATAAGCATAATCAAAACTTATAATCAAACCACCCTTAATGCCTAATCAAGCACATAATATAATCTAATCTAGGGCTGAAATTTAAAGTGAGCTTATGCTCTTACAAACCCATTGGAAATACACTTAAATACTTAATTTAAAGCTTGAATTGAAAGCTTTAGGGTCCAAGAGAATTATACCTTAATCAAAGTGAGAATAGGTTTGTTTGGCTCCAAACTTTTTCTCCTTTCTCCTTGGCACCACAACCGGCCTCCCTCTAGCTATGGTTCCAAAATTTTTCAGCCACTTGGTTTCAACAACAGCCGGCCTTCTCCTAGCAATGGCTCCAACAATTTTTGTGTCTCTTGGTTGCCTAAGTCACTAAATCCGGCCATTCCCCCCAAGCTCCCAACACTTTTTTCTTCCTTTTTCCAGCTCACCCACAACCGGCACCCTTGGCCAAAATGGGTCTCCAAAATTTTTCAACTCTTTTTCCTTAGTTCCTAGATGAAATCCGAACTTTACCCTTGATTCTCACTCTTGGATTTTTGGTTTTTGTTCTGTTTTTCTTGGCTGCTCAAGGTCGGTTTTTGGAGCAGAAAAATGGACAGAATTTAGCTCAATTTTCTGATTTTTTTGAATAGGAAGCACCCCTATTTATAGAGGTTTTTGAACTTTTCAAAATTGTAAAATAGTCCTTCAAGAGTCACCATTTTGCACTTAAGGGGGGGTATAGGTGGCTGGCCATGCATGTCTAGAAACTTCCAAGTTTCTTTCCAATTTTTATTAAATCCAAAAATGATGTCATAAATCAAAAGCTAGTGACATCATCAACATTAAGGCTTGTTTGCCTTGTTTCCTTAATAGACAGTCCTCCTTAAGGCCAAAACAGATATTGTTGATACTGTGGTCATTAATCCACAGTACTGACTGCTAACTGTAGTCCAAAATTTATCTTTTAAAAATAGACTGTACGAAAAATTCTCTTTTCGCTTAAAACTCTTAGGCCCTAATTAACCTACTTAATGTGGTTGATTTTATTCTACGGTGGTTTTAAAAATAACTTGATCCATTTTATCTGAAAAATGGTTTTTCGCAGTACATTTCCTATACCGCTCATCATACTTCATTATCGTCACATAGTTGACTTTTCCAGTCAATCTTTGACCTATCGGGTCAACTTTGATGTAATACCTAGTTTTTTTCGTTATTTCTATTTCCTTTTAAAGGAATTTATTACGTACCTTGAAGATATTCATGAAAGAGCCGGATTAAGGGTTTTTATTGATTATTGAGTTCTTATAATTTTATAAGACTAAAAAATGATTGCTTAGATTAGCATATTACCTTTTGAGTGAAAAATGATGAAAAACTCTATGATGTATGTTGGTCAAAATTTGACCAAGAAAAGTCAAAGTTGACCGAGAGAGTCAAAGTTTGGCTAAAATGGTCAAAGTAATGACTGTACAGTTTTATGGCCAAGCAGTATGGAAATATACTGCGAAAAACCATTTTTACAGGAAATCTAGTATGATTAAGATTAAAACCACCATAGAAAATCAAGCACACCAAGTTAAATACTAAGGGCTAAAGGGCTTAAGGAAATAAGAAAAATTTTATACAGTCCATTTTTACACAGATGAATTTGGACTGCAGAATATATTGCAGTACTGTGTATTAGTGAACACAGTATTAGAAATATCTGTGTTAGCTCAAAAATGGACTACATATTGAAGAAAGAGCCAAACAAGCCTTAAGGATGATGATATCACCTTATCTTGGAATAATGACATCATCCTTAATTAAAGAAAAATTGGAAAATTCCTTGGATGACACCTAGCTAGATATGGTCGGCCATTTTGGAGGGTATTTGTGCAAAATTTGTGCAAATATTCTTGTTCCAAGGGTATATAAGCAAATTTTGGATTAAAAATAAATCCAAAAATTAAATCAATTTTCAGCTATAAATAGCCAAGGGAGGGGGCGGTTTTCAGCTTCAAAAAAAATTCGAAAACTCACCTAAACTATGCCCAAATTCTCTCTCAAAATCCGAAACCCAAAGATAGGCTAGAACAAAGAAAAAAAGTTCGAAAACCTTAGGAAATAGGTGTAGGAATGTTCGGATGTTTGCAAGCCAAGGTTGGAAAAAAATTTGGTACCCATTGGAGAGGGAGAGGCCGGTTGTGATAGTGCTAGCAAGAAGGAAAATTTTCGGTGGCCATTGGAAGGTGAGTGGCCGGTTGTTCTAGGAACCAAGGGGGAGAGATTTTCGGACCCCAAACCCTAACCATTTTTAGGGTTAAGCAAGGTAATTCTTCCATAGCCCTAATCTATTTCAATTGAGCTTCAATTTGAAATTTAGGTGTATTTCAAGTTGAGATTGTAAGAGCTTAAGCTCAATTTATTTTATGGCCCTAGTTTAAGATTTTATGGTTGTGTTTGATTAGGTTTAGGGTGGTTGATTATGAGCTTTAATTTGATTATTATGCTTATGCTTGATTGATCAATAGGATTGCATGCTAGATGTTTGATAAATTGTATGTTCCCCAAATATGTGCAAGAATGATGTAGAATGGTATGTTAGGGTGCTAGAATATAAGCATGGATGGAATGGAATGGTTTGATGAATTTAGAACCATGCAAACCCTAGGTAATGCAGTTTCGGTTTTGGTTTGCATGGACGTGATAGAATCACTTGAAAGTTGGTTTGGAACGTTAGAAATGCTTGCATGTGTGATATTAGGCTCCCGCTGTGGTCAGTTGAGGTAGTATGCACGAATTAGGACGTAAAACGAATTTAAGAACATAAACTGCCAGTTCGGGTACAAACCGGCCAGTTTTCTGGAAAAGGAAATTTTGAGGCCTTTAGAGGCCGAATTTGAGAAAACGTAAAACACGAAAGTTGTAGAGAATGATTTTTCCTATGGAGCAATGCCGATAGTTTTCCAAAATGAGGCTCCAATTGCCTTGGTTTTTATGAAAATCCGAGCCTGGCCGTCCCCAGGATTCATGCACGGTCAGGTAAGTTCAACAAGTAATAAGGGCATGATAAAGTCCGAACTGGGTTTTTCTCAAAACACGAAAGTTTTAGGGTTTCTCAAGATCTGGAACTTTCGTGCAGAAAACTTTTTCAGATTTGATTTGTATTTTTAAATAAAAAATTGGATTTCAAAAACTGTGTAGGAGACAAGAAATTCCTGCACAGGATTGTCTAAAAACAATGCAGAAAAACTGTGTTTTCACTAAAACTAATGTTTTGACTGTGAAAACTGTTCCAATGGCAGTTTTCAGCCCTTAACAATTTTTAAAAAACCCATTTAAAGAACCATGTATTTTAACAAAGAGGTTTGAAGTAGTTCAGCAAATTTTTCCTAGACAAAGGAAAAAGGATTTTTTTTTAAGCGTAGATAAGCAGCAAGATAGTAAGAGATGGTAACCGGGAAGGATACCTGAGTTATTGGACTTGACCCCCAAAGCCCAAGTTTGACCATATAAGGTTGACTTTGGTTGACCAGGTTTGACCAAGGCTTATTACCTTAAGGGTTACCCAACATAACCCGTCGGGATACCAAAAATAGGATGAGTTAAGATCGAGGGTTATTTGTAATAACCCAAAGGATTATAGACCAAGAATGTTAAAGCTTATGCCCAAGGTTAGGATAAGTAACCTAACCCTACCTGTATGGATATGGGTTTAGCACATGTGGTTACTCAATGTAACCTGATAAGTTATAATCCATGATTGGGCTAGTCTCGAACAATAGGGTTGCTTATTGTAACCAAGTAAGATATCTGGCATAGGGGACATATAACTAAGACTATGTATGCATGTTGGTTAAGTCACCAACATTTTTCGGTAATAGACCCTTACCTATGTCCTTCATTCAAGCAGGAAGTAGCCTGCAGCTGTATCCGGACGTGGAGCAGCATATCACCAGACAACATAGGCTTTCTGTTGTATACTTGCCTAAGTATGATCGATGAATGATTTAGTAGATGATGTGATGTATGAATATGCTTATGTGATGTGATGATGATATGTCATGATGTATGGTATGTTTATGATGTATTGAGTTATGTTATGAAATATGATATGATTATGTCTTATGAATTTGTGACATCACGAAGCATGTTCACCAATTCTAAATAAGTGTAAGATCAAAGATGAGATTATGAAAGACAAGTATGATGGCAAGCAAGTTTCCTGTGTCGTACCGACCCACTCGCAGGTCGGGTTGGACTATGGTTTGAGTTGGAAATGGACTGGCCACCCCAACCACTCCATAGTTACGCGCCTGGTACGTACACTTATGGGTCCCATAAGCAAGATAAGCAATAAGCAAGATAAGTAAGATAAGTATGATAAGCAAGTAAGACATGATAAGCTATGAAAAGTCAAGCAAGCATAATTGGCTCATGCATGATTAGAATAGAATATGTTATGTTATGATGCTATGATAAGTTATGATTGTATATGTTATGTTATGATGCCATGTTAAGTATGATAGGATATGTTATGTTACGATAAGTTAAGCTATGCCATGATATGCGAAGTCGAGATAGACTATGATAGGTTAAGTTTGTATTGTGTCGCGGTATAGTAGTTGTACTTGCTGAGCGAAAGCTCATTGTCTTACGTTTATGCTGTAGGTATGCAACCTACGTGCCATTGTTGATACAAGATGGGGGAGCGTGGCAGGGCGAGCTGTGAAATGTGGGAAATAAAGCCGCTATGCGTTTTGTCTTTTTTTATGTCTAATAATCGTTATTCGAATATTACTTTTATATATCGCCATCCGCTAGTATGAGCCGTCATATAAAAAATAAAATTTCGCTGTTTTGCTCAATATGTAAGTATGATTCATGTATGTATGTATGTTACGTAAGTATGTATGTACAGTAGTGGCCTATGCTAGGCGAGTCATTACAGAGTTGGTATCAGAGCGGTTTCCTGCTATACAATTTCACAGTCTGCCTGCCATCGCCACCATCATTGTAAGTTGAATTTATATTTTACGTATATGTAAATATGTATGCTGGGATTATGTTAGGATAGACGCGGCGATATGGATCCTGCTCGCGTAAATGCGGATCGAGACGCGATAAAATCATTTTACAAATCGCATCCTCTACTGTTCGATGGTACGAGACGATCAGTATCAGTAGCAGCTTGGCTATATGATATGGAGTTAGTTTTCCATATCTGTCATGTCGAGGACCATTTGCAGGTTTCTCTAGCCAGTCGGTGCTTGATAGCTGACGTACGACATTGGTGGATGACACTGGGCGAGAGACAGATGCCTAGTCATTCATGGGCTCATTTTCGTACGTTAATTAGTGCGCGTTATGGGCCGATGCCTGATGAGGAAGCCGGTGAGCCGTATCGTGACCCCGAGATTTATCGGGATATACAGCGCACGCGATATTTAAGTTATGTCAAGGACTGGCATGCGTACCCCCAGGAGTCTATGAGTCACTACTGTTGGAGGTTCCAGGAGGCTATGCTACCTCATATTCCGCAGGATTTGCCCAGCCCTGAGCTTCAAGCTTTAGTGATTTTGCGGAATGGGTTACCTCCCCATATCCGACAGTTTGTTCCGACGCCCCTGTTAGAAAGGGCAGTCGGCAGTATGATTAACGACATCTTGGAGGCGGAGCGTATCGCACATACGATACAGGCCGATGCTTATGTAAATGATGACCAGGTGCCTGTCGACGATGCCGGGTTAGGAGAGTCACAGTATGAGGTAGGACAGATGTTACCTGAGGATCCGATCCCTGCTGTCCCCGTACAGGAGGAACCAGCCCAGGAGACTGAAGATCAGATGGATGCGGAGGACGCCGCCGACGATATAGTTGCTCCGGTAGACCTACCGGAAGATCCTACAGTTATGGACATCTCTAGCGACGACGAGGATGAGGATATGGATGATCTCGATAACGATCCCGAGGAGATACTACTCGACGATGACGATTGGGATGGGGATTCCGATGCTTCGTTAGTAATCACGATTTAGGTTATAGTTTAGACTTGGATCGACCGAGTATAGTTATTTTTGACCATGAGCCTGATTGTACTAGCTTATTATTTTTAATAATAGGCTTATGTACAATGAGAAGTGTTAGACACTTCCATCATAGTTTGGCCTTGTATGTAGATATATAGGCCCAGTATGATGTGATCGATGCGTATATGCAGTATGTTGAAATATATGTATTTACAGTATGGTAAATTATGATGTACATGGTATGTGCATATAAGATAATAAGAATAAGGTACTTCTGTATGAGTACTAAAAGACCGTGCGAACACGGGATACATGACAAGGATATGTCATGTTATGAAAAGTTATGTCATGTTATGAAAAGTTATGTTATGAGTATGAAAGTTATATTATGATAAGTATCTGATGTGATACGATGATGCCATTATATTATGGCATGATATGTATGATAAGTATGATACGATAAGTCATGCATGGAAGAAAGGATATTAATAGTACGATAATATCTTTTCTTATGATTGTAAGATGGTACGCTCGCGTAGAATAGTACCTCTTAATCCTCCCGAACAGGATCTCGCAACCATTGTAGCAAGTTTGCAACGGCAGTTGCTTGAACAACAGCGAGAATCGAATTAACTACAAGAGCAGATAGTTCGGATGAACCAAAGACCCCAAGTTGACGAGGTTTCACCTCGAGCTCATCAAGAACCCCCAGTAGTACCTCAGGTAACGGATGTTTACCTGAATGCTCAACAAGAGGTCCAGCTAGAAATACCCCGGAATGCTGAAATTCCGATGGCACCCATTAGAGGACAAGTAAATCTACAGCTAGTATGGGAAGACTTGCTACATGAACGATTTAGGCGGATGAAAGCACCGCAGTTCGAAGGATTGACTGATCCTATAGCCGCCGATAACTGGTTAATCGATATACCAGTCATTTTGGAATTCATATGGTTAACAGAGCAGGAGAAAGTTTTCTGTGCTTCTTTTGCCCTTAAGAAGGACGCGCGGCACTGGTGGATATCCATACAGATTCGTCGCGATATCACGGTCATGAGTTGGCAAGTTTTTGTGACCGAGTATGTACTACAATAGAGAAATCCTCGCCACTCAACAAGATGAGTTCACAAATTTTAGACAAGGGTTAATGACAGTGATGTAGGCTGTCAAAAAGTTTGAGTAATTAGCTCGGTTATGCTCGGATTTGGTACCGAGTGAAACGGAGAAGGTAAGGAGAATGATGTAGATGTTTCGGACGGATAGTGCCAAGCACGTGAGTGCTGGTAGTAGCCGCTTACCCTGGTGTCCGATTTTATAAGTCGGGCAATAAGAGCCGAGTATTGGGATAAACAAGGACAAGGAGGCAATGGCTCAAATCTTCAAGAAAAGGGAGGAAAAGGCTGTAGCGAAGTCAACACAGCCTCGACAAGGTTCGGAAGCATTCCCGAAGGACCAAACTAGTAACCCTGAGCAAGGTTCCAAACAGATAGAAAGGAACAAGAGGAAAAGGAACATCAAAGGAAATGAGGAGACTAACGTTAACTACCCCACATGTGAGAAGTGTGGAAAGAAACACTCAGGAGTGTGAAGGATAGGGTCAAACGCTTACTACCTATGTGGCAAGGAGGGGCACTATGCGAGGAACTGCCCTCAGAACAACCAGAATCAGAACCCTCCTTATCCGAACCGGAATGCCAACATTCGCCAGTTACATGCAGTCCACGCCAGACTGGAAGGACCCTCAATTTCACAAGGCAAAATAGAGGCTCAAAAACCCCAAGCCAGACTTTACGCTTACATCAAGGGAGATGCTGAAGCGGGAACGTCACATGTGGTGACAGATTTGACTTCTATCACCACCTACGAAGCTATTGCGTTGTATGATTCTGGTGCCACTCATGCGGAGTTCGGCCAAGAATTAGGAAGATGTGTAGGTAGATTAAAATAGCTTTTCAAAACTTCTTTGTCATCCGGAGAAATTTTGTGATACCATTTTTGGACACGAAATACTTCCGTAGTTAAATATGGCAAAGAATTATTTGTAGATCTCATCAAGTTTAAGGATTTCGATGTGATCTTAGTCATGGATTTCTTAAGAAAGTACAACGCTAAGATTGACCATCGAAAAGCATTGTGTAACGTTCAACCCTTACGATGAGGAAGAGTGTAACTTCGACGGACAGTACGGAGCTCAGCCACCAGATTAGTTCGACAATGAAGGCTTGGATGATTTTAGCTAATAGATGCCAAGGATAGTTAGCTAACATAGTGAACAAGGATCGAGAAGTAGAAATTAACGCTGTAAGATATTCCCATTATAAAGGAATATGTGGAAATCTTTCCGGAGGGCTGATCAGGATTTTCGCCGGAACGGGAAATTTTGTTTGAAATTGAATTGTTGCCTAGAGCCGCACCAATGTGGAAAGTACCTTACTATATGGCATCTGCCAAACTTAGAAAGCTTCAAGTGCAATTAGAAGAACTGCTTGATAAAGGATTCATCCGGCAGAATCACTCTCTGTGAGAAGCGTCTGTTTTGTTCGTGAAGAAGAAGGATGGATCATTACGCATATGTAGTGATTTCCAGGAGCTGAATAGGATTTCGATCAAGAACAAGTATCCCCTTTCAAGAATTGACGATCTTCTTGATCAACTCAGGGGAGCAGTAGTATTCGCGAAAGTCGATTCGATCAGACTATCATCAGCTCAGGATCATGGAGTTAGATATCTCCAAAATGGTTTTTCGATCGAGTTATGGGCATTATGAGTTTTGGTTATGCCGTTTGGATTAACTAATGCCCCAATTGTTTTTATGGACCTTATGAACAGAATGTTCGAAGAATACTTAGACAAGTTCATTATTGTCGTTATTGACGACAGTTTATTCAAGGTCCAAGGAGGAACATGAACATCACCTTAGGTTGGTGATGGAAACGTTGGAACGAAATAAGCTGTATGTCAAATTCAAGAATGAGAATTTTGATTGGAAAAAAGTTCGTTTCTAGGGTCATGTGGTGCTAAAAGAAGGAATTTCCGTAGACCCTGCAAAAGTGGAAATGGTCGGTACATGGCCAGTACCCAAGAATGTTGCGGAAATAAGGAATTTCCTTGGTTTAGCTGGATATTGTCGACGTGTCGTCGAAGGATATTTTTTCAAGAATTTTGCACCACTGACAGCCTTACTCGAAAGGGGAAGAAATTTGAATGGATCTAGAAATATGAAAAGAATTTTTAAGAGCTTAAGAGGAAGCTAACTAGTGCGCATGTATTAGTAGTTCCTGATATAGATACAGGAAATTTGGTGAATTTTAGTGACACTTCTAAAAATGGATTAGGAGCTGTCCGGATACAGAAGGGGAAGATAGTAGTCTATACGTCACGACAACTAAGAATTCACGAAAGAAACTATCCTATGCATGATTTGGAGCTTATAGCGATAGTTTTACACTTAAGATTTGGAAACCGTTAAGTCATATCAAGGAAAGGATTCTTTTTTTTTTTTTCTAAAAGCTTAACTTTCTGGCAAAAAGAACAAGGAGTTAGGACCTCCGCCAACGGTGTTATTTACTTCAAGGAAAGGAATTATGTTCCTGACCTTGAATTCTTAAGGGATTAGATACTATCGAAAGCACATATGAGGCCAGTTCGATACACCCAGAAGCTTTCAAAATTATACAAGGACATCCAAAAGGATTTATGATGGCCAAATATGATGAATAAGGTGGCAAAATATGGGTCAAAGTACCTAACTTGTCAGAAAGAAGGACTGAACACCGATATCCTGAAGGAGATTTGTAGAAAATAAAACTTCCTAATTGGAAATGGGTGAAAATTACTATGAAATTTATAGTAAAACTGCCCAGGATTGTAAGTGGGAATAAAACTGCCCAGGATTGACAGCCCTTAATCGTTACAGAGTTGGTATCAGAGCGGGATCCTGCCTTCCAGTTTCACAGTCTACCTGCCAGCGCCACGGTCATTGTAAGTAAGAGTTATTTTTTTTAGTACATAGATAAGTAATTATTATGCGCTCGTAAATTGATAGATTCGATTATCGAGATAATAGTATGGATGAGGATCGAGATGCCGCTACGGCATTCCACGAGATGAAGCCCTATATTTTTGATGGGACTCAGCAGACGATATCGCTAACAGGATGGCTTTTCAATATGAGGTGATTTTTAGGGTATGCCATATCGAAGCCCATCTTCAGGTTTTGTTAGTGAGTAGATGTTTGATGGGAGAGGTTAGAGCCTGGTAGATGGCGCAGGGGGACCCGGCTATACACGGGACACCATGGGCAGATTTCCGTGCCCGTATGATAGCATGATATGGACCTCCACCTGGTGAGGGGGCCAATGCGCCGTACCGGGACCCAGCTATTTACGATGACATATACAGGAGGTGATATCTTAACTTCGCCGTAGAGTGGCACGCTTACCCGGATGAGACCATAGGCCACTATTGCCGTCGATTCCGCGAGGTAATGTTGCCCTATATCCCTCAGGAGCTCGTGGATCCACATTGGTGAGCGTTACAGCTTATCTGGGACGGGCTACCTCTGACAGTTAAGTTTTATGTCCCCGCACTGGTTGTGGGAATATCCTTGGAGGATATGATTGATGCTATTATGGAGGCTGAGGTAATAGCATATATGGTACAGGAAGCCGACCCAGTGGATGTTTACCACGTCAATCCGGTCGACGACGCCGGCATTCCAGAGCCAGTTTTCGAGGGAGCTCCAGTTATGCCCGAGGATCCAATTCCGGCGGTCCCACTTCAACAGATACCTCTGCAAGAGGCGGAGGCAGGACCGGATGATGATGGTATGGATCTTACGGAGGCTCCGGATAACCCAGGGGACAACGCCGAAGGTCCTCAAGTAGTCCTCATTGAGAGTGATGATGAGGAACAAGAGGTGTGGGAAGAATGGGATGAGTTTGAGGATATAGAGGAGGAGCTAGATGACCCCGAGGAGCAGGAGGAAGATCCCGAGGAGATTTCATTCGACGACAAGGATCGAGACGTATTTTTCAACACAACGACCGAGTAGATAGTTTTAGAACTAACTCCGACTTTTTTTTTGTTCTTTTGACGTTAGGGTTGTATATAGGATAGGAATGATGGTTATGTGGTAGACACTTCCATCCTATTTTGACTATGTATATAGTAAAAATAATGTATTTTTGAAAAAATATATAAAACGATATATTCTTATATGAAACGAGTATCATGATGATTATGATGTCATGATAAAAAGTTTCTATGATAAGTATATGATAAGTTTATGATAAGTTTATGATATGATACGTTATGAAGAAATCATGAAATATTTCTGCATAATGTTTTATGATATGATTTGCTATGAAGAAATCCCGAAGGATTTCTATATGATATGATGTGTTTTACAGGAAATGAATGAAAGGAAAGATTTTCAGAGAATAACGAAATCTTTCTTGAAATTTATTAGGAGTAATAAGATGGTGCGTACACGAAAGCAAGCTAACCAGAACGCGCAAGAGCCAGATCTTGTGAACATTATAGCCATGTCGCAACAGCAATTGCTACAACAGCAGCAAGAAACAAATCGGCTACGTGAGCAGGTAGCCCGATTAAACCAGATACCCCACGCGAATGAAATTCCACCTCAGGATAACCCTGCACCCCCGGTAGTGCCTCAGGTACCGGAGGTTCATCAGGAGGTTCCGCGGAATTTTGAAGTTCCGTTAGCACCCTTAGGGATGCCAGCGAACCCACCCGTAGTTCGGGAAGATCTACTATATGAGCGTTTCAGGCGGATGAAAGTGCCTGAGTTTGAGGGTCTTACGAACCTGATAGAAGCTGATAATTGGTTTATGGATATTCAAGTTATATTGGATTTCATGGGACTCACGGAGTAGGAGAGGGTGCTCTGTGCTTCATTTGCACTGAAAAAGGATGCTAGGCATTGGTGGATAACAGTGCAAATGCGTAGGACTGTTACGGCCATGAGTTGGCAGGATTTTGTAGATGAGTTCAAAGCGATGTACTACAACCGGGAGATCCTTGCTGCACAGCAGGATGAGTTTAATAGCTTAAGGCAAGGATCGATGTCGGTTATGGAAGCTGTTATGAAGTTTGAACAGCTAGGCCGCCTATGTCCCGAACTCATACCGACCGAAACAGAAAAAGTAAGGCGAATGATGAAGATGTTTCGGACGGATATAGCTAAACAAGTGAGTACAGGAAGCAGCCCTCTAACCCTAGTGTCTGACTGCATTAGTCGGGCAATTAGGGCTGAGTATTGGATCAATCAAGATAAGGAGGCGAGGGCGCAAATTTTTAAGGCTAAGAAAGAGGAAAAGGCTGCGGAGAAGCAGTTGCAGCCTAGACAGAACCAGGACAGTTATGCGAAGGGCCAGACTAGTAATGCGGGCCAATATTCTAAGCAGTTCGGAGGGAACAAAAGGAAGGGAAATGCTGCTATTCAGGGGCAGCAAAGGAATTACCCTCAAAAGAAAAGTATTCGAGGGAACGAGGGTAATAATAATAACTTTCTAGTGTGCGCTCAATGTGGGAAGAAGCACAGGGAATATGTAGACTAGGGACCAATGCTTGCTACCTTTGTGGCAAGGAAGGTCATTACATGAGGAATTGCAACCTCAACAATCAGAACCAGAATCCCCAGTACCCGTATAGGAATGCGAGCAGTCAGCTGCATGCGATGCCAGTTAAGATCGAGGACATCCCGGATGCACCAAGGAGGCTAGAGGCTCCTGGACCCCAAGCTAGGATCTATGCCTACACCAAAGGGGATGCCGAGGCTGGAACTTCTCACGTGGTGACAGGTCAGATTTCTATCGCCACCTACGACGCTATTACTTTGTTTGATTCTGGTGCCACCCATTCATTTATATCAATGGAGATTGCCCATAAATTAGGAAGATGCGTCGATAGTTTTAAGCAGCCATTTAGGACATTCCTTCCGTCAGGAGAGATTTTGCTATCCGATTGTTGGATGCCAAGTGTTCCTGTAGTTATTTGCGGTCGAGAGCTTTATGTTGATCTCATGGCAATTAAACTTCAGGATTATACTGTAATACCTAGTTTTTTCGATATTACTATTTCCTTTTAAAGGAATTTATTACATACCATAAAGGTATTCATGAAAGAGCCCGATTAAGGGTTTTTATTTATTTTGTGAGTTCTTATGATTTTATAAGACTCAAAATTATTGCTTAGATTAGCATATGACCTTTTGAGTAAAAAAGGATGAAAAAACTCAATGAAATATGTTGGTCAAAGTTTGATCAAGAAAAGTCAAAGTTGACCGAGAGAATCAAAGTTTGACTAAAATGGTCAAAGTAATTACTGTACAGTTTTATGGCAAAGCAGTATGGAAATATACTGCGAAAAACCATTTTTACGGGCAATCTAGTATGATTAGAATTAAAACCACCATAGAAAAATCAAGCACACCAAGTTAGATACCAAGGGCTAAAGGGCTTAAGGAAATAAGAAAATTTTTTATACAGTCCATTTTTGCACAGATGAATTTTGGACTGTAGAATATATTGCAGTACTGTGTATTAGTGAGCACAGTATTAGAAATATCTGTGTAGCTCAAAAATGGACTGCATATTGAAGAAAAGAGCCAAACAAGGCCTTATAGTGATGACATCACCTTATCCACAAGTTATGACATCATAATTGAATTTTGGAATTAAGGAAAATAATATTTCCTTGTTCACCAAGGGAATGGCCAGCCACCTCACCCCCCCTAATGTGTAAAAAGCTGATTTTTGAAGGACTAAATTGCAATTTGGCAAAGTTTCAAAACCTCTATAAATAGGGGTGCATTTTATTCAAAAAAATCAGAAAATTTGGAGAAGTTCTGCCTATTTTCCAGCTCCAAAAACCGACCTTGATCAGCCAAGAAAAACAAAACAAAAACCAAAATCCAAGTGTGAGGATTAGTGGGTAAGATTCGGATTTCACTTAGAAACCAAGGAAAAGAGTTGGAAAATTTTTGGAGACCCATTTGGCCAAGGGTGCCGAACTGTAGGGAGCTGGAAAAGGGTGAGAAAAACTGATTGGGAACAAGGGGGAGTGGTCAGATTTTTGGTGAAAATCAGCAGCCAAAAGAAACCAAAACTTTCGGGTAGGCTAGGGGGAGGCCGAATTCACCAAGGAGCCAAGGAAATGAGAAAATTTTGGACCACACCCTAACCACTCCTAGGGTAAATCAAGGTATCTCTCCCATTGCCCTAAACTTTTTAATTAAGTTTCAATTTGAAATTTTTATGTATTTCAAGTTGAAAGTTGTAAGAGCATAAGCTCAATTTATTTTATGGCCCTAGTTTAGGTTGTGCTTGATTAGGATAAGGGTGGTTGATTATGAGTTTTGAATTTATTTATATGCTATGCTTGTTTGATCATTAGGATTGCATGCTAGATGTTTGATAAATTGTATGTCCCCTAAATATGTGCAAGAATGATTTAGAATGGTATGTTAGGTTGCTAGAAAATAAGCATGAATGGAATGATTTGGAATTGGTGAATTTAGAACCATGCAAACCTTAGGTGATGCAATTTCGGTATTGGTTTGCATGGGCGTGATCGAATCACATGAAGGTTGGTTTTGTAACGCCCCGGCCGTCCACGTAGGGGCCGACTACGCAAACGTGGGCCGTTACCATGCTTGCTTACATTACTTCTTAATTTAAAAAGACTTAAACTTGCTGAAAATTTCGGAGTAAAATTTTTTCTTTTCTTACTTACATAAACTTAACTTATCCTCATACATATTCATAAGTACTCACTCGAGTACCGAGCTTTCATAATCATATTGAAAGCAAACGTAATCATACCGTGGACCAATCCGACGTAGTGCTGTTCGGTACAACATGAGGCAACTTGTTGCCATCATCCTTAAAAACCATTCTTTACTTCGTTCTTGAAAACAATTTCTTAAAAATAGTTTTCTTCTTGAAAACGGTTTCTTATCCATACTATCACTTTAATATATCTCAACATAACATAAAACATATCTTTCAAATATATTTTTCTAAACATATTTTACATAGCATAATTTCAAAACCCGTGGCGGTGTCCATCCCACATTTCATAGTCTGTAGCGCCAGCCTTCACAGCCTTGCATCAAGTATCGCCGGTAGGTTGCTAACCTACAGCATGAACGTAAGTAATGAGCTTATGCCCAGTAAGTACAACGTGCAATCCGCAAAACATTTTAACAAAAGAATGCATTGACCGATTATGCTTTCTTATAATTAATTAAATTTTCATATATTATCTTGATTATATTTCCTTACATGTCATGTGTGCACGTACCGTGGTCCATAGCTATGGAGTGGCGGGAGGCAGCCAATCCAAATCCAACTCAAACCATGAAACAAACTGTTTAACATGGAGTGATTGTGATTGGGGCAGCCAATCCAATTCAACCCAAACCATAGACTAGACCGTTTAGACTCGCTATTATGGTAAGTCGGTACGACACAATGACCTTAACTTGTCTTAAACTGTGTTCTTACCATGTAGTTAAATATTTGTGAGCATGCTATATGATGTCACTATAGTAAAACATAACATAACATAATCCATAACATAATCACCTTAACATAATCTTCATACATAGACTTCGTATCATAACATAACCATCGTAACGTAACTTCATGTCATCGTAACATAACCATCGTAACGTAGCATCATATCATCATAACATAATTATCATAACGTAATTATCGTAACATAACATCATACCATCATAACATACCCATCGTAACGTAACCATCGTAACATAAATCATGCATATCAATTCATGATTTCTTGAAAAACATGTTATAAAAACATTTTTGCCCATGCTGTAGGCGGAGTTATACTTACTTGTCGTCCTATGCTCTTGGTTAGTCGTCCGAATCATGGCACGACAATAGTTCATACTCCTGTTTCCAAACAGGGTGTAAGATAAAAGTTATACATCTTTTATCTTATCATAAATCATAATCGTTAACTGTTGGTGTCCTAACCAACATGCGTTCATAGACTTAGTTATATGTCCCCTCCTATACTACATATCTTATTTGGTTACTATAAGTAACCTCATTGCTAAGCCCACATCCATACGGGTCGGGTTAGGTTACTATCCTAACCTTGGGCACATGACTTATCATTCTTGATTCATAATCCATTGGGTTATTACAAATAACCCTAGATCTTAGCTTATCACAATCTCGGTACCTCATTGGGTTATGTTGGGTAACCCTCGAGATGATAGACCTTGGTCAAAGTTAGTCAACCAAAGTCAACCTTCTATGGTCAAACTTGGACTTTGGAGGTTAAGCCCAATAACTCGGGTATCCTTCCCGGTTACCATCCGTTACTATCTTACTACATGTCTTTGGCTTTAAAAATCCAATTTTCCTTTGTCTCGGAAAATTTGGTGAATTCGGTTTAAAAACCTTTTGCTTGACTTATAAAATTTGTTAAGGACTGAAAACTGCTATTGGAACAGTTCTCACAGTCAAAACATTGGGGTTAGTGAAAAACACAGTTTTAGAAAATCCTGTGCATGAGCAGGAATTTCCTGCTTATGTACTATTTTTCTGAAAATCCTGTGCTGAAATTTCCATTTCCTGCACAGTTTTTAGAATCCAATTTTACTTTAAAATCTGTTCATAATTTGATAAAACTTTCTTCATAAAAGTTGTAGATCTCGGATAATACTACAACTTTCATGTTTTGAGGAAAACCCAGTTCGGACTTTAACATGCCTTTATTCTTTGTTGAACTCACCTGGCCGTGCATAAATCCTGGGCACGGTCAGGCTCGGATTTTCATAAAAACCGAGGCCTTTGGAGCCTTATTTTTAAAAACCGTCCACGTTGTCCTCTAGGAAAAACCATTATCTACAACTTTCTAGTTCACCCACAACCGGCCATTCAAGCCAAAAAAAAAAAAAATGGGTTTCCAATTTTTTTTTTCCACTCTTTCTTTTCTTCCTCTTTGGTTTCGGTTTCTAGGGGAGGTTTGGAGAAAATTGGGCAGAGTTTTAGGATGATTTTGAGCTGCCAAAACCGCCCCCTTTGAGCCCTATTTATAGGTGAAAATTACAAATTTTCACCAATTATTTTTATTTCAAAAATTGCACATTAGGACCTAAAAATAAAATATTTGCTAAGTGGTCCTCAACATGTGGCCGGCCATTAGGAGTCCTTGGAGGCCAAGTAATTGTCTTACCTCATGCTTGCATCATCTTGCTTACATCACCTTGCTTACATCACCTTGCTTGCATCACATTTTCTTAAATTTGCATTTTAGTCCCTAAATGACAAAATATTTACCCATTCATCCTTGTAGGTGGCCGGCCATTGAGATTTGCTTGGAGACCAAGTTTGCTTACCTCATCATGCTTATGTCACCTTGCTTAAATCATTATGGTAATTTCTTAAAATTACACTTTGACCCCTAAATGTAAAAATATTTACATTTTAGTCCCTCAAGTAACCGGCCATATATGCTAGGTGTCATCCAAGGATTTTTTTTCCCACTTTTCTTTAATCAATAATGATGTCATAAATCCAAAATAAGGTGATGACATCATAAGGCCTTGTTTGGCTTGTTACTTAATATACAGTCCATTTTTATACTAACACAGATATTTCAAATACTGTTATTAACTAATAACAGTATTTTACACTGTACTACAGTCCAAAATTTATCTGTGTAAAAATGAACTGAATAAAATTTTTCTTATTTCTTGGCACCTTTCTTGCCCTTAATACCATACTTGGTGTGCTTGATTTTCTAGGGTGGTCTCACAGCTTATGCTTGCTAAATTGACCGCAATGAAGGTTTACCGCAGTATAATTCCATACTGCTTTGCCGTATCGCAGCACCTTCATCTAATTGACCTTTCTGGTCAACCTTTTGACTTTTTCGGTCAAGTTTTGACCAACATGAAATCATAGGATTTTTCTTCCCTTTTTGCTCAAGGGTCAGATGCATGACTAAGCAAACTGCTTATTGAGTCTCATATCTAATTAAACGAGAACTCAAACATATACTGATATTTAACTCATATCGTGAGTTTCATATCGACATGCAAGATTAAGACTTGGGATTTTCCTTGTCTAAAAGGAAATCATAGGTTCATTGAAATTTTGGGTATTACAGGTTTGGAACGTTAGAAATGCTTGCATGTGTGATATTAGGCTCCCGCTGTAGTCGGTAGAGGTAGTATGCACGAATTAGGACGTAAAATGAATTTAAGAACATAAACTGCCAGTTCGGGTACAAACTGGCCAGTATTCTGGAAAAGGAAATTTGGGGCCTTTAGAGGCCAAATTTGAGAAAACGTAAAACATGAAAGTTGTAGAGAATGATTTTTCCTAGGGAGCAACACTGACAGTTTTCCAAAATGAGGCTCCAACAGCCTCGGTTTTTATGAAATCCGAGCCTGGCCGTGCCCAGGATTCATGCGCGGTCAGGTAAGTTCAACAAGGAATAAGGGCACGTTAAATTCCGAACTGGGTTTTTCTCAAAACACGAAAGTTTTAGAGTTTCTCAAGATCTGAAACTTTCGTGAAGAAAACTTTTCATATTTGATTTGAATTTTTAAATAAAAATTAGATTTCAAAAACGGTGTAGGAGACAAGAGATTCCTACACAGGATTTTCGGTATTTTCAACCAAACCCAATGTTTTCACTATGAAAACTGTTCCAATGGCAGTTTTCAGCCCTTAGCAACTTTTTAAACCCCATTTTAAGAACCATGTATTTTTAACAAAGGGGTTGGACGTAATTCAGCAAAGTTTTCCAAGAAAAACGAAAACGGATTTTTTTAAGCGTAAATAAGCAGCAAGATAGTAAGAGATGGTAACCGAGAAGGATACCCGAGTTATTGGGCTTGACCCCCAAAGCCCAAGTTTGACCATATAAGGTTGACTTTGGTTGACCAGGTTTGATCAAGGATTATCATCTCAAGGGTTACCCAACATAACCCATCGAGATACCATAAATATGAGGAGTTAAGAGCTAGGGTTATTTGAAATAACCCAATGGATGATAGACCAAGAATATTAAAGCTTATGCCCAAGGTTAGGATAGTAACCTAACCCTACCTGTATGGATATGGGCTTAGCACATGTGGTTATTCTGTGTAACCGAATAAGTTATAATCCATGTTTGGGCTAGTCTCGAACAATAGGGTTACTTATTGTAACCAAGTAAGATATCTGGCATAGGGGACATACAACTAAGACCATATATGCATGTTGGTTAGGTCACCAACATTTTTCGGTAATAGACCCTTACCTATGTCCTTCATTCAAGCAGGAAGTAGCCTGCAGCTGTATCCGGACGTGGAGCAGCATTTCACCGGACATAGTAGTCGAGGTAAGTACAACTCCGCCTACAGCATAGGCTTTTGTTGTATACTTACCCAAGTATGATCGATGAATGCTATGATAGTTGATGTGATGTATGTTGGATATGCTTATGAAATGTGATATGATAATGTTATATGATTTGATATGCCATGATGTATGTTATGTCTATGATGCATGAAGTATGATATGAAGTATGTTATGATTTATATCTTATGAATATGTGACATCACGAGGCATGTTCACTAATTCTAAACAAGAGTAAGATAAGATAAGAAATTATGGCAAGCAAGTTGCCTGTGTCGTACCGACCCGCTCATAGGTCGGGTTGGACTATGGTTTGAGTTGGAAATGGACTGGCCGCCCCAACCACGTCATAGTTGCGCGCCCGGTACGTACACTTATGTAAGGGGCCCATAAGCAAGATAAGCAAGATAAGTAAGTTAAGGGCGATAAGCTATGAATGAACATGTAAGCATAATGAAGCATAATCGGTTCATGCATATGTTATGCGATGCTATGTTATGACACGAGATGTATGTTACGATGCTATGCTAAGTTATGCTATGTTACGACACGATACGTTATGATACGATGTTGTGTTAAGTTAGGACACGAGATGTATGTTACGATGCTATGTTATGACACGAGATGTATGTTACGATGCTATGCTAAGTTATGCTATGTTACGACACTATACGTTATGATATGATGTTATGCTAAGTTAGGACACGAGATGTATGTTACGATGCTATGTTAGGTTATGCTATGTTACGACACGATACGTTATGTTACGATGCTATGTTAGGTCATGCCATGATACGCGCTTTGATAGCATAGGTTTGTTGTGTTTCGCGGTTTAGTAGTTGTACTTGCTGAGCGAAAGCTCACTGTCTTACGTCTATGCTATAGGTAAGCAACCTACGGGCAATTGTTGATGCAAGATGGGGGAGCGTGGCAGGGTAAGCTGTGAAATGTGGGAAATAAAGCCGCTACGCGTTTTGTCTTTTTATGTATAATGATTGTTTTTCACACATCGTTTTTATATATTGTTATGCGCTCGTACGCGCCTTAAAAAAAAAATTCCGCTGTTTACACCATATATGTAAGGAAGTATGTTACATATGTATGTATGTATGGTAGCGGTCTGTGCTAGGCGGGTCGTTACAGAGTTGGTATCAGAGAGGTTTCCTGCTATACAATTTCACAGTCTGCCTGCCATCGCCACCATCATTGTAAGTTGAATTTATATTTTACGTATATATAATATGTATGCTGGGATTATGTTAGGATAGACGCGGCGATATGGATCCTGCTCGCGTAAATGCGGATCGAGACATGATAAAATCATTTTACGAATCGCATCCTCTACTGTTCGATGGTACGAGACGATTAGTATCAGTAGCAGCCTGGCTATATGATATGGAGTTGGTTTTCCATATCTGTCATATCGAGGACCATTTGCAGGTTTCTCTAGCCAGTCGGTGCTTGATAGCTGACGTACGACATTGGTGGATGACACTGGGCAGAGACAGATGCCTAGTCATTCATGGGCTCATTTTCGTACGTTAATTAGTGTGGGTTATAGGCCGATGCCTGATGAGGAAGCCGGTGAGCCGTATCGTGACCCCGAGATTTATTGGGATATGCAGCGCACGCGATATTTAAGTTATGTCAAGGACTGGCATGTGTACCCCCAGGAGTCTATGAGTCATTACTGTTGGAGGTTCTAGGAGGCTATGCTACCTCATATTCCGCAGGATTTGCCCAGCCCAGTGTTGCAAGCCTTAGTGATTATGCGGAATGGGTTACCTCCCCATATCCGACAGTTTGTTCCGACGCCCCTGTTAGAAAGGGCAGTCGGCAGTATGATTAACGATATTTTGGAGGCAGAGCGTATCGCGCATATGATACAGGCCGATGTTTATGTAGATAATGACCAGGTGCCTGTCGACGATGTCAGGTTAGGAGAGCCACAGCATGAGGTAGGACCGATGTTCCCTGAGGATCCGATCCCTGCTGTCCCCGTACCGGAGGAACCAGCCCAGGAGACTGAAGATCAGATGGACGCGGAGGACGCCGCCGATGATATAGTTGCTCCGGTAGACTACCGGAAGATCTTACAGTTATGGACATCTCTAGCGACGACGAGGATGAGGATATGGATGATCTCCACGACGATCCCGAGGAGATACTACTCGACGATGACGATTGGGACGCGAATTCCGATACTTCGTTAGTAATCACGATTTAGGTTGTAGTTTAGACTTGGATCGACCAAGTATAATTTTTGACCATGAGCCTGATTGTACTAGCTTATTATTTTTAATAATAGGCTTATGTACGATGAGGAAGTGTTAGGCACTTCCATCATAGTTTGGCCTTGTATATATATAGATATATAGGCCCAGTATGATGTGATCAATATGTATATGCAGTATGATGAAATATATATATTTACAGTATGGTAAATTATGAGGTACATGGTATATACATATGAAATAATATGAATAAGATACTTCTGTATGAGTACTAAAGACCGTGCGAACACGGGATACATGACAAGGATATGTCATGTTATGAAAAGCTATGAAAAGTTATGTCATGTTATGAAAAGTTATGTTATGATCATGAAAGTTATGTTATGATAAGTATCTGATATGATACGATGATGCCATTATGTTATGGCATGATGTGTATGATAAGTATGATACGATAAGTCATGCATGGAATAAAGGATATTAACAGTACGATAATATCTTTTCTTATGATTATAAGATGGTGCGCCTGTGTAGAATAGTACCTCTTAATCCTCCCGAATCAGATTTCGCAACCATTGTAGCAAGTTTGCAACGACAGTTGGTCGAACAACAGCGAGAGTCGAATCGACTCCAAGAGCAGATAGTTCGGATGAACCAAAGACCCCAAGTTGACGAGGTTCCACCTCGAACTCATCAAGAACCCCCAGTAGCACCTCAGGTACCGGATGTTTACCTGAATACTCAACCAGAGGTCCAGCAAGAAATTTCCTGGAATTCGAAATTCCGATGGCACCCATTGGAGGACAAGTTAACCTACCGTCAGTACGGGAAGACTTGCTATACGAACGATTTAGGCGGATGAAAGCGCTTGAGTTCGAAGGATCGACTGATCCAATAGCCACCGATAACTGGTTAACCGTTATACAAGTCATTTTGGATTTTATGCGGTTAACAGAGTAGGAGAAAGTTTTATATGCTTCTTTTGCTCTGAAGAAGGACACGCAGCACCAGTGGATGACCATACAGATGCGTCGCGATGTCGCGGTCATGAGTTGGCAAGATTTTGTGACCGAGTTTTGTACGATGTACTACAACAGGGAGGTCCTTGCCGCTCAACAAGACGAGTTCACGAATCTTACACAAGGGTCAATGACAGTAATGGAAATTGTCAAAAAAGTTTGAGCAATTAGCTCGGTTATGCTCGGATTTGGTACCGAGTGAAACCGAGAAGGTAAAGAGATTGACGAAGATGTTTCGGACGGACAGTGCTAAGTACGTGAGTGCTGGTAGTAGCCGCTTACCCTAGTGTCCGATTGTATAAGTCGGGCACTGAGAGCCGAGTATTGGATAAACCAGGACAGGGAAGTTAGGGCTCAAATCTTCAAGGTGAAAAGGAAGGAGAGGGCTGTAGCGAAGCCAACACAGCCTCGACAAGGTTCGGAAGCGTTCCCGAAGGACCAAATTAGTAACCCTGAGCAAGGTTCCAAACAGATCGAAAGGAACAAGAAGAAAGGGAATTTTTCAAGCCAGGGTCAACAAAGGAATTTTTCTCAGAAAAGGAGCATTAGAGGAAATGAGGAGACTAACGTTAACCACCCACATGCGAGAAGTGTGGAAAGAAACACTCGGGAGTATGTAGGATGGGATCAAATGCTTGCTACCTGTGTGGCAAGGAGGGGCCCTATGTAAGGAACTGCCCTCAGAACAATCAGAATCAGAACCCTCTTTATCCGAACCGGAACGCCAATATTCGCCAGCTACATGCAATCCACGCCAGACTGGAAGGACCCTCAATTTTACAAGGCAGAATAGAGGCTCCTGAACCCCAAGCCAGAATTTACACTTACATCAAGGGAGATGCTGAAGCAGGAACGCCACATGTGGTGATAGATTTGACTTCTATCACCACCTACGAAACTATTGCGTATATATGAGTCTGGTGCCACTCACGCGGAGTTCGCCCAGGAATTAGGAAGATGTGTAGATAGGTTAAAATAGTTTTTCAAAACTTCTTTGTCATCCGGAGAAATTTTGTGATACCATTTTTGGACATGAAATACTTCCGTAGTTAAATATGGCAAAGAATTATTTGTAGATCTCATCAGGCTTAAGGATTTCGATGTGATCTTAGTTATGGATTTCTTAAGAAAGTACAACGCTAAGATCGACCATCGAAAAGCGTTGTGTAATGTTCAACCCTTACGATGAGGAAGAGTGTAACTTCGACAGACAGTGCGGAGCTCAACCACCAGATTAGTTCGACAATGAAGGCTTTGATGATGTTAGCTAATGGATGCCAAGGATAGTTAGCTAACATAGTGAACAAGGATCGAGAAGTAGAAATTAACGTTGTAAGATATTCCCATTATAAAGGAATATGAGGAAATCTTTCCGGAGGGCTGATCAGGATTTTCGCCGGAACGGGAAATTTTGTTTGAAATTGAATTGTTGCCTAGAGCCACACCAATGTGGAAAGCACCTTACTGTGTGGCATCTGCCAACTTAGAAAGCTTCAAGTGCAGTTACAAGAACTGCTTGATAAAGGATTCATCCAGCAGAATCACTCTCTGTGAGAAGCGTCTGTTTTGTTCGTGAAGAAGAAGGATGGATCATTACGCATATGTAGTGATTTCCAGGAGCTGAATAGGATTTCGATCAAAAACAAGTATCCCTTTCAAGAATTGACGATCTTCTGGATCAACTCAGGGGAGCAGTAGTATTCGCGAAAGTCGATTCGATCAGACTATCATCAGCTCAGGATCATGGAGTTAGATATCTCCAAAATGGTTTTTTGATCGAGTTATGGGCATTATGAGTTTTGGTTATGCCGTTTGGATTAACTAATGCCCCAATTGTTTTTATGAATCTTATGAACAAAATGTTCAAAGAATATTTAGACAAGTCCATTATGGTCTTTATTGACGATATTTTATTCAAGGTCCAAAGAGGAACATAAGGATCACCTTAGGTTGGTGATGGAAACGTTAAAATGAAATAAGTTGTATGTCAAATTCAAGAATGAGAATTTTGATTGGGAAAAAGTTCGTTTCTAGAGTCATGTGGTGCTAAAAGAGGGAATTTCCGTAGACCCTGCAAAAGTGGAAGTGGTCGGTACATGGCCAGTACCCAAGAATGTTCCGGAAATAAGGAATTTCCTTGGTTTAGCTAGATATTGTCGACGTGTCGTCAAAGGATATTTTTTCAAGAATTTTGCACCACTAATAGCCCTTACTCGAAAGGGGAAGAAATTTGAATGGATCTAGAAATATGAAAAGAATTTTTAAGAGCTTAAGAGGAAGCTAACTAGTGCGCATGTATTAGTGATTCCTGATATAGATACAGGAAATTTGGCGAATTTTAGTGACACTTCTAAAAATGGATTAGAAGCTGTCCGGATACAGAATGGGAAGATAGTAGTCTATGCGTCACGGCAACTAGGAATTCACGAAAGAAACTATCCTATGTATGATTTGGAGCTCATAGCGATAGTTTCACACTTAAGATTTGGAAACAGTTAAGTCATATCAAGGAAAGGATTCCTTTTTACTAAAAATGTAACTTTTTGGCGGAAAGAACAAGGAGTTAGGACCTCCGCCAACGGTGTTATTTACTTCAAGGAAAGGAATTATGTTCCTGACCTTGAATTCTTAAGGGATTAGATACTATCAAAGCACATATGAGGCCATGTTCGGTACACCCAGAAGCTTTCAAAATTATACAAGGACATCCAAAAGGATTTATGATGGCCAAATATGATGAATAAGGTGGCAAAATATGGGACAAAGTGCCTAACTTGTCAGAAAGAAGGACTGAACACTGACATCCTGGATGAGAATGGTAGAAAATAGAACTTCCCGATTGGAAATGGGCGCAAATTACTATGAAATTTATAGTAAAACTGCCCAGGATTGCAAGTGGGAATAAGACGATTTGGGTTATTATGGATAGATTAACCAAATCAGCCCACTTTATCGTAGTTAAGGCTACCTTTTTGATGGAAAGATTGGCAGAGATCTGTATATTTCAGATCATTAGACTGCATAGAGTGCCAAAATCAATAAGCTAAGACCATGATTGACGTGTCACTTATTGATTTTGGACAAGTTTAATAAGACCATGGGGTTGAAATTGAAGTGCAGTAAGGCATTTCACCCCCAAACTGATGGCTAGTCGGAAAGAACCATCCAGACACTAGAGGATATGCTAAAATCAGGTGCCTTGGATTTCAAAGGAAATTTGATCGGAAGCTTGCCTTAACGCAAGAGTTAGCTTCGATGCTTAACGTTTTCACGTTTCGAATGTGAAAAGAAAAAGTAAAAAGTACATACTAGTCCCTTCCCAAATACTTAATCAAGAACCAGTAGAGGTTCAAATTGATTTGATTTATAAGGAGACACCAGTGTGAATTATGGATTGGGAAGAGAAGGACTTTAGAAATAGAACCACTTCAATGATTGAGGTTTTATGACGAAACCATGAGGTTGTAGTAGCAACCTGAGAAGTAGCTATGAGATGAGGTAGCACTACCCCTTGTTGCTTTAATTTTCGAGGACGAAAATTTTTAAGGGGGGTAGATTGTAATACCTAGTTTTTTCGATATTACTATTTCCTTTTAAAGGAATTTATTACATACCTTAAAGGTATTCATGAAAGAGCCCGATTAAGGGTTTTATTTCTTTTGTGAGTTCTTATGATTTTATAAGACTCAAAAATTATTGCTTAGATTAGCATATGACCTTTGAGTAAAAAAGGATGAAAAAACTCTATGAAATATGTTGGTCAAAGTTTGACCAAGAAAAGTCAAAGTTGACCGAGAGAGTCAAAGTTTGACTAAAATGGTCAAAGTAATTACTGTACAGTTTTATGGCAAAGCAGTATGGAAATATACTGCGAAAAACCATTTTTACGGGCAATCTAGCATGATTAGAATTAAAACCACCATAGAAAAATCAAGCACACCAAGTTAGATACCAAGGGCTAAAGGGCTTAAGGAAATAAGAAAATTTTTTATACAGTCCATTTTTGCACAGATGAATTTTGGACTGTAGAATATATTGAAGTACTGTGTATTAGTGAACACAGTATTAGAAATATCTGTGTAGCTCAAAAATGGACTGCATATTGAAGAAAAGAGCCAAACAAGGCCTTATGGTGATGACATCACCTTATCCACAAGTTATGACATCATAATTGAATTTTGGAATTAAGGAAAATAATATTTCCTTGTTCACCAAGGGAATGGCCGGCACCTCACCCCCCCTAGTGTGTAAAAAGCTGATTTTTGAAGGACTAAATTGTAATTTGGCAAAGTTTCAAAACCTCTATAAATAGGGGTGCATTTTATTCAAAAAAATCAGAAAATTTGGAGAAGTTCTGCCCATTTTCCAGCTCCAAAAACCGACCTTGATCAGCAAGAAAAACAAAACAAAAACCAAAATCCAAGTGTGAGGATTAGTGGGTAAGATTCGGATTTCACTTAGAAACCAAGGAAAAGAGTTGGAAAATTTTTGGAGACCCATTTGGCCAAGGGTGCCGAACTGTAGGGAGCTGGAAAAGGGTGAGAAAAACTGATTGGGAACAAGGGGGAGTGGTCAGATTTTTGGTGAAAATCAGCAGCCAAAATAAACCAAAACTTTCGGGTAGGCTAGGGGAGGCCGAATTCACCAAGGAGCCAAGGAAAGGAGAAAATTTTGGACCACACCCTAACCACTCTAGGGTAAATCAAGGTATCCCTCCCATTGTCCTAAACTTTTTAATTAAGTTCAATTTGAAATTTTTATGTATTTCAAGTTGAAAGTTGTAAGAGCATAAGCTCAATTTATTTTATGGCCCTAGTCTAGATTGTGCTTGATTAGGATAAGGGTGGTTGATTATGAGTTTTGAATTTATTTATATGCTATGCTTGTTTGATCATTAGGATTGCATGCTAGATGTTTGATAAATTGTATGTCCCCTAAATATGTGCAAGAATGATTTAGAATGGTATGTTAGGTTGCTAGAAAATAAGCATGAATGGAATGATTTGGAATTGGTGAATTTAGAACCATGCAAACCTTAGGTGATACAATTTCGTATTGGTTTGCATGGGCGTGATCGAATCACATGAAGGTTGATTTGGAACGTTAGAAATGCTTGCATGTGTGATATTAGGCTCTCGCTGTGGTCGGTCGAGGTAGTATGCACGACTTAGGACGTAAAACGAATTTAAGAACATAACTGCCAGTTCGGGTACAAACTGGCCAGTTTTCTGGAAAAGGAAATTTGGAGCCTTTAGAGGCCGAATTTGAGAAAACGTAAAACATGAAAGTTATAGAGAATGATTTTTCCTAGGGAGCAACGCTGACAGTTTTCCAAAATAAGGCTCCAACGGCCCTCGGTTTTTATGAAAATCCGAGCCTGGCCGTGCCCAGGATTCATGCGCGGTCAGGTAAGTTCAACAAGGAATAAGGGCACGTTAAATTCCGAACTGCGTTTTTCTCAAAACACGAAAGTTTTAGGGTTTCTCATATCTGAAACTTTCGTGAAGAAAACTTTTCATATTTGATTTGGATTTTTAAATAAAAATTAGATTTCAAAAATGTGTAGGAGACAAGAGATTCCTACACAGGATTTTCTGTATTTTCAACCAAACCCAATGTTTTGACTATGAAAACTGTTCCAATGGCAGTTTTCAGCCTTAGCAACTTTTTAAACCCCATTTTAAGAACTATGTATTTTTAACAAAGGGTTGGACGTAGTTCAGCAAATTTTTCCTAGACAAAGGAAAAAGGATTTTTTTTAAGCGTAAATAAGCAGCAAGATAGTAAGAGATGGTAACCGAGAAGGATACCCGAGTTATTGGGCTTGACCCCAAAGCCCAAGTTTGACCATATAAGGTTGACTTTGGTTGACCAGGTTTGACCAAGGATTATCATCTCAAGGGTTACCCAACATAACCCATCGAGATACCATAAATATGAGGAGTTAAGAGCTAGGGTTATTTGAAATAACCCAATGGATGATAGACCAAGAATATTAAAGCTTATGCCCAAGGTTAGGATAGTAACCTAACCCTACCTGTATGGATATGGGCTTAGCACATGTGGTTATTCTGTGTAACCGAATAAGTTATAATCCATGTTTGGGCTAGTCTCGAACAATAGGGTTACTTATTGTAACCAAGTAAGATATCTGGCA
>CM046372.1:4973771-5013723 GCA_025413025.1 Ficus hispida | reverse complement strand
TAGAAATTCCAGCACAAGATTTTCAGAAAAATAGTACATAAGCAGGAAATTCCTGCTCATGCACAGGATTTTCTAAAACAATACAGGAAAACTGTATTTTTGCACCAACACCAATGTTTTAACTATGGGAACTGTCCCAAAGGCAGTTTTCAACAGTTAATAATTTTTACAAACCCTACTCCAGAAAATACGATTTTTCATATGTTAAACAAATGATTTTAAAACCTAAAAGGTTGAATTTTCCAAAGAAAGGTAAGAATGGATTTTTTTACCCAAAAGTTGTCTTACTTTTGGTAACAAGACAATGATAGATGGTAACCGGGAAGGATACCCGAGTTACTGGACGGGGTCCAAAGCCCAAGGTTGACTTAGGATAATTGGACTAAGATTGACTACCTCAAGGGTTACTCAAGGTAACCCAACAAGGTATTGAAATTGGGTTTGATCTTAAAACCCAAAAGATTATGAATAAAAATGACAAGGCATAGGTTAGGATAATAACCTAACCCTATTCATATATAATTGGGATTAATACCCAAGGTTACCTTATGTAACCAAGTAAGTCATCATGAGTTTATAGGAGGGACATATGACTTACTATTAAAGGTTGGTTAAGGATACCAACATTGTATGAAAAGATTTACGGTAAGATAGGCTAATCCTTATCTTACACCCTAATTGAAACAGGAATAGAACCTGTCGATGTACCTTGACGGAACATTAGGTCAAGTTTCAAGAGCATAGGAAACCAGGTAAGTACAGACCTCACCTGCAGTATGGAAAATAGTAAAAGCTATTTTCAAGTATACATGTTATGCTATGCTATGCTATGCTATGCCATGTTATGCTATGTTATGATATGTGATGCCGTGCGATGATATGCTATGACATGTAATGCCATGTTTTCTAAAAATATCATGGTTTTAAAAAATGCCACGTTGTGGCAAATGTTAAGAATGATGTGACATGGTGACATCATGAAGCATGTTCACTAATATTGAACCACATGGTAAGATAAATCAAGTAAGGTGTCGTACCAACCTCCCGTGATCGAGGAGGCTACATGTTCAAAACCAGTTGTGACATTTACCTCTCGTTGATGCGTGAGGGTCACGTTATAATTCCCAGAACTGTTAGGGCCTTGCAAACCCTAGCTTTGTCTGGAGGCTGCGCGCTTTCGGTACGTACACTATGGGCCCACATGTAATCAAGATAATAAGTACAAGAGTTTAAAAGATTCATAATTGAACATAATCGGATCATGCATAAATTACATGATGTTTGATAAGTTTATATGGTGATGACATGTTTTGATAAATTACCTGATGTTTGAAAAGGTTTTGTGAGATCATGTTTGTACTTGCTGGGCGAAAGCTCATCTGTATATTTCATACTGTAGGTAAGATGCCTGCAGCTTTACTTGGTGGGCCATGGAGACGATGGGGAGAGTGAAGGGCGGTATGGGATACCACTACGCAAGATTTTCCGCAAATGTTTTTAATTATGAAGTTGTATATGTATGTAATGTTTCCAAGGTCCGATTTAAAAGGTTATGGTGACCTTATAATCGGCATAACAAGTTATGGGTAGGCATGATGAAGATTACCCATAAGCACAAGTTTAGTTTCGAGTTATGATTTTTCAAAGAAAGAAAAAAAAAAATTTTATCCTGAAATTTTCGGTAAAACAATGATTTAAGTTAAGCAAGTGTGGTAACGACCCACGTTTACGTAGTATGCCCCTACGTGGACGGGTCGGGGCGTTACAACACCAATGTGGAAAGCACCTTACTGTGTGGCATCTGCCAACTTAGAAAGCTTCAAGTGCAGTTACAAGAACTGCTTGATAAAGGATTCATCCAGCAGAATCACTCTCTGTGAGAAGCGTCTGTTTTGTTCGTGAAGAAGAAGGATGGATCATTACGCATATGTAGTGATTTCCAGGAGCTGAATAGGATTTCGATCAAAAACAAGTATCCCCTTTCAAGAATTGACGATCTTCTGGATCAACTCAGGGGAGCAGTAGTATTCGCGAAAGTCGATTCGATCAGACTATCATCAGCTCAGGATCATGGAGTTAGATATCTCCAAAATGGTTTTTTGATCGAGTTATGGGCATTATGAGTTTTGGTTATGCCGTTTGGATTAACTAATGCCCCAATTGTTTTTATGAATCTTATGAACAAAATGTTCAAAGAATATTTAGACAAGTCCATTATGGTCTTTATTGACGATATTTTATTCAAGGTCCAAAGAGGAACATAAGGATCACCTTAGGTTGGTGATGGAAACGTTAAAATGAAATAAGTTGTATGTCAAATTCAAGAATGAGAATTTTGATTGGGAAAAAGTTCGTTTCTAGAGTCATGTGGTGCTAAAAGAGGGAATTTCCGTAGACCCTGCAAAAGTGGAAGTGGTCGGTACATGGCCAGTACCCAAGAATGTTCCGGAAATAAGGAATTTCCTTGGTTTAGCTAGATATTGTCGACGTGTCGTCAAAGGATATTTTTTCAAGAATTTTGCACCACTAATAGCCCTTACTCGAAAGGGGAAGAAATTTGAATGGATCTAGAAATATGAAAAGAATTTTTAAGAGCTTAAGAGGAAGCTAACTAGTGCGCATGTATTAGTGATTCCTGATATAGATACAGGAAATTTGGCGAATTTTAGTGACACTTCTAAAAATGGATTAGAAGCTGTCCGGATACAGAATGGGAAGATAGTAGTCTATGCGTCACGGCAACTAGGAATTCACGAAAGAAACTATCCTATGTATGATTTGGAGCTCATAGCGATAGTTTCACACTTAAGATTTGGAAACAGTTAAGTCATATCAAGGAAAGGATTCCTTTTTACTAAAAATGTAACTTTTTGGCGGAAAGAACAAGGAGTTAGGACCTCCGCCAACGGTGTTATTTACTTCAAGGAAAGGAATTATGTTCCTGACCTTGAATTCTTAAGGGATTAGATACTATCAAAAGCACATATGAGGCCATGTTCGGTACACCCAGAAGCTTTCAAAATTATACAAGGACATCCAAAAGGATTTATGATGGCCAAATATGATGAATAAGGTGGCAAAATATGGGACAAAGTGCCTAACTTGTCAGAAAGAAGGACTGAACACTGACATCCTGGATGAGAATGGTAGAAAATAGAACTTCCCGATTGGAAATGGGCGCAAATTACTATGAAATTTATAGTAAAACTGCCCAGGATTGCAAGTGGGAATAAGACGATTTGGGTTATTATGGATAGATTAACCAAATCAGCCCACTTTATCGTAGTTAAGGCTACCTTTTTGATGGAAAGATTGGCAGAGATCTGTATATTTCAGATCATTAGACTGCATAGAGTGTCAAAATCAATAAGCTAAGACCATGATAGGCGTGTCACTTATTGATTTTGGACAAGTTTAATAAGACCATGGGGTTGAAATTGAAGTGCAGTAAGGCATTTCACCCCCAAACTGATGGCTAGTCGGAAAGAACCATCCAGACACTAGAGGATATGCTAAGATCAGGTGCCTTGGATTTCAAAGGAAATTTGATCGGAAGCTTGCCTTAACGCAAGAGTTAACTTCGATGCTTAACGTTTTCACGTTTCGAATGTGAAAAGAAAAAGTAAAAAGTACATACTAGTCCCTTCCCAAATACTTAATCAAGAACCAGTAGAGGTTCAAATTGATTTGATTTATAAGGAGACACCAGTGTGAATTATGGATTGGGAAGAGAAGGACTTTAGAAATAGAACCACTTCAATGATTGAGGTTTTATGACGAAACCATGAGGTTGTAGTAGCAACCTGAGAAGTAGCCTATGAGATGAGGTAGCACTACCCCTTGTTGCTTTAATTTTCGAGGACGAAAATTTTTAAGGGGGGTAGATTGTAATACCTAGTTTTTTCGATATTACTATTTCCTTTTAAAGGAATTTATTACATACCTTAAAGGTATTCATGAAAGAGCCCGATTAAGGGTTTTTATTTCTTTTGTGAGTTCTTATGATTTTATAAGACTCAAAAATTATTGCTTAGATTAGCATATGACCTTTTGAGTAAAAAAGGATGAAAAAACTCTATGAAATATGTTGGTCAAAGTTTGACCAAGAAAAGTCAAAGTTGACCGAGAGAGTCAAAGTTTGACTAAAATGGTCAAAGTAATTACTGTACAGTTTTATGGCAAAGCAGTATGGAAATATACTGCGAAAAACCATTTTTACGGGCAATCTAGCATGATTAGAATTAAAACCACCATAGAAAAATCAAGCACACCAAGTTAGATACCAAGGGCTAAAGGGCTTAAGGAAATAAGAAAATTTTTTATACAGTCCATTTTTGCACAGATGAATTTTGGACTGTAGAATATATTGAAGTACTGTGTATTAGTGAACACAGTATTAGAAATATCTGTGTAGCTCAAAAATGGACTGCATATTGAAGAAAAGAGCCAAACAAGGCCTTATGGTGATGACATCACCTTATCCACAAGTTATGACATCATAATTGAATTTTGGAATTAAGGAAAATAATATTTCCTTGTTCACCAAGGGAATGGCCGGCCACCTCACCCCCCCTAGTGTGTAAAAAGCTGATTTTTGAAGGACTAAATTGTAATTTGGCAAAGTTTCAAAACCTCTATAAATAGGGGTGCATTTTATTCAAAAAAATCAGAAAATTTGGAGAAGTTCTGCCCATTTTCCAGCTCCAAAAACCGACCTTGATCAGCCAAGAAAAACAAAACAAAAACCAAAATCCAAGTGTGAGGATTAGTGGGTAAGATTCGGATTTCACTTAGAAACCAAGGAAAAGAGTTGGAAAATTTTTGGAGACCCATTTGGCCAAGGGTGCCGAACTGTAGGGAGCTGGAAAAGGGTGAGAAAAACTGATTGGGAACAAGGGGGAGTGGTCAGATTTTTGGTGAAAATCAGCAGCCAAAATAAACCAAAACTTTCGGGTAGGCTAGGGGGAGGCTGAATTCACCAAGGAGCCAAGGAAAGGAGAAAATTTTGGACCACACCCTAACCACTCCTAGGGTAAATCAAGGTATCTCTCCCATTGCCCTAAACTTTTTAATTAAGTTTCAATTTGAAATTTTTATGTATTTCAAGTTGAAAGTTGTAAGAGCATAAGCTCAATTTATTTTATGGCCCTAGTCTAGGTTGTGCTTGATTAGGATAAGGGTGGTTGATTATGAGTTTTGAATTTATTTATATGCTATGCTTGTTTGATCATTAGGATTGCATGCTAGATGTTTGATAAATTGTATGTCCCCTAAATATGTGCAAGAATGATTTAGAATGGTATGTTAGGTTGCTAGAAAATAAGCATGAATGGAATGATTTGGAATTGGTGAATTTAGAACCATGCAAACCTTAGGTGATACAATTTCGGTATTGGTTTGCATGGGCGTGATCGAATCACATGAAGGTTGATTTGGAACGTTAGAAATGCTTGCATGTGTGATATTAGGCTCTCGCTGTGGTCGGTCGAGGTAGTATGCACGACTTAGGACGTAAAACGAATTTAAGAACATAAACTGCCAGTTCGGGTACAAACTGGCCAGTTTTCTGGAAAAGGAAATTTGGAGCCTTTAGAGGCCGAATTTGAGAAAACGTAAAACATGAAAGTTATAGAGAATGATTTTTCCTAGGGAGCAACGCTGACAGTTTTCCAAAATAAGGCTCCAACGGCCTCGGTTTTTATGAAAATCCGAGCCTGGCCGTGCCCAGGATTCATGCGCGGTCAGGTAAGTTCAACAAGGAATAAGGGCACGTTAAATTCCGAACTGCATTTTTCTCAAAACACGAAAGTTTTAGGGTTTCTCAAGATCTGAAACTTTCGTGAAGAAAACTTTTTCATATTTGATTTGGATTTTTAAATAAAAATTAGATTTCAAAAATGGTGTAGGAGACAAGAGATTCCTACACAGGATTTTCTGTATTTTCAACCAAACCCAATGTTTTGACTATGAAAACTGTTCCAATGGCAGTTTTCAGCCCTTAGCAACTTTTTAAACCCCATTTTAAGAACTATGTATTTTTAACAAAGGGGTTGGACGTAGTTCAGCAAATTTTTCCTAGACAAAGGAAAAAGGATTTTTTTAAGCGTAAATAAGCAGCAAGATAGTAAGAGATGGTAACCGAGAAGGATACCCGAGTTATTGGGCTTGACCCCCAAAGCCCAAGTTTGACCATATAAGGTTGACTTTGGTTGACCAGGTTTGACCAAGGATTATCATCTCAAGGGTTACCCAACATAACCCATCGAGATACCATAAATATGAGGAGTTAAGAGCTAGGGTTATTTGAAATAACCCAATGGATGATAGACCAAGAATATTAAAGCTTATGCCCAAGGTTAGAATAGTAACCTAACCCTACCTGTATGGATATGGGCTTAGCACATGTGGTTATTCTGTGTAACCGAATAAGTTATAATCCATGTTTGGGCTAGTCTCGAACAATAGGGTTACTTATTGTAACCAAGTAAGATATCTGGCACAGGGGACATACAACTAAGACCATATATGCATGTTGGTTAGGTCACCAACATTTTTCGGTAATAGACCCTTACCTATGTCCTTCATTCAGGCAGGAAGTAGCCTGCAGCTGTATCCGGATGTGGAGCAGCATTTCACCGGACATAGTAGTCGAGGTAAGTACAACTCCGCCTACAGCATAGGCTTTTGTTGTATACTTACCCAAGTATGATCGATGAATGCTATGATAGTTGATGTGATGTATGTTAGATATGCTTATGAAATGTGATATGATAATGTTATATGATTTGATATGCCATGATGTATGTTATGTCTATGATGCATGAAGTATGATATGAAGTATGTTATGATTTATATCTTATGAATATGTGACATCACGAGGCATGTTCACTAATTCTAAACAAGAGTAAGATAAGATAAGAAATTATGGCAAGCAAGTTGCCTGTGTCGTACCGACCCGCTTATAGGTCGGGTTGGACTATGGTTTGAGTTGGAAATGGACTGGCCGCCCCAACCACTCCATAGTTGCGCGCCCGGTACGTACACTTATGTAAGGGGCCCATAAGCAAGATAAGCAAGATAAGTAAGTTAAGGACGATAAGCTATGAATGAACATGTAAGCATAATGAAGCATAATCGGTTCATGCATATGTTATGCGATGCTATGTTCTGACACGAGATGTATGTTACGATGCTATGCTAAGTTATGCTATGTTATGACACGATACGTTATGATACGATGTTATGTTAAGTTAGGACACGAGATGTATGTTACGATGCTATGTTATGACACGAGATGTATGTTACGATGCTATGCTAAGTTATGCTATGTTACGACACGATACGTTATGATACGATGTTATGTTAAGTTAGGACACGAGATGTATGTTACGATGCTATGTTACGACACGATACGTTATGTTACGATGCTATGTTAGGTCATGCCATGATACGTGCTTTGATAGCATAGGTTTGTTGTGTTTCGCGGTTTAGTAGCTGTACTTGCTGAGCGAAAGCTCACTGTCTTACGTCTATGCTGTAGGTAAGCAACCTACGGGCAATTGTTGATGCAAGATAGGGGAGCGTGGCGGGGCAAGCTGTGAAATGTGGGAAATAAAGCCGCTATGCGTTTTGTCTTTTTATGTATAATGATTGTTTTTCACACATCGTTTTTAAATATTGTTATGTGCTCGTATGCGCCTTAAAAAAAAAATTTCCGCTGTTTACGCCAAATATGTAAGGAAGTATGTTACATATGTATGTATGTATGGTAGCGGCCTGTACTAGGCGGGTCGTTACATATACGTTATTTTAGGAATGGACTTCCTAGGGAAGTACAACGCTAAGATAGATTGTCGAAAGTGTTGTGTTATGTTTGGTTTGCATGATGAGGAGGAATTCAAGTTTTACAATCAGTCTCGTAACTCCTCAAGTAGGTTAGTATCGGCACTGAAGGCGTGGAGAATGTTGGCTAATGGATGCCAAGGATACTTAGCCAACATGGTGGACAAGGAGAAAGAAGTGGAGTTGAAGTCGGAAGATGTTCCCATTATCAGGGAATATATGGATGTCTTTCCAAAAGAATTGCCCGGACATCCTCCCGAGCGGGAAATTTCTTTCGAGATAGACTTATTACCCGGAGCTACACCGGTATCCAAAGCACCTTATCGTATGGCCCCAACTGAACTTAGGGAGCTCGAAGTGCAGATGCAAGAACTGCTGGACAAGGGATTTATCCGTCAGAGCTATTCTCCATGGGGAGCACCAGTACTGTTCGTTAAGAAGAAGGACGGATCGTTGCGTATGTGTATCGATTATCGTGAGTTGAACAAGATCACAATCAAGAACATGTACCCTCTCCCTAGAATAGATGATCTTTTTGATCAACTTAGGGGAGCAGTGGTGTTTTCAAAGGTCGACTTGCGGTCGGGATACCATCAACTCAGATTAAGGAGGGAGACATTTCGAAAACAGCTTTTCGAATGCGCTATAGGCACTACGAGTTCTTGGTTATGCCGTTTGGTTTGACCAATGCTCCAGCTACATTTATGGACTTGATGAGCAGGGTGTTCAAATAGTACTTAGATAAGTTTGTCATCGTTTTTATCGATGATATTCTGATATACTCAAAGTCCATAAAGGAACACGAGCAGCACCTAAGGATGGTTTTGGAGACGTTAAGACGGAACCAGCTCTATGCCAAGTTCACGAAATGTGAATTTTGGTTGGAGAAGGTTCATTTCTTAGGTCATGTAGTGTTGAACGAAAGGATTTCCGTTGATCCTGCAAAGATAAAGGCGGTTAGTACGTGGCCTAGACCCAAAAACGTTACGGAACTACAGAGCTTTCTTGGATTGGCCGGATACTATCGGCGGTTCGTTGAAGGATTTTCCAAGATCGCAGCACCTCTTACGACCCTTACGCGAAAAGAGAGGAAGTTGAAGTGGACACAGAAGTGTGAGGAGAACTTCCAAGAGCTCAAAAGGAAGCTTACTAGTGCCCCGGTGTTCGTAATTCCTGACGTTGATGCCGGGAATTTCGTGATCTACAGCGACGCTTCCAAAACTGGACTAGGAACGGTCCTGATGCAGCAAGAAAAGGTGGTAGCCTATGCTTCACTACAATTAAAGGATCACGAGAAGAATTATCCTACGCACGATTTAGAGCTCGCAGCGGTGGTCTTCGCGCTAAAGATTTGGAGACACTACTTGTACGGCAATAGATGTGAGATTTTCACTGACCATCAAAGTCTCAAATACATCTTTACCCAGAAGGAGCTCAATATGAGGCAACGGAGATGGCTAGAACTCGTGAAGGACTACGATTGCGAGATCCTTTACCACCCTGGTAAAGCGAATAAAGTAACGGATGCTCTAAGCAGGAAGTCATCCGGTATGCTGATGTCTTTAGGAATGTTGCCCAAGCCACTTCAGAAGGACCTGACTTTGAAATTCTTAAGAAACAAATCATGTCCGAAGCCCATGAGACGCCATATTCGGTACATCCTGGAGCTTCCAAGATGTATAAGGACCTTAGAGAAAACTATTGGTGACCGAATATGATTTGGGTGATTGTGGATAGATTAACCAAATCATCCCACTTCATTGCGATTAAGGCTACCTTTTCGGTCGAAAGATTGGCTGAAATTTTCGTATCCCAGATTGTTAGGTTGCATGGAGTGTCAAGATCCATCATTTTCGATCGGGATGGGCGCTTTACCTCTCGATTCTGGAAGAGTGTTCATATGGCTATGGGATCGAAATTGAAGTTTAGTAGGGCATTTCACCCCCAGACGGATGGACAATCAGAACGGACTATCCAGATGCTGGAGGATATGCTAAGGTCATGCGTTTTGGATTTCAAAGGGAGCTGGGATCAGAAGCTACCTTTGATCGAATTTTCTTACAACAACAGTTATCATGCCTCCATTGGTATGGCTCCATTCGAGGCATTATATGGAAGGAAATGTCGATCTCCCATTCATTGGCAAGAAGTTGGATAGAAGCAGCTTCAAACCACGGATTTTATCAGAAAAACTTCAGAGGATATTAAGAAGATTAAGCAAAGACTCGACATAGCTTTTAGTCGTCAGAAAAGCTATGCCGATAAACGTCGAAGGCCCCTAGAATTCCAAGTCGGAGACTATGTTTTCCTCAAGATTGCTCCTACGAAGGGGATTATGAGATTTGACAAGAAAGGAAAACTTAGTCCTAGATACACAGGGCCATTCGAAATTTTGGAAAGGATTGGCAAAGTAGCTTACAAGCTTGCCTTGCCATTAGAATTAGCTTCGTTGCACAATGTTTTCCACGTTTCGATATTAAAGAAGTATGTACTTGATCCTTCCCATGTGCTAAGTCAAGAACCGATTGAGGTTCAATCCGACTTGACTTACGAAGAGAAACCAGTTCGGATTATGGATCGGGAAAAGAAGGTCTTACGAAATAGGACAATTCCCATGGTTAAAGTATTGTGGCGAAACCACAATGTTGAAGAAGCAACATGGGAATTAGAAGAGGATATGAGAGCGAATTATCCCCACTTGTTCTAATTTTCGAGGACAAAAATTTTTAAGGGGGGAAGATTGTGATGACTGACTTTGCTTCAAATTATGATTTCTTGTTTCTCAAGAAATCAAAATTTATATTATGTGTTAGTATATGATTTGCCTAATCAGAATTAGGATTTATGTATGAATGTATTCCCGTCAAAGTTTGGCCAGAATGATTTGAGCTATTTTAGGAATTTATGATAGTATTCCGGTCAAGGTTTGGCCAGAATGATATAAGATATGATAGAAATTTATGATTTTACGTTGGTCAAAGTTTGACCAAAATAGTCAAAGTTTGACCAAGAAGTCAAAGTATGATGGTTCTGTTGTATAACAGGCAATATAGAGATTATACTGCGAAAAACCGTCAATTACGGATAGATAAGCAAGTTTAAGGTACGGGATTATGTTAGAAAAATCAAGCACAATTTTTAGAGCAATAAGGACTAATGAGCTTTAAGTTCTAAGAAAAACCTAAACGCAGTCCAGTTTTATGCAGATAAATTTTGGACTGCAGTTTAGTAAACAGTATTATTTTTATTGAAAAACAGTATTTGTTATATATGTATTAGTATGAAAGTAGACTGTTTTTAAGATTTAAAGCCAAATGGAGCCTTAGGTGTATGCCACCTAATCAAAAGATAATTATGCAATTTTTGAATTATTGAAAAAGTTGGAAAGAAATCCAAGAACATTCTTGAACTTTTCCTTCCACTAATGGCCGGCCACCTATGGAGGGCTTGTGGGCAAATAAAATTTTTTAAGGGTTTGGTGAGCAATTTAAGGATTAAAAATAATTCTAGAAATAAAATTATTTTACACCTATAAATAGGTGTCTTGGGTGGAAATTTTTTAGGCATTTTTATTCAAAAACCCACCCAAACTCTTGCCATTTCTCTCCTCCCTTTCTCTGCCCACAGCCGAACCTCATAAACAGAAAAACTCCAAAGAGTGGTCGAAAATTTTAGTGAAGGACAGCAACAAAACCAATTTCGGAAACCAAGCTAGCAAATCCCTCTTCGGTTTGGAGGTAATCTCTCAACCTCCTAAACCTCTAAATTCTGTTTTTCAAGCCTTTTACAGTATATTTCCAGCTTATGTTGTAAGAGCTTAAGCTCATTTAATTATGTCCTTTTATTGCTTAAATTGCCTAGAATGTGCTTGATTTAGGTTTAGCATGTTTATGTTTCAATTTGGTGCTTGAATTGTGATGTATGCTCTAGAAAATGTGTAGATGTTATATGTGACCACTAGGTGTATGATGTATGTTCCCATAGGCTTATGTTCTGTGTTGAATGGCTGATTATGGTATTGAATGATTGTATGTTAAACTAGGGTTCAAGAAATCCCTAAAGAAACCTAGAAAATCCAAGTTTGATGAATTTCACCAAATAGGTTTGATTAAAAAAATTGAATGATTGAGATTGAATGAACGGGTATGAGGATATTAGATTACGTGCTGCATGCTTGACGTAGGCTCACGGCTGCGACCGTTTGAGGTAGGGTGTGCGTAAAATTTCGTGAGAGCAAACCGAATCCAAAAACTACCAGTTCGGGTGAAAACTGGGCAGTGAATTGGAAATGGTATTTTGAGGCCTTTAGATGCCGAATTTGAGAAAACTCAAAACAGAAAAGTTGTAGAAAATTGAAAATTCTAGGGGACAACATGGGCGGTTTTTGAAAATAAGACCCCAAAGGCCTTCGTTTTTATAAAAACCCGTGCTGGACCGCCCAGACATATGTGCACGGCTAGATAGATTCAAGAGGGAAAAAGTATAAGTTAAGTTCAGAACTGGGTTTTTGTCAAAACATGAAAGTTGTAGAGTTTTTCAGTATCTAAAACTTTCATGAAGAAAATTTTTTCAAACTCTAAACAGATTTCAAAGTAAAACCGAATTAGTATAGTAAGCTCTGATTCAGAATTTTAAAACAGTGCATGCACAGGAAATTCATGCACATGCACTAATGATTTAACTGTTTTTGCCAAATTTCTGCAAAACCAACACAGTTTTATTTAAAAGCAGTTTTAAATGATTAAACTCAGTTTAGCAAGAAATAAATTAATTAAGCAAATTACGCAAGGTAAACCAATTGGTAACCTATTATAACCATATAGGTTACCTAATTTTAATTGGGCCTAGTTAATTAAGAACAAAGCTTTTATGTTGGGCCTTGAGTCCAAGATTTATGTAAGATAACCTTAAAGGATACCACCTTAATTGTTGGGCCTTAGTAGCCCAACAGGCTTTTTAAATGTCACCCAATATGGGCCTAGGTCTAAGGTTACTTATAGTAACCTAATAGTATGCCCATACCTAGATCATTGGGCCTTAAGCCTAAAGTTTATTAAGTAATCAAACAGGATACTGTTTGATTACCATTAGGGCTTATGCCCTAGGGTTACACTTACTAACTAACAAGAATATTATTAAGCATATGAGGGGGACATATATCTAGGGTCACAGATAAATGTTGGTTAGGGTACCAACATTTAATGAAATAAGTTAAGGTAAGATAAGATAATTCTTATCTTACTTCCTTTTTGGAAACAGGAGGTAACCTTTTGAGGTAACTTGTCGGAACGACAAACCCCAGGACCTAGCGTTACCTGTAAGTACAACTCCGCCTATAGCATAGGCAAATGGTTTTATGACTTGACATGTTTTTTTTAAAGATCATGCATTGATGTGATATGTATGATGTATGTTTATTATGATGTATGTTTATTATTGTGGCATCATGAAGCATGTTCACGAATAATAAACTATATGATAAGAAGAAGATTACGTTTTTAAGAAAGAACTGTTTTAAGAAAAGGTTTTCAAGCATGATGTGTCGTACCGACCTGCTCTAGGTCAGGTTTGGTTCATGGTTTGAGTTGGACTGGGCTGGCCGTCCCAACCACTCCATGACTGCGCGCCACGATACGTACACTTATAAAGGGCCCAAAACTATGAAAGCATAATGAAAGCATAATTGGTTCATGCATTGCTTTATTAAGTTGTTTTGCGGGTTCAAGGTTGTACTTGCTGAGCGAAAGCTCACAACTTACGTTTATGCTGTAGTTAAGTTTCCTACTGATAATTCTTGATACAAGACGGGGAAGCTTAGCAGGGATGTCTGTGAAACGTGGGAATGGAGACTGCTACGTGTTTTGAAAAATATATGTGTTTGGTTTGTTTAGTACAAAGTTATTTTATGGTACGATACTTTTGATAAGTAAATATTAGATAAGTACAAGTTATTTTACGTTACGACAGTTTCGAAAAGTAATTACTAAATAAGTATGTTTTTACATTGTAAATATGTAAGTAGTAAAGTTTTTACTCAAGTGGTTTTTAAAAAGAAAAAAAAAATATGTATGGTATTTTCTGCCTTTGTAAGCAAGTATGTTAAGATAAGTAACTGTAACGGCCTACGTAAGGGCGGGTCGTTACAGTTCTTGCGTATTTGCATGGTCATCCACCAATGCCATGCATCCTTCTTAAGTGCGAAGGAAGCAAACATAACCTTCTCCTGTTCCGTCAGTCCCATGAAATCCAAAATTACTTGGATATCTATTGTAAGAACTAGAATTTTCAACTTTACGATTTCTTTATATAGAACTTTATGTTGTACCATGATGGTATTCATGAAAAGCCCGACCAAGGGTTTTTACTGAGTTTTGTGAGTTCTTATGACTTTATGAGACTCAAATATGATTGCTTAGCTAAGCATATAACCTTTTTGATTGAAAGGATAGAAAAATTCTATGATTTTATGAAAAGTCAAAGTTGACCCGATAGGTCAAAGATTGACCAGAAAAGTCTACTATGTGACGATAATGAAGTATGATAAGCAGTATAAGAAATGTACTGCGGAAAACCGTTTTTACATATCAGATAGTTAGTGCCAAAATCGATCATCTCGGACCGTGATGGACGTTTCACTTCTCGATTTTGGACTAGTGTTCACAACGTCATGGGGTCGAAATTGAAGTTCAGCACGGCATTTCACCCCCAAACTGACGGTCAATCCGAACGAACCATCCAGACACTGGAAGATATGCTAAGGTCATGTGTGCTGGATTTCAAAGGAAACTGGGATCAGAAGCTGCCATTGATCGAATTTTCATATAACAACAGTTATCATGCTTCAATTGGTATGGCTCCATTTGAAGCATTATATGGAAGAAAATGTCGATTTCCTATTCACTGGCAGGAAGTCGGACAAAAACAGCTACAAACCACAGATTTTATCGAAAAGACTTCTAAGGACATTCAGAAGATCAGACAGAGGCTCGACATAGCTTTTAGCAGACAGAAAAGTTATGCCGACAAACGTAGGAGACCTTTGGAATTCCAAGTGGGAGATGCGGTTTTCATCAAGATTACTCCTATGAAAGGAGTAATGCGCTTTGGAAAGAAAGGGAAGCTTAGCCCAAGATATACGGGGCCATTTGAGATCCTTGAAAGGATTGGGAAAGTAGCCTATAAGCTTGCTCTACCGCCTAACTTAGCTTCGATGCGTAATGTTTTCCATGTATCGATGCTAAAGAAGTATATATCCGACCCTTCCCATATACTTAATCAAGAACCAGTAGAGGTTCACATGGACTTAACTTATGAAGAAAAGCCCATTCAAGTACTGGATTGGGAAGAAAAGGTCTTAAGAAATAAAACCATTCCCATGGTTAAAGTGTTATGGCGAAACCACAGGGTTGAAGAAGCAACCTGGGAGTTGGAAGATGAGATGAGGAAGAACTATCCTGACTTGTTCTAATTTTTGAGGACAAAAATTTTTAAGGGGGGTAGATTGTAATGACTAGAATTTTCCAACGTCATAATATATTGTACAGATATTTGAATTATGCCCTGAAGGTATTTATGAAAAGCCCAGCTTAGGGTTTTTATTAGATATTATGAGTTCTTATGCTTTTATAAGACTCCAAAAATTATTGCTTTGTAAAGCAAGTGACCTTTTGAGTAGAACGGTATAAAACGTAATGATCAGCTTGTTTACAAATTTTGATTTCTGTTATGAATAATCAAAGTTTGTAATTAATAAATGTTTATGTGTTATGTTAAATTCTTCAAAAGACCTTTTTATAGTAAAAGGCAAATATATGATATATGATTCTCTGTTAGTAGTTTCTTATATTAAGAGAACCCTAGACGCAGTTCAGAAAAATTCTGGATAATGGTCCAGTGCCAGTATACTGTTATCAGTTGAAAACAGTATCTGAATATGTATGCTAGTATGAAAATGAACTGTGTTTAGGAGTTAAGCCAAGTAAGGTCTTAATCGGTGATACCTTATCTTAAAAAGAATGACAAATCTCACTTTGAAAATTGGTCACCCTTTAAGGACTAAAATGTAAATATTTTGTCTATAGGGGCCAATATGTAATTTTAAGAAAAGTGAATGGTTATGGATTTTAAGAAAGTTAAGATAGTGCTAGGTGATTGATTAAGCAAGAATTGGAGACCAAATACTATCACTATAGCCGGCCACCCTATAGGACTAAAGTGTAAATATTTTGCCTTTAGGGGGCCAAAGTGCAATTTTGAGACAATTGTGGTTCGATAGATAAATTTGTAAATTTATGGAACTATGGGTTTTTCTAGTTAGATTTCCTAGTTCAATTTAGTGTATGATGGTTTTTAAGATTTGGTTAACCTAGTTGGAAACCAAGGAATTAGGTTAAGTTTGATTGGTTCAAAAATTGACCAATCATTTGCTTATTTTTGTGCACAATGGGACCGGTTATTTTAAGGGTTAATGAGCAAATATTTTGCTCTTAAGAACCAATAGGCAAAGTATGAAAAAATATGAAGTTCATTTGAAATTGACACTTCACAATTTTAGCTTTGCCTATTAAGGAAGGTAGTTTTGCTTACTAAGCTAGATTGCATCTTGCAATCTTCACATTTAGCAATGTATAGCCGGCCACCTTATGATGAATTGCAAGAAAAATTATGATAGATTTTTCTTACTAAGCATTCAAATTCAACTAAGCCAAGGATTGGTTACAAAATTTAGTTACCATAGTTATGTTAAAACTAAGGAAGTAAACTAAGTTTGTTAACTTAGTTAGTCTAACCATTTGCTTCCAATTGATTCTTCCTTGGCCGGCCACCACTTAGTTCCAATGAGTAAATAAGCTACTCTTAGGAACTAATTTGCAGCTTTGAATTATTGGTTTCTCAAAGTTTTGAGAGAATGACAAGTGCTGTCATTAACCAAGAGTGAACAAGCTATTTAGCTTGATTAATCCAAGCATATGTTGCCACCAAATTGCCGACCATCACAAGGAAGAGACACATCATGTGTCTAGCTTGGATGAGTCAGCATTAGACTTGGTTAGGTGGCCATCTCAAACCTTCACCACCGGACACGTTGAAGGACTTAGAGGCAAATGTGTTGCCTAAGGAGCAATAAGCAATATTAGAAGAATGAAGAGAATTCCAAATGGAATTCTTTTTCCATTCGCCTATATATATACGTGGGGGTATGAGCTTATAGGATCTTTAGACAATTAAACTTTAGTTAGGCAGCTTCTTCTCTGGCTTTCTTCTCCTTAAGTGCCGAAGAAGGAAAAAAAAAAAAAAAGTGAAGAAGAAAAGCTGGAAACAAATTTCGGTTGATTGGTGTTGGTCTAGTGAGGAAGGAAAATCTCTAAAGTCTTAAGCTAGAATTATTTTGTGAAGCTTGAGGTAAACTCCTCTAACCTCTAGTTTCATTTACGTTTTTGTTAGGGAGATTAAGAGTGTGATGTTATGTATAAATATGAGCTTATGATAAGCAAATTTAAGTACCATGCTTTATGTAGTTTTCGGTTTCGGTTATGCTAGTTTCAAATTAGGGTTTTATGAAAGTTTAAGATTTTTGGTTTGAAGAAGTTATATGAGTAAAATATTGAAGGTAAGTTTATGAAATGTTTAGGTAATGTATGCATGCTTGAAATAGGCTCACGGGGAATCCGTTGGAGGTAGTGTGCACGTTAGATTACTTAAAACTCAAACGAACCAAAAACTGTCAGTTTCGGGTAGATTCGGACAGTATTTTTGAAAGCGAATTTTGAGGCCCTTAGAGGCCGAATCATGTAAAAGTTAAAACTACAAAGTTGTAGAGAAGGGCAAATCCTAGGGGCTAACGTGAACAGTTTTTGAAAATAAGGCCTCTAAGACCTTCGTTTTTACAAAAACCCGAGACCTATTTCAAGATTAAGAAAAATGGTCGAAGAATTTTCAAAGGCAGAAACAAGCATGTTTAAGTCAGATTTGGATTTTAAGTTTAAAACAGAAGTTGTAGGAATCTTCCAGGTCTACAACTTTCATGAAGGAAATATTTTCAAATTCGGAATAAATTTGTTAGAAAAGGATCAAATAAAAGACTGACTTCAAATATAATTTGTTTTCAAGAATTTTAATGTTTTAAAGGATAGTAAGATTTTAATGTTTATGCTATGTTCTTGATATCCTTATACTGAGATAAGTTAATAACTAGGATTGTATGATACTATGATAGGATGATTCTCATCCTATGATTTTTCTGTGAAAACAGGAAAACCACTCGGTTAGGAGAAACGCTAAATTTGAGAGTTAGAAACTGGTAAGTACAACTCCGTCTACAGCATAGACTTTCCGTTGTATACTTACCAAAGTATGATGAATGATCGCTATTAGAATGTGATATAAATGTATGCTAGAATTGTTTGATGCGATATTATGATTATTATGATATTAAGCTTATGATTATTATGATGATATCAAGTTTATGATTATGAAATAAGGCATGATGTTAAGATATGAGTATGATTTAAGTTTAGTGACATCACGAAGCATGTTCACTAACAAGATCAATTATGAGATCACGAAAAGCAAGTATGATGGCAAGCGAGCTTGCCGTGTCGTACCGACCCGCGTCAGGTCGGGTTGAGCTATGGCAAGAGTAAGCCCATAGAGCGCGCCCGGTACGTACACTTATGTTATGGGACCCATAAGCAAGATAAGTTAAGAATGAATATGATGGCATAATACGAGCATAATCGGTTCATGCATATATTATGCAATGCTATGATATGTTATGTATGAAATGTTACGATATAATGAGTTAAGTATGAAATGCTATGATATGAGATGCTATGTAAGATTATGATATGTTATGTATGAGATGTTACGATACGATGAGATAAGTAGGAAATGTTATGATATGAGATGCTATGTAATGTTACGATGAATTATGTTTTGAGTTGTATTGTCACGGATAATTATGTTGTACTTGCTGAGCGAAAGCTCACGTCTTACGTCTATGCTGTAGGTAAGCAACCTACGGGCAGTTGTTGATACATGATGGCGAGCGTGGCAGGGCGAACTATGAAATGTGGGATTAATAGCCGCTACGCGTTTTGTTTCTTTATGTATATAAATTTCGTATTCCAAACATACTGATATTATTATGCTTTCCGCTTATCCGTGCCGTATATATATATATATATATGGCTAATCGCTCGTACGCGTTATGTATATATAAAAAAAAAAAAAAATTTCCGCTGTTTATGTTAAGTTATAAGAATGTATGTATGTATGTATGGTAACGGCCTGTGCAAGGCGGGTCGTTACAGGGTGGACGTTTTAGGACGGAAACGAAATTTTAAACCGAAAACTGCCAACTCGGGTAGAAATTGGCCAGTTTCGGGGAAAACAGTTTTTGAGGCCTCTAGAGGCCGAATCAAGGGAAACTTAAAACATGAAGGTTTTTAAGTAGAGTTTTTCCTAGAGGACAACGTGGACAGTTTTGTAAAATGAGGCTCCAATGGCCTCGGTTTTTACCAAAACCCGTGCCTGAAGTGCCCAGGACCCGTGCACGGCCAGGACTAGTTCCATAGGGTTTTTGATCACGAAAACGTCCGAACTAGGTTTTATCCAAAACACGAAAGTTGTAGAAATTTTCAATATCTAAAACTTTCGTGAAGACAAGTTTTTCATAATCAGTCTTGATTTTAAGATGAAAATGGATTTCGGAAAACTGTACAGGAATTATGGAAAACTCTGTACAGGATTTATAAATTAACACAAAAAAAGTGTAATTTCATAATTCCACTGCAAATTGACACTGTGAAACTGTTCCAAAGACAGTTTCTAATAGTCAATAATTTTATAAGTCTCAGTTTAAGATTTTCAGTTTTAAAGTTAAACACAAAGGATTTTTATACCAAAAATTAAGGTTTTCTTTTCTAAGAATAAGATTTTTAAAACCAAAGTTAAAAACAAACCGATTAGGGTTACCAAAGTAACCAATTAGGATAACGTAAAAATAAGTAAGGGCCTATAACTAAGGTTATGAAAGAATGTTGGTTATACTACCAACAGTTATAACCCTTACTTTCATTTTATCTCAGAACGTTATACGCGGAAGTGTCCCAGCGGAATTTAACTCCACATTGGACACATCTTTTACAAACAAGGTAAGTACAACTCCGCCTACAGCATAGGCTTGTTGTGAATACTTGCCTAAGTATGTTTGCTAATTATGAATGCTACATGCTAAGTGCTATAGAATATCCTAGGAATGCTATGATTTTATATGAATGATAAGTGCTATGATTTTATGTTATGAATGTATGTCATGATGTATGAAATGTCAAGTATGCTATGATTTATAGGAACATGATTAGGGTTAAGATATGTTAAGATTAATTGAGTGAAACATCACGATGCATGTTCACTAATTAACAAAAGAAAGATTAAGCTATGATGGCAAGCAATTGCCTGTGTCGTACCGACCCGCGTCAGGTCGGGTTGAGCTATGGCAAGTGTAAGCCCATAGAGCGCGCCCGGTACGAACACTCATGTTATGGGGCCCATAAGTAAAGATAAGTTAAGAAAGCATAACAAAGCATAAACGATTCATGCATATGTTATGATAAGTCATGATAAGAAATGTTATGTTATGGTAAGTCATGTTATGTTATGATAAGTCATGATAAGGAATGTTATGTTATGATAAGTCATGATAAGGAATGTTATGTTATGATAAGTCATGACAAGTAATGTTATGTTATGTCATAAAATGTTATGTTAGGTTAGATTGTGTTGTGTTTATGTTATTGCGGTATTTAATAGTTGTACTTGCTGAGCGTTAGCTCATTGTCTTACGTCTATGCTGTAGGTAAGCAGCCTAGTAGCAACCCGTGATGCAAGATGGAGGGCGAGGTATGCTGAACTGTGAAATGTGGGACCAATGCCGCCATGCGTTTTGTTTTGTTATATGATTATTTTATAAGCTTTATTTATGCCTGCACAACGTTTTTAATTAATCAGTATAATTACTTACGCATGTGCAAATATGTTCATACGGCTTATAACAAAAAATTTTATTCCGCTAATTTACGTATAAGTATGTATGCATGTAAGTACGTATGTATGTATGTATGTACGGTAACGGCCTGTGCTAGGCGGGTCGTTACAGAGTTGGTATCAGAGCGGTTCCCTGCGACTAAATTTCACAGTCAGCCTGCCATCGCCGCCATCATTGTAAGTTATAATTTTATTTTCATATGTTAATATGTATTATGCGATTATGTATGATTAGATTTACGATTATGGACCCGGCACCCGTAGAAGAGGACCGACGCGCGGTTTCAGTGTTCTACGAGTCACGGCCCCTGCTATTTGACGGCACACCCCGAACGGTAGCTCTATCAGTCTGGCTATACGATCTGGAGAGGATTTTCCACTTGTGCCACATAGAGGCACATCTACACGTCTCGCTGGCTAGTCGATGCCTGGTAGCTGACGCGCGACTGTGGTGGATGACGATCGGCGAGGGGACTTTGCCAGACCGTATGTGGGCGCATTTTCGTGTCTGTATGACTACCCGCTACGGACCAGTGCTGGATGATGGGGCAGATGAGCACTATCGAGATCCCGATATTTATAGGGATATGCAGCACGAGCGGTACTACATGATGGCCGATGACTGGCGAGCGTACCCCCACGAGCCGATGGACCATTACTGTCGGAGGTTCCAGCAGGCTATGTTGCCTCACATTCCCATGGACATACCAAACCCAGGATTACAGTCTTTAGCGATCCTGCGGAACGGACTACCTGCACAGATCCGTCAGCACGCGCCCATACCGACGCAGATTATGACAGTGGCCCATATGATCGGGTACATTTTAGCTGCGGAGGTCATCGCACAGGATCTTCAGGCCGATGCCCATATAGTGGAGCCAGAGCCGGTTTATGAGCCCGAGCCAGCATACGAGCCAGAGCCAGTATATGAACCCGGCCCAGCCGACCCGGAGGACCCGATACCCGTCGACCCGGTACAGGAGGCCGATGATGATGGGTATGATGCCGATGAGGATATGGATGCTCCAGAGGACCCTCCGATCATCGTTATATCTAGCGATGATGAGGATGATGAGGAGGAGCCTAATCACGAGCCAGGATTCGGAGGATGGCTCGATGAGGGCGACGATTTCGAGGAGGACCCCGAGGAGATCCCAGACGATGATGGAGATTCTGGCTCCGATGTTTCGGTTGTTACAGTAGCGGAGTTAGATTAGGTTTAGATCACTAGACCGAATATGTATGTTTTTATTTTTGAAACTATATGTACCAGCTTATTATTTTTGACAATAGGCTTGTACCTATGTATGATGGTAAAGTGGTGGACACTTCCATCCTAAATTTTTGACAATGTATATATGATGTAAAGAGAATGTAATTATAAGTAAAATAAATATGATGTACTTTTTATATAGATATAAAAAGGCAGTTAAATGTGAGATGTATGAAATCTCAATTATGAATGATATGATATGAATGTGATGAATGTTTACGATATGAATATGATAAGTATATAAGATTATGGTATGACAATATTGTGATATAATGCATATTGTTACAATATGTTAAGATATGAATGCAAAGAAAGGATATTGATAGTTAATAATATCTTTTCTTATGATTTAAATAGGAAGATTAAGATGGTTCGAACGCGCAAGGCTGCACCAGTTGATCCACCTGCGCCGGATCTAGCGACCGTTGTAGCCAATTTACAACGGCAGTTGCTAGAGCAACAACAAGAGACAAACCGGCTGAGAGAGCAACTGGATCAGCTAAATGGAAGACCCCAGGTCAATGAGGTTCCCTTACCCGCAGACCAAGCAGCTCCAATGGCACCTCCAGTGCCCAATTTTCCGCAATATGCTGAGGTACCAATAGCACCTGCTGGGGTACCGGCAGATCCACCTCCAGCAAGAGAAGACTTATTGTATGAGAGATTTAGGCGGATGAAAGCGCCTGAATTTGAGGGACGACAGACCCAATAGCCGCAGACAACTGGTTGATAGATATCCATGTTATCCTGGATTTTATGCGGCTCACCGAATAGGAAAAGGTTCTATGTGCCTCGTTTGCCCTTAAGAAGGACGCGAGACACTGGTGGATAACCGTTCAGATGCGTCAAAATGTTATGGCAATGAATTGGCAGGATTTTGTGGCTGAGTTTCGTAGTATGTACTACAACAGAGAAATCCTTGCCACTCAACAGGACGAATTCACCAGCTTTAAGCAAGGGTCTATGACGGTGATGGAAGCCGTTAAGAAGTTCGAACAGTTAGCACGCTTGTGCCCGGAGCTGGTACCGAGCGAAACTGAAAAAAGTCCGGAGAATGATGAAGATGTTCCGGACAGACATAGCCAAGCAAGTTAGTGCCGGAAGCAGCCCACCTACCCTGGTATCCGACTGCGTGAGCAGAGCGATAAGGGCAGAATATTGGATCAACCAGGACAGGGAAGCAAGGGCACAGTTTTTCAAAGTCAAGAAGGAAGAAAAGGCCGTTGTTAAGTAGACACAGCCCCGTCAGAGTGCTGAGACGAATCAGAAAGGCCAGAACAATAACCCTGCTCAAAGTTCCAAACAGTTTGGGAGGAACAAGAGGAAAGGAAATTTCTCGGGACAGGGCCAGCAACAAAATTTCCCTCAAAAGAAGAACAACAGGGGAAATGAGGGTAATAACTCTGACTACCCGGTATGTACAAAGTGCGGGAGAAAACATCCGGGTGTCTGCAGAATGGGGACCAACGCATGCTATCTATGCGGAAAGGAGGGACATTTTGCGAAGAATTGCAACATGAACAAGCAAGGCCAGAACCCTCCATACCAGAACAGGAACACAAACAGTCAGCTTAATGCGGCCCAGGCCAGACTAGAAGGACCTTCCATTGTCTAAGGTAGATTGGAAGCTCCTGAGCCTCAAGCTCGAATCTACGCCTACACCAGGGGTGATGCGGAAGCAAACACTTCACATGTGGTGACAGGTCAGATCTCTATCACCACTTATGAAGCAATTGCCCTATTTGATTCTGGTGCCACACATTCATTTATATCAGTGGAGTTCGCCCAGAAGTTAGGAAGAGGTGTGGATAGATTAAGCCAACCTTTTAAGACCTCCTTGCCATCCGGAGAAGTTTTGTGGTCCAATTTTTGGATACGAAATACCTCCGTGATTATCTGTGGCAGAGAACTGTATGTAGATCTCATCGCAATCAAGCTACAGGATTTCGATGTGATCTTAGGTATGGATTTCCTTAGCAAGTACAACGCTAAGATCGACTGTCGGAAGCGTTGTGTGATTTTCAACCCTTATGGCGAGGAATAGTTCAGTTTCCACGGACAAGCTCGGAACTCAACAACCAGATTGGTTTCGGCTATGAAAGCTTGGAAGATGTTAGCTAATGGCTGTCAAGGGTATTTAGCTAACATGGTGGACAAAGAGCACGAAATGAAGCTAACACCGGAAGATGTACCTGTTATCAGGGAGTATGTGGATATCTTTCCGGAAGAGCTACCAGGGCTTCCACCGGAACGCGATATTTCATTTGAAATTGAGCTAATGCCCGGAGTTGCTCCAGTATCGAAGGCGCCTTACCGTATGGCACATGCTGAACTTAGGGAACTCCAAGTACAACTGCAAGAATTGCTAGATAAAGGATTCATCCGACAGAGTTACTCTCCGTGGGGAGCACCTGTGCTATTTGTGAAAAAGAAAGATGGATCTTTACGTATGTGCATCGATTACCGCGAGCTGAACAAGATCACCATCAAAAATAAGTATCCTCTTCCAAGGATTGACGATCTGTTCGATCAACTCAGAGGAGCAAAGGTGTTTTCGAAAGTCGATCTACGATCTGGCTATCATCAGTTCAGAATCAAAGATTCAGATATCTCCAAGACGGCTTTTCGGACACGCTACGGACATTATGAATTTTTGGTTATGCCTTTTGGGCTAACCAATGCTCCAGCTGCTTTTGATGGACCTGATGAACCAAGTGTTCAAGGAATATCTTGACATGTTCGTTATTGTCTTCATCGACGATATCCTGATCTATTCAAGGTCCTAGGAAGAGCATATGCAGCATCTAAGAATGGTGATGGAAATGTTGCGACGACATCAGCTCTACGCAAAGTTCACTAAATGTGAATTTTGGTTGGAAAAGGTGCATTTCTTAGGCCACGTGGTGTCACAAGAAGGGATTTCTGTGGACCCAGCTAAAGTGGAAGCAGTTAGCTTATGGCCAAGGCCTAAGAGCGTAACAGAAATAAGGAGTTTCCTCGGATTAGCCGGTTATTATCGCCGCTTCGTTGAGGGATTTTCTAAGATAGCAGCCCCTCTCACGGCCCTTACACGCAAAGGGAAGAAGTACGAATGGACGTCCAAATGCGAGGAGAATTTCCAAGAGCTCAAGAAGAAGTTGACAAGTGCGCCTGTTTTGATTATTCCAGATGTCGAAGCAGGAAATTTCGTAATCTACAGCGACGCTTCTAAGACGGGTCTAGGAGCAGTCCTAATGCAGCAAGGCAAAGTGGTCGCGTATGCTTCCCGACAACTGAAGGATCACGAGAAGAATTACCCGACGCACGATCTAGAGCTCGCTGCGGTGGTGTTCGCATTGAATATTTGAAGGCACTACCTATATGGGAATAGATGTGAGATTTTCACAGATCATCAAAGTCTCAAATACATCTTTACCCAGAAGGAGCTCAACATGAGGCAGTGAAGATGGCTTGAACTCGTAAAGGACTACGACTGCGAGATCCTTTACCATCCTGGCAAGGCAAACAGAGTAGCAGATGCCTTAAGCAGGAAGTCATCGGGCATGTTGATGTCCTTAGTACTGCTGCCCAAGCCGCTTCAAAAGGAAATCTCCGATTTCAACCTAAGGATGATAACGGGAAAGTTATCCGCTTTAACCCTCCAGTCAAATTTAATGGAGTCCATCAAGAACCTTCAAGGAAAGGATCCTTTGTTGATCAAGGCACAACTCTTCGGCGAAAGAAATAAGGAGGTTAGAACCTCTGCAGATGGCATGATCTACTTCAAAGAGAGAATTTGCGTTCCTAATTTCAAGTTTTTAAAGGATCAAATTCTGGCAGAGGCTCACATGACACCGTATTCGGTACATCCAGGAGCCTCCAAGATGTATAAGGATCTCCGAGAAAACTATTGGTGGCCAAACATGAAGAATCAAATAGCGAAGTACGTGTCAAAGTGTTTAACTTGTCAAAAGGTTAAGGCCGAACATCGACATCTTGGTGGAGAATTGCAGAAAATAGAGCTTCCCTAATGGAAATGGGAACAAATTACCATGGATTTTGTCGTGGGACTGCCCAGAACTTCAAGTGGGAATGACACGATTTGGGTTATTGTTGATCGATTAACCAAATCTGCCCACTTCATCGCTATCAAAGCCACTCATTCAGTGGAGAAATTGGCCGACGTCTATGTATCCCAGGTTGTTCGACTACATGGAGTACCAAAATCGATCATCTCAGATCGAGACGGACGTTTCACTTCCCGATTTTGGACAAGTGTACACACTGCTATGGGGTCGAAACTGAAGTTCAGCACGGCATTTCATCCCCAAACTGACGGCCAGTCAGAACGGACTATCCAGACACTAGAAGATATGCTGAGATCTTGCGTTCTGGATTTTAAGGGAAACTGGGATCAGAAGCTGTCTTTGATTGAATTTTCTTACAACAACAGCTATCATGCTTCAATTGGTATGGCTCCGTTCGAAGCACTATATGGAAGAAAATGTCAATCCCCTATTCACTGGCAAGAAGTTGGACAAAAGCAACTTCAGACTACAGATTTCATCAGAAAGACTTCTGAAGATATCAAGAAAATTAAGCAAAGGCTCGACATAGCTTTCAGTCGTCAGAAAAGCTATGCTGACAAGCGAAGAAGGCCTTTGGAATTTCAGACTGGAGATGCAGTTTTTATCAAGATAGCTCCTATGAAGGGAGTAATGAGATTTGGAAAGAAAGGGAAGCTTAGTCCAAGGTATACTGGACCTTTTGAAATCCTAGAGAGGGTTGGAAAAGTAGCATACAAGCTTGCCCTGCCGCCAGAGTTAGCATCTATGCATAACGTCTTCCATGTATCAATGCTCAAGAAGTATGTGCCAGATCATTCGCATGTTCTTAGTCAAGAACCGGTAGAGGTTCAAACAGACTTGACCTATGAAGAGAAGCCGATACAAATCCTAGATCGAGAAGAGAAGGTTCTAAGAAATAAGACAATTCCCATGTAAAGGTTTTATGGCGAAACCATAAAGTAGAAGAAGCCACTTGGGAATTAGAAAATGAAATGAGAAAGAACTACCCCGGCTTGTTCTAATTTTCGAGGACGAAAATCTTTAAGGAGGGTAGATTGTAATACCTGATTTTTATGTCTGAACGATTCCATGTATAAAATTTACATTGAACCGTAAAGGAATTTATGGAAAAAGCCCAGTTAAGGGTTTTTAATTATGTTTTGTGAGTTTTATGGCTTTATAAGACTCAAAAATGGTTATGTAATTAAGAAAACGACCTTTTAGGCAATAAGGAACAAAATCATGAAATTTTGTAAAATGGTCAAAGTTTGACCAAAAACGTCACGGTTGACCAAAAAGTCAACTATTGACCATGAAAGTCAAAACTTGACAAGAAGGTCACTAATCGACAAGAAAGTCGATGGTTGACCCGAAAAGTTCAAGAAAATGACTGTATGTTTAAACGTTTATCTGTATAAATTACACCGGGTAAAACCGTATTTTTACAGATAAAAAGTTATGTTTAAGATATAAGAACCACCCTAGAAAATCAAGCACATTAAGTTGAAGTATAGGGCAAAAAGGGTTTTAAGAAATAAGAAAAATTTCATACCGTCCATTTTTACACGGATGAATTTTGGACTGCAGTTCGGTAAACCAATACTATGCATAAGTGAATCCAGTATTGAAAATACATGTGATAACTTAAAAATGGACTGCTTAATAGCAAAAAGAGCCAAACAAGCTTAAGCCTTGCTTACCTCACTAACTTTTTGAATTTTGACATCATTAGTTGATTTAAGAAATTGGAAGAAATTAGTTGTCTTCCACCTAGCTTAATGGCCGGCCACATGCCCCCCTAAAAGTCCATATTCTGATTTTTTGAGGACTAAATTGTGCAATTATAAGAAATTCACAACTCTATAAATAGGGGGAGCATTGTTCACATTTGAGCATTGTTAGCCAAACTCTTGCAAAATTGTTCCACAAAAACCGAACCTAGAGTGGAAGAGAAAGGCAAGAAAATTTTGCAAAACCAAGAGTGTGTAGGGCTTAGGGGTGGTCGGATTCAAGTAGGAAACCAAGCAAAAAGTTGGAAAAAATTTTAGTGCCCATTTCCCTAGCAAGGCCGGTTCTAGGGCGGGAGGAACCAAGCTTGGATCCAAACCGGGTTTTGGAGTTGGAGGCAGCCAGATTTCGTGCCATTTGGTGGCTGGATTTAGGGCAAGAAAGGCAGCAAGTTTGTACTTGCCAATCACCAAAACAGCCGGTGATTTGAGGAGGAGGAAGGAAGTGAAAATCCTAGCTCACCGAGCCAAACCGAGTAAGGTAAAAACCTTAACCAATCAAGTTTTCATTTAAATTTCATATGGAGAAATTTAAATGTATTTAAGCCATGGTTTGTAAGGGTATAAGCCCACTTTCAAGTTCTGCCCTAGCTTGTAAATTATGAGTATGTGCTTGATTTGTTTAGGTATAGGGTTTGGTGGTTCAATTATGTGCATGTGTGCATGTTAGATGTTTGATTAAATGTTTAGGGTTTTTGTAGGATTATGAATGATGTTCAATTTGGCTTGCATGTTAAAATCTGAACGTTAGAAACGTCGTGCATGTCTGATTTAGGCTCCAGCTGAGTTCGGTTGAGGTAGGGTGGACGTTTTAGGACGCAAACGAAATTTTAAACCGAAAACTGCCAACTCGGGTAGAAATTGGCCAGTTTCGGGGAAAACAGTTTTTGAGGCCTCTAGAGGCCGAATCTGTAATAACTAGAATTTTTCTATGTTACAATTTCTTGTACAGAAATTTGAACTGTACCGTGAAGGTAATTATGCAAAAGCCCGGTTTAGGGTTTTTATTCAGAATTGTGAGTTCTTATGCTTTTATAAGACTCAAAAATGATTGCTTAGTTGAGCATACGACCTTTTGAGGAAAAAGGTATGAAAACGCTATGATTTTTACAAAAGTCAAAGTTTGACCCGAGAGTCAAAGTTTGACCAGAAAGTCAAAGTTTGACCAGAAACCGTCAAAGTTTGACCAGAAACCGTCAAAGTAAACCAAGAGAGTCCACGTTGTCAGAATAGGCAACATTGACCTAAGAAAGTCAAAGATTGGCTAGAAAGATCAATTCTTTGACGATATCGAAAAATGGTTAGCGGTATAGGAAGTATACTGCGGAAAACCAAATTTTTCAGATAAAATGGTTTAAGTTAGATTCAAAACTACCATAGAAAAATCAAGCACACTAAGTAGGAGATTAAAGGCCAAAAGGCTCGAAGCGAAAAGATAATTTTTCGTATAGTCCATTATTAGACAGATAAATTTTGGACTGCATTTTAATAGCCGGTACTGTGAATCAAAGACCACAGTATCAACTATATCTGTTTAGTATTGAAATATACTGTCTAATGAAGAATTAGGCCAAATAAGGCCTTAATGATGATGCCATGTAACTTTTGATTTATGACATCATTTAAGGATTTAAGGAAAATTTGGAAAGAATTTTTAGTTGATTCTAGAATTGATGGCCGGCCACCTCATCCCCCTTAAGTGCTAAATGGTGAACTTTGAAGGACTATTTTGTAATTTTAAAAAGTTTAAAATTGCCTATAAATAGGAGTGCATCCTATTCACAAAAATTAGAAAAACTAGCTAAACTTTGGTCTTTTTTATGCCCAAAATCCGAACTTGAGGGAGCTGCCAAAGAGAAAGAAAAAGCTTGGAAAAGCAATGAATTAGTCTTAGGAGTGTTAGGCATTCACTAGGAAGCAAGCCAAGAAGCTAGAAAAATTTTGGAACCAAGATTGGCCATTGCTGGCCGGTTCTGTGGTAGCAGCAGGGGGGGAGAGAAATTGAAGGGGAAACCAAGTGGGGAGGTGGCTGTTTTGTGTGAAAAGTGGCCGGAACATTGGTAGGACCAATCCCTAGGTGGCTGCAAAATTTCAAGCTCATTGGAGGAGCATAGGGCCGGCTGCACCAAGGGGAAAGGAAGAGAGAAAATTGAGCCAAGCATACCCATATTGGAACAAATAAGGTAAAAATTTTCTTGGCCCTTAAATCTCTCAATTTAAGTTCTAAATTAGAGATTTAAATGTATTACAAGCTAAATTGTAATGAGCATAAGCTCCCTTTAATTTCTGCCCTTAGGTCAGATTTTTTTTAGTGTGTGTGTGCTTGATTAGTTAGGGGTGGTTGATTTAGCATATTAAGCTATGTTTTGTTTAGTGCTTAATTGTGCAATTATATGTGCTTATGAGTATGATTGTATGCTAGATTAATTAAGGGTTGTATGTTTCCCCAAATCTGCCCAACAATATTTAAATGGCATGTTAGGGTGTTAGATGGAAATGTGTATGCTATGTGAGTAGAAATCAAGAAAACTAGCCAAACCGAAACCTTAAAAATTTAGTTTGATTGCTTGACTTGCATGGACGGGTTTGAGCTTCATGTGAGTTAAAATGGGCATTAGAAACGCGTTGTATGTTGATTCTAGGCTCCCGCTGAGTTCGGTTGAGGTAGTGTGCACGAATTAGGACGAGAAACCAAGAAAATACCGAAAACTGCCAATTCGGGTTAGATCTGCCCAGCTTTCTGGAAACCGAAATTTGAGGCCCTTAGAGGCTAATTTTGGAAAAATGTAAAACACAAAAGTTGTAGAGTAGGATTTTTCCTAGTGGACTAGGCTGACAGTTTTCGAAAATAAGGCTCCAATGGCCTTCGTTTTTAAGAAAACCCGAGCCTGACCATGCCCAGACCCTAAGCACGGCCAGGTGAGTTTAACAGGGAAAATGAATGGGTTAGAGACCGATTTGGGTCTCGAGTTCAAAACGAAAGTTTTAGGATTTTGAATGCTTTAAAACTTTCATGAAGAAAACTTTTTCAAATTCGGCTTTGATTTTTAAATAGAAAATTGGATTTCAAAACTGTGCAGTGAACAAGAAATTCGTGCACAGAAACTTCTAAAACAGTGCAGGAAAAGGACATTTCTGCACATCCACTGATTAATTCTCAGTGAGAAACTGTTCCAAAGGCAGTTTCTATTTTTAATGATTTTTACAAAGACCCGTTCTAAGTTTTATCAAATGATCTTAAAATCCTAAGTTTTTCCAAAGTAAAGAAAGAGTTTTTAATTGAGTTAAGTGAACCATGACCGGGAAAAGATTCCGAGTTATTGGTTTGGGCCCTAAGCCCAAGGGTTATCCAACGTAACCCAATAAAATAGTGAAAATGATTAGTCGGGCCTAAAAACTCGGGTTATCTGAAATAACCAATTGAGTTATATTTTAGAAAGCGTAGGCCCAAGATTTAAGAACAGTAGTCCAACGCTACTAAGGATGGCTGTTTAGCCAAGGTTACTTTATGTAACCAATCAAAGTACACGTTAAGTGTAGTAAACCCTAAACCTTAGGGGTATCCGCGATACAGAGGAAGTATCCGGGTTTGTTTAAGAAAAGGGGGAAACATATAACTATGACTAGGTATGAATGTTGGTTTGATTACCAACATTCTGTAAGAACTAAATTCTTACTCTATGTCCTCTGATATAGCAGGAAATAGCCTGCTGAGGTATCCTGCAGTGGATCAACAAGTCTCGGGACATAGCACTCAAGGTAAGTACAACTCCGCCTACAGCATAGGCTCTTGTTGATACTTACCCAAGTATGAATAGTGTTTATGATATGATGTTATGTTTATGATAAGTATGTTCAGTTCATGATTATGAAATTAAAGCATGATTTATGTATAGTGACATCATGAAGCATGTTCACTAATAAGAATAATTATGAGTTCATGTAAAGTAAGTATGATGGCAAGCAAGCTTGCCTGTGTCGTACCGACCCGCGTCAGGTCGGGTTGAGCTATGGCAAGAGTAAGTCCATAGAGCGCGCCCGGTACGTACACTCATGATAAGGGGCCCATAAGTAAGATAAGTTAAGAATGAATACGATGGCATAATAAGAGCATAATTGGTTCATGCATATATTATGCGATGTTATAACATGATATGTATGTTATGATAAGTTCAAGACATTATGTATGAGTTAAGTATGATATGTATGATATGAGAAGTTATGTATGATGGGTTATGTTTAATTGTTGCGGATATATATGTTGTACTTGCTGAGCGAAAGCTCACGTGACTTACGTCTATGCTGTAGGTAAGCAACCTACCAGCAACTGATGGTGCAAGGTGGCGAGCGGGGCAGAGCAAGCTGTGAAATGTGGGGATTTTAACCGCTTCGCGTTTTGATCTTATTATGTAAATTATGTTGTATGCAAACATCGTTATATTTTGCAAGTATCCGCACTGTATAAAAAAAAAAAAATTTCCGCTGCTTACGCCAAATAAATAAGTACGCATGTATGTATGTATGTATGTATGGTAACGGCCTGTGGTAGGCGGGTCGTTACAGAGTTGGTATCAGAGTGGTTCCCTGCTACCCAATTTCACAGTATGCCTGCCGTCGCTGCCACCATTGTAAGTAATTTTATTTTATGAGTAAATAAATAATTATTACGTGATTATGTTATGATAGATACGATATTATGGATCCCGCTGGAGCGGATGGGGATCGACGTGCTGTTGCGTCTTTTCATGAGGCGCACCCGATGATTTTTGACGGGACGAGACGTACGGTGTCATTAGCTGCTTGGCTATACGACATGGAGTTGATATTCAGATTATGTCATATAGAGGAGAGATTACAGGTTTCGTTAGCCAGTCGGTGTCTTTCTGTAGACGCTCGATTATGGTGGATGACGATAGGTAAGAGAGCGATGCCGAGTCGCACTTGGGCGCATTTTCGTGCGTTGATAGTCGCCCGTTTCGGACCGCTACCAGACGAGGGTGTACCTCCTCGTGACCCGGTGATGTATCGGGAGACGTATCGTGCTCGATACCTCAGTTTCGCAGTGGTCTGGCATGCTTTCCCTGATGAGCCCATGAGCCATTATTGTAGGCGGTTCCAGGAGGAGATGCTGCCATACGTTCCACAGGACTTGGAGAACATGGTGGCATTTGCACTTCAGACTTTTCGGGACGGATTGCCTCAGCATATCCGGCAGTATGTTCCGATGCCGTTACCTGGCTCGACAGTAGAGCATTTGATAGCCGATATCTTAGAGGCAGAGGCTGTCATACAGGCTATGCAGGAGGCTGAGGTTGGAGAGGGACCTCAGGCACCGGTCGACGACGCTGGGATGGGAGAGCCATTTTTAGGGCCTGGTCCAGTTTTTCCCGAGGACCCGATTCCAGCTGAGCCAGTACAGGCAGTGCCGCCCGAGGACGTCGAGGCTGACGGGGTAGGGGACGATTTCGACCCCGATGATATTATTGTTGCTCTAGAGGATCAGCCAGCAGACCCTCCGATCATTGATATTCCTAGCGATGATGAGGAGGATATGGAGCCGGAGCCGGAGCCAGAGCAGGAGGACTGGTTCGCGGACGATGAGGAGGAGGATATGGAGCCCGGGCCAGAGTTTGAGCCTGAGGACTGGCAGGAGGAGGATTTTGATGAGGACCCTGAGGAGTTTCCATTGCACGATGGAGATGATGATGCAGACTCTGACGCGCCCTCAGTAGTTACGGACGAGGATGTAGATTAGGCTAACTCTGTATATATTTTATTTTACGACTGATATGTACTAGCTTATATTTTTGGATGATAGGCTTGTACTGATGTATGATGGGAAAGTGTTAGACACTTCCATCCGAAATTTTGGCCCTATATGTACAGAAATCGTATCAAGATGTAATTACGAAATTGTGAATATAATGTACTTTTTGTAAGAATACAAAAAGAAAGTTCAGTTATGAAATATTATGATACGATGATGAAAGGCATGTTACGAGTTGTTATGTGCCATGATACGATGAATAAGTTATGATATGAAGAATTATGTTATGTATGACGATAAATGTATGAAAGAAGGGATATTTCCAGTATGATAATATCTTTTCTTATGTTTTAATAGGATCGAGAAAATGGTTCGTACCCGCCAAGCAGTGCCTGAAAATCCGCCAGAGCCGGATCTCGCGACCATTGTTGCAAACTTGCAACGGCAGCTGCTGGAACAGCAGCAAGAGACAAATAGACTGCGAGAGCAGTTAATTGAGCTGAACCAAAGACCCAGGGGAGATGAAGTTCCCCCACACCCCGAGAGAGTAGACCCGGTAGCACCTCAGGCACCGGAGATTCCACCAGAGATCCCTCGGAATGTTGAGATTCCGGTAGCACCTGCTTGAGTTCCAGTAAACTTACCGCCAGTACGGGAAGATTTACTGTATGAGAGATTCAGGAGGATGAAGGCACCTGAATTTGAGGGAGTAATGGATCCGATAGCTGCGGATAATTGGTTAATTGACGTCCAAGTCATCCTGGACTTTATGAGGCTATCTGAGCAGGAAAAGGTTCTCTGTGCTTCCTTCGCTCTCAAGAAAGACGCCAGACACTGGTGGATGACTGTACAGATGCGGCGAGATGTTACCGCCATGGGCTGGCAAGATTTTGTGACAGAATTCCGCACCATGTACTACAATAGGGAAATTCTGGCAGCCCAACAAGATGAATTCGCCAGTTTGAAACAGGGATCAATGACAGTAATGGAGGCTGTCAAGAAGTTTGAACAGTTGGCCCGGTTGTGTCCGGAACTGGTTCCTAACGAAACAGAAAAAGTTAGAAGGATGATGAAGATGTTCCGGACAGATATCGCCAAGCAAGTTAGTGCTGGCAGTAGCCCACCTACCCTGGTATCCGACTGCGTGAGTCGTGCGATAAGGGCCGAATACTGGATTAACCAGGATAAAGAAGCAAGGGCTCAGATCTTCAGGGCAAAGAAGGATGAAAAGGCCGTGGTAAAGCCGACACAGCCCCGTCAGAATTTTGAAACGCCCCCGAAAGGACAAGTCAGTAACCCTGCCCAAGGTTCCAAACAGTTTGGGAGGAACAAGAGAAAGGGAAATTTCTCGGGTCAGGGACAACAAAAGAATTACCCTCAGAAGAGGAATAATAAAGGAAATGAGGGTAATAACACTGACTACCCGGCATGCGCCAAGTGTGGGAGAAAACATCCAGGAATCTGTAGAATGGGGTCGAATGCCTGCTATTTGTGTGGCAAGGAGGGGCATTATGCAAAGAATTGCCATCTAAACAACCAAGGCCAGAATCCTCAGTACCCGAGTCGGAACACCAACAGCCAGTTGCATGCTGTCCAAACTAGGCTTGAAGGACCCTCAATCAACCAAGGTAGATTAGAGGCTCCTGAACCTCAAGCCAGAATATATGCTTACACCAGAGGTGATGCTGAAGCTGGGACTTCACATGTGGTGACAGGTCAGATCTCTATCGCCACTTATGATGCTATCGCCTTGTTTGATTCTGGAGCTACTCACTCATTTGTATCCCTGGAGTTCGCCCAGAAGTTAGGAAGAGGTGTGAATAGTTTAGATCAGCCCTTCAAAACCTCTTTGCCGTCCGGAGAGATTTTGTGGTCCAATTCTGGATACGAAATGCTTCCGTGACTATCTGTGGCCGAGAATTGTTTGTAGATCTCATCGCAATCAAGTTACAGGATTTCGATGTGATCTTAGGAATGGATTTCTTAGGCAAATACGACGCCAGGATCGACTGCCGAAAACGCTGTGTAACATTCAAACCATACGGAAAGGAGGAGTTCAATTTCTACGGGCAATCTCGGAATTCAGCAACTAAACTGGTTTCAGCGATGAAGGCTTGGAAAATGTTAGCTAATGGCTGCCAAGGATATTTAGCTAACATGGTGGATAAAGATTGTGAAGTGGAATTGGCACCGGAAGATGTTCCCATTATAAAGGAATATGTGGATATCTTTCCGAAAGACTTACCAGGACTTCCGCCGGAACGTGACATTTCGTTCGAAATCGAATTGCTGCCTGGAGCTGCGCCGATATCCAAAGCGCCTTATCGTATGGCACCTGCCGAGCTTAGAGAACTACTAGTGCAGTTACAAGAATTGCTAGACAAGGGATTCATCCGACAAAGTTACTCTCCATGGGGAGCACCAGTGTTGTTCGTAAAGAAAAAGGATGGATCACTACGAATGTGTATAGACTACCGTGAGCTTAACAAGATTACGATCAAGAACAAGTATCCCCTTCCGAGGATTGACGATCTTTTCGATCAACTTAGGGGAGCGGTAGTATTCTCGAAAGTCGATCTACGATCAGGCTACCATCAGCTCAGGATCAAGGAGTCAGATATCTCCAAGACGGCTTTTCGAACACGTTACGGGCACTATGAGTTCTCGGTTATGCCATTTGGGCTAACCAATGCACCAGCCGCATTCATGGACCTCATGAACCGAGTATTCAAAGAGTACCTGGATAAGTTCGTCATTGTTTTTATTGACGACATTTTGATTTACTCAAGGTCCAAAGAAGAGCATGAGCGTCACCTTAGATTGGTGATGGAGACGCTTAGACGAAACCAGCTGTATGCCAAATTTACAAAATGTGAATTTTGGCTGGAAAAAGTTCACTTTTTGGGTCATGTGGTGACAAAGGAAGGAATTTCAGTAGACCCTGCTAAGATCGAGGCGGTTAGTGCGTGGCCAGCACCCAAAAATGTTACGGAAATAAGGAGTTTCCTTGGATTAGCTGGTTACTACCGACGGTTCGTCGAGGGATTTTCTAAGATCGCTACACCCCTCACCGCTCTTACCCGTAAAGAAAAGAAATTTGAATGGACTCAGAAATGTGAGGAGAATTTTCAAGAGCTCAAAAGGAGATTGACAAGTGCGCCGATATTGATAATTCCTGATGTTGATGCAGGAAATTTCGTGATCTATAGTGACGCTTCTAAAAATGGATTAGGAGCCGTCCTGATGCAGAGTGGGAAGGTAGTTGCCTACGCATCCCGACAGCTGAAGATTCACGAAAGGAATTATCCCACGCATGACTTGGAGCTCGCGGCAGTAGTTTTCGCACTTAAGATCTGGAGACACTACTTGTACGGGAACAAGTGTGAAATCTACACAGATCACCAGAGCCTCAAGTATATTTTTACTCAGAAGGAGCTCAATATGAGACAACGTAGATGGCTGGAACTTGTGAAGGATTATGATTGTGAGATCCTTTACCATCCTGGAAAGGCGAACAAGGTAGCAGATGCCTTAAGCAGGAAATCCGTAGGCATGTTGATGTCTATTGGAATGTTTCCTAGGCCACTACAAAAGGAAATTTCAGAGTTCAACTTAGAATTGATAACGGGAAGATTGTCTGTTCTATCTCTCCAGTCTAATCTTTTAGAGATCATTAAGTCACATCAAGGAAAGGATTCCTCTTTGCTGAAAGCACAACTCTTTGGTGGAAAGAACAAGGAGTTTAAGGTCTCTGAAGATGGTGCTATTTATTTCAAAGGAAGGATTTGTGTTCCTAACTTTGAATTTCTTAAGGACCAGATCTTGTCAGAAGCACACAAGACGCCGTATTCAGTACATCCAGGAGCTTCCAAGATGTATAAAGACCTCCGACTGAGTTATTGGTGGCCCAATATGAGGAATGAGGTAGCAGAATATGTATCGAAATGCCTAACTTGTCAGAAAGTTAAGGCTGAACATCGACATCCAGGTGGCGAACTACAGAAAATAGAGCTTCCTGAATGGAAATGGGAGCAAATTACGATGGATTTCGTAGTAGGGCTACCCAGAACTTCAAGTGGGAATGACTCGATTTGGGTTATTGTGGATAGATTAACCAAATCAGCCCACTTTATTGTGATTAAGGTCACCTTCTCAGTAGAGAAATTGGCTGAAATCTACGTATCTCAGATCGTCAGATTTCATGGAGTACCAAAATCGATCATTTCGGACCGTGATGGACGCTTCACTTCTCGATTTTGGACCAGTGTTCACAATGCTATGGGGTCGAAATTGAAGTTCAGTACGGCATTTCACCCCCAAACTGACGGTCAAACAGAACGAACCATCCAGACACTGGAAGATATGCTAAGGTCATGTGTGCTGGATTTCAAAGGAAACTGGGATCAGAAGTTGCCATTGATCGAATTCTCCTACAACAACAGTTATCATGCTTCGATTGGTATGGCTCCATTTGAAGCATTGTATGGAAGAAAATGTCGATCGCCTATTCACTGGTAGGAAGTGGGGCAAAAGCAACTGCAAACTACAGATTTTATCAAGAAAACCTCTGAGGATATTCAGATGATCAAGCAGAGGCTCGACATAGCTTTTAGCAGACAGAAAAGTTATGCCGATAAACGTAGGAGGCCCTTGGAATTCCAAGTGGGAGATGCGGTGTTCATTAAGATTACTCCTATGAAAGGAGTAATGCGATTTGGTAAAAGGGAAAGCTTAGTCCGAGGTATACAGGACCATTTGAGATTCTTCAACGAATTGGAAAAGTCGCCTATAAGCTTGCCCTACCGCCTGAGTTAGCTTCGATGCATAATGTTTTCCATGTGTCGATGCTAAAGAAGTATGTGCCAGACCCTTCCCATGTGCTTAGTCAGGAACCAGTGGAGGTTCATACGGACTTAACCTATGAAGAAAAGCCAGTTCGAATTCTGGATCGGGAAGAGAAGGTCTTAAGGAACAAAACCATTCCCATGGTTAAAATATTGTGGTGAAACCACATGGTCGAAGAAGCAACCTGGGAGTTGGAAGATGAGATGAGAAAGAACTACCCTGATTTGTTCTAATTTTCGAGGACGAAAATTTTTAAGGGGGTAGATTGTAATAACTAGAATTTTCTATGTTACAATTTCTTGTATAGAAATTTGAACTGTACCGTGAAGGTAATTATGCAAAAGCCGGTTTAGGGTTTTATTCAGAATTGTGAGTTCTTATGCTTTTATAAGACTCAAAAATGATTGCTTAGTTGAGCATACGACCTTTTGAGGAAAAAGGTATGAAACGCTATGATTTTTACAAAAGTCAAAGTTTGACCCGAGAGTCAAAGTTGACCAGAAAGTCAAAGTTTGACCAGAAACCGTCAAAGTAAACCAAGAGAGTCCACGTTGTCAGAATAGGCAACATGACCTAAGAAAGTCAAAGATTGGCTAGAAAGATCAATTCTTTGACGATATCGAAAATGTTAGCGGTATAGGAAGTATACTGCGGAAAACCAATTTTTCAGATAAAATGGTTTAAGTTAGATTCAAACCACCATAGAAAAATCAAGCACACTAAGTAGGAGATAAAGGCCAAAAGGCTCGAAGCGAAAAGATAATTTTTCGTATAGTCCATTATTAGACAGATAAATTTGGACTACATTTTAATAGCCGGTACTGTGAATCAAAGACCACAGTATCAACTATATCTGTTTAGTATTGAATATACTGTCTAATGAAGAATTAGGCCAAATAAGGCCTTAATGATGTGCATGTACTTTTGATTTATGACATCATTAAGGATTTAAGGAAAATTTGGAAAGAATTTTTAGTTGATTCTAGAATGATGGCGGCCACCTCATCCCCTTAAGTGCTAAATGGTGAACTTTGAAGGACTATTTTGCAATTTTAAAAGTTTAAAATTGCCTATAAATAGGAGTGCATCCTATTCACAAAAATTAGAAAATAGCTAAACTTTGGTCTTTTTCTGCCCAAAATCCGAACTGAGGAGCTGCCAAGAGAAAAAAAGCTGGGAAAAAGCAAGGTATTAGTCTTAGGAGTGTTAGGAATTCACTAGGAAGCAAGCCAAGAAGCTAGAAAAATTTTGGAACCAAGATTGGCCATTGCTGGCCGGTTCTGTGGCAGCAGCAGGGGGAGAGAAATTGAAGGGGAAACCAAGTGGGGAGGTGGCTGTTGTTGTG
>CM046372.1:4932390-4973671 GCA_025413025.1 Ficus hispida | reverse complement strand
CCAAAGTTTGCTTAGATTTTCCAATTTTTGTGAATAGGAAGCACTCCTATTTATAGGCAATTTTGAACTTTTTAAAATTGTAAAATAGTCCTTCAAAGTTCACCAAATTGCACATAAGGGGGGTGAGGTGGCCGGCCATGGTTGTTCTAGAACCAACCAAATTCTTTCCAATTTTTCACTAAATCCATATAATGATGTCATAATCCAAAAGTAATGTGACATCACCATTAAGGCCTTATTTGGCCTAATTCATGAATAAACAGTATCTTTTAATGCTAAACAGATATAATTGATACTGTGGTCTTTGATTACAGTACCGATTAATAAAATGCAGTCCAAAATTTATCTGTCGAATAATGGACTATACGAAAAGTTCTCTTTTCGTTTCAAGCCTTTTGGCCTTTAATCTCCTACTTAGTGTGCTTGATTTTTTATGGTGGTTTTGAATCTAACTCAAACCATTTTATCTGAAAATTTGGTTTTCCGCAGTATACTTCCTATACCGCTTACCATTTTTCGATATCGTCAAAGAATTGATCTTTCTAGCCAATCTTTGACTTTCTTAGGTCAATGTTGCCTATTCTGACAACGTGGACTCTCTTGGTTTACTTTGACGGTTCTGGTCAAACTTTGACTTTCTGGTCAAACTTTGACTCTCGGGTCAAACTTTGACTTTCGTAAAAATCATAGCGTTTTTATACCTTTTTCCTCAAAAGGTCGTATGCCCAACTAAGCAATCATTTTTGAGTCTTATAAAAGCATAAGAACTCACAATTCTGAATAAAAACCCTAAACCGGGCTTTTCATAAATACCTTCATGGTACAGTTTAAATTTCTATACAAGAAATTGTGACATTGTGAAATTCTAGTTATTACAATCTACCCCCCGTAAAAATTTTCGTCCTCGAAAATTAGAACAAATCAGGGTAGTTCATTCTCATCTCATCTTCCAACTCCCAGGTTGCTTCTTCGACCATGTGGTTTCGCCACAATATTTTAACCATGGGAATGGTTTTGTTCCTTAAGACCTTCTCTTCCCGATCCAGAATTCGAACTGGCTTTTCTTCATAGGTTAAGTCCGTATGAACCTCCACTGGTTCCTGACTAAGCACATGGGAAGGGTCTGGCACATACTTCTTTAGCATCGACACATGGAAAACATTATGCATCGAAGCTAACTCAGGCGGTAGGGCAAGCTTATAGGCGACTTTTCCAATTCGTTCAAGAATCTCAAATGGTCCTGTATACCTCGGACTAAGCTTTCCCTTTTTACCAAATCGCATCACTCCTTTCATAGGAGTAATCTTGATGAACACCGCATCTCCCACTTGGAATTCTAAGGGCCTCCTACGTTTATCGGCATTACTTTTCTGTCTGCTAAAAGCTATGTCGAGCCTCTGCTTGATCATCTGAATATCCTCAGAGGTCTTCTTGATGAAGTCTGTGGTTTGCAGCTGCTTCTGCCCCACTTCCTGCCAGTGGATAGGCGATCGGCATTTTCTTCCATACAATGCTTCAAATGGAGCCATACCAATCGAAGCATGATAACTGTTGTTGTAGGAGAATTCGATCAATGGCAGCTTCTGATCCCAGTTTCCTTTAAAATCCAGCACACATGACCTTAACATATCCTCCAGTGTCTGGATGGTTCGTTCTGATTGACCGTCAGTTTGAGGGTGAAATGCCGTACTAAACTTCAATTTCGACCCCATAGCATTGTGAACACTAGTCCAAAATCGAGAAGTGAAGCGTCCATCACGGTCCGAAATGATCGATTTTGGTTCTCCATGAAATCTGACGATCTGGGATACGTAGATTTCAGCCAATTTCTCCACTGAGAAGGTGACCTTAATTGCAATAAAGTGGGCTGATTTGGTTAATCTATCCACAATAACCCAAATCGAGTCATTCCCACTTGAAGTTCTGGGTAGTCCTACTACGAAATCCATAGTTATTTGCTCCCATTTCCATTCAGGAAGCTCTATCTTTTGCAGTTCTCCACCTAGATGTCGATGTTCAGCCTTAACTTTCTGACAAGTTAGGCATTTCGATACAAATTCTGCTACCTCATTTTTCATATTAGGCCACCAATAACTCTGTCGGAGGTCTTTATACATCTTGGAAGTTCCTGGATGTACTGAATATGGCGTCTTGTGTGCCTCAGACAAGATCTGGTCTTTAAGAAATTCAAAATTAGGAACACAAATCCTTCCTTTGAAGTAAATAGCACCATCTTCGGAGACTCTAAACTCCTTGTTCTTCTCGTCAAAGAGTTGTGCTTAGAAGAATCTTTTCTTTGATGTGACTTGATGGTTTCTAGAAGATTGGACTGGAGGGACAGAACAGATAATTTCCCCGTTATCAATTCCAAGTTGAACTCTGAAATCTCCTTTTGTAGTGGTCTAGGAAACATTCCAATAGACATCAGCATGCCTACGGACTTCCTGCTTAAGGCATCTGCTACCTTGTTCGCCTTTCCAGGATGGTAAAGGATTTCACAATCATAATCCTTTACAAGTTCCAGCCATCTACGTTGCCTCATGTTGAGCTCTTTCTGAGTAAAAATATACTTGAGGCTCTGGTGATCGGTGTAGATCTCACACTTATTCCCATACAAGTAGTGTCTCCAGATCTTAAGTGCGAAAACTACTGCCGCGAGCTCCAAGTCATGCGTGGGATAATTCCTTTCGTGAATCTTCAGCTGTCGAGATGCGTAGGCAACTACCTTCCCACTCTGCATCAAGACGGCTCCTAAACCATTTTTAGAAGCGTCACTATAGATCACGAAATTTCCTGCATCAACATCAGGAATTATCAACACCGGCGCACTTGTCAATCTCCTTTTTAGCTCTTGAAAATTCTCCTCACATTTCTGAGTCCATTCAAATTTCTTTTCTTTACGGGTAAGAGCGGTGAGGGGTGTAGCGATCTTAGAAAATCCCTCGACGAACCGTCGGTAGCAGCCAGCTAATCCAAGGAAACTCCTTATTTCCGTAACATTCTTGGGTGCTGGTCACGCACTAACCGCCTCAATCTTAGCAGGGTCTACTGAAATTCCTTCCTTTGTCACCACATGACCCAAAAAGTGAACTTTTTCCAGCCAAAATTCACATTTTGTAAATTTGGCATACAGCTGGTTTCGTCTAAGCGTCTCCATCACCAATCTAAGGTGACGCTCATGCTCTTCTTTGGACCTTGAGTAAATCAAAATGTCGTCAATAAAAACAATGACGAACTTATCCAGGTACTCTTTGAATACTCGGTTCATGAGGTCCATGAATGCGGCTGGGGCATTGGTTAGCCCAAATGGCATAACCAAAAACTCATAGTGCCCATAACGTGTTCGAAAAGCCGTCTTGAAGATATCTGACTCCTTGATCCTGAGCTGATGGTAGCCTGATCGTAGATCGACTTTCGAGAATACTACCGCTCCCCTAAGTTGATCGAAAAGATCGTCAATCCTCGGAAGGGGATACTTGTTCTTGATCGTAATCTTGTTAAGCTCACGGTAGTCTATACACATTCATAGTGATCCATCCTTTTTCTTTACGAACAACACTGGTGCTCCCCATGGAGAGTAGCTTTGTCGGATGAATCCCTTGTCTAGCAATTCTTGTAACTGCACTTGTAGTTCTCTAAGCTCGGCAGGTGCCATACGGTAAGGCGCTTTTGATATCGGTGCAGCTCCAGGTAGCAATTCGATTTCGAACGAAATCTCACGTTCCGGCGGAAGTCCTGGTAAGTCTTTCGGAAAGATATCCACATATTCCTTTATAATGGGAACATCTTCCGGTGCCAATTCCACTTCACAATCTTTATCCACCATGTTAGCTAAATATCCTTGGCAGCCATTAGCTAACATTTTCCAAGCCTTCATTGCAGAAACCAGTTTAGTTGCTGAGTTCCGGGATTGCCCGTAGAAATTGAACTCCTCCTTTCCGTATGGATTGAATGTTACACAGCGTTTTCGGCAGTCGACCCTGGCGTCGTATTTGCCTAAGAAATCCATTCCTAAGATCACATCAAAATCCTGTAACTTGATCGCGATGAGATCTACGAATAATTCTCGGCCACAGATAGTCACGGAAGCATTTCGTATCTAAGAATTGGACCACAAAATCTCTCCGGACGGCAAAGAGGTTTTGAAGGGCTGATCTAAACTATTCACACCTCTTCCTAACTTCTGGGCGAACTCCAGGGATACAAATGAGTGAGGAGCTCCAGAATCAAACAAGGCGATAGCATCATAAGTGGCGATAGAGATCTGACCTGTCACCACGTGTGAAGTCCCAGCTTCAGCATCACCTCTGGTGTAAGCATATATCCTGGCTTGAGGTTCAGGAGCCTCTAATCTGCCTTGGGTGATTGAGGGTCCTTCAAGCCTAGTTTGGACAGCATGTAACTGGCTGTTGGTGTTCCGACTCGGGTACTGAGGATTCTGGCCTTGGTTATTCAGATGGCAGTTCTTCGCATAATGCCCCTCCTTGCCACACAGGAAACAGGCATTCGACCCCATTCTACAAATTCCCGGATGTTTTCTCCCACACTTGGCGCATGCCGGGTAGTCAGTGTTATTACCCTCATTTCCTTTATTATTCCTCTTCTGAGGGTAATTCTTTTGTTGTCCCTGACCCGAGAAATTTCCCTTTCTCTTGTTCCTCCCAAACTGTTTGGAACCTTGGGCAGGGTTACTGACTTGTCCTTTCGGGGGCGTTTCAAAATTCTGACGGGGCTGTGTTGGCTTTGCCACTGCTTTTTCATCCCTTTTTGCCCTGAAGATCTGAGCCCTTGCTTCTTTATCCTGGTTAATCCAGTATTCGGCCCTTATCGCACGACTCACGCAGTCGGATACCAGGGTAGGTGGGCTACTGCCAGCGCTAACTTGCTTGGCGATATCTGTCCGGAACATCTTTGTAATAACTAGAATTTTCAAAGTCACAATGTCTTGTATAGATATTGAATTGTACCATGAAGGTATTTATGAAAAAGCCCGGTTCGGGGTTTTTATTAAAATTTGAGAGTTCTTATATTTTTATAAGACTCAAAAATTATTGCTTAGTCAAGCATATGACCTTTTGAGTAAAAAAGGTATAAAATGTAATGACCAGCTTGTTTACAAATTTTGATGTCTGTTGTGAACAATCAAAGTTTGTAATTAAGAAATGTTTATGTGTTATGTTTTATCAGTTAAAGTATTGAATTCTTGATTAAAGGATTCGATAAGTTATTTATGAAAGACCTTTTTGTAGTAAAAGGCAAATCTATGATATATAATTCTCTGTTAGTAGTTTCTAATAATAAGAGAACCCTAGACGCAGTTCAGATAAATTCTGGATTATGATCCAGTGCAAGTATACTGTTATCAGTTGAAAACAGTATCTGAATATGTATGCCAGTATGAACTGTGTTTAGGAGATAAGCCAAGTAAGGTTTTAAAAGAATGATAAATCTCACTTTGAAAATTCGTCACCCTTCAAGGACTAAAATGTAAATATTTTGTCCTTAGGGGCCAATATGTAATTTTAAGAAAAATGAATGGTTATGAATTTTAAGAAGTTAAGATAGTATTAAGTGATAGTTTAAGCAAGAATTAGAGACCAAAAGCTATCACCATAATCGGCCACTTTTCAGGGACTAAAGTGCAAATATTTTTGCCTTTAGGGGCCAAAGTGCAATTTTGAGAAAATTATGGTTCAATAGATAAATTTGTAAATTTATGGAACTATGGATTTTTCTAGTTAGATTTCCTAGTTCAAATTAGCTTATGATGATTTTTAAGATTTGGTTAACCTAGTTGGAAACCAAGGAATGAGGTTAAGTTTGATTAGTTCAAAAATTGACCAATCATTTGCTTATTTTTGTGCACAATGGGACCGGTCATTTTATGGGTTGTTGAGCTGATATTTTGCTCTTAAGAACCAATAGGCAAGGTATGAAAAATTTGAAGTTCATTAGAATTTGATACCACACAAGTTTAATCTTGCCTAGTAAGCAAAGTAGTTTTGCATACTAAGCTATGTTGCATTTTGCAACTTTCACACATAACAAAGTGTGGCCGGCCACCACATGAGATTATTGAGTAAATATGTTACTCTTATCTGCAGCTTAGAGTTATCCATTGCTCAAAAGTTTTGAGAGTATGACAAGTGTTTGATGAAGCAAGCTTATAGCTTTGCTTGCTAAGCTTGTAATCAAGCTTGTAATGACACCTCTTGGCCGGCCATTACATGGATGAAACACATCAAATTTCTAGCTTTGATGACTAAGTGTTATTAGCCTTGATGAGTCATCTACGTAGTTTTCTTCTTTGGCAAGCCAAGGCTTGCAATTTTCAGCACCAAAACCGGCCAATGAAAGGAAGACATACCATGGCATGAACTAATCAAGTTTTGCCTCCTAGAATGGCTAAGACTTTGGCACATCATCACCTAATATTCAGCCAACTTGAAACCGTGCCACATAGCATGATAGCTTGGGTGAATAAGTCACCTTAGCTGTGCTTACTCAATGTTTAAGGCCAATGATGGCCGGCCAACACACAAGGGTGGTGTGCAAAATGAAGGTTATTGGAGGACCAATTAGCAAGGCAAGAACAAAAGTTTGTCTATAAATAATTAAGGGCAGAAGTTATAGGTTTCTTTTAGTCCATCTCTCAACCATCAAGTATATCTCCTACTCCTTTAAAGCCGAATAAAAAGTGAGAGTAAGCTGCAAACAGTTTCGGTTTGTGGTGTTGGTCTAGTGAGAAAGAAAAACCTCCAAAACCCTAAGCTAGAATTTGTTCTGTGAAGCTTGAGGTAAACTCTTTAACCTCTAGTTTTTATTCATGTTTTTGATAAGAAGATTATGAGTTTGATGTTGTGTATAAGCATGAGTTTATAAAAATTAAATTCAAGTACTATGCTCTATGTGTAGTTGATAGTTTTCGGTTTCGATATGTTAGTTCGAAATAGAATGTTATGCAAGTTTAAGATTTTTGTTTTACAAAAATCATATGTGTAAGATCTGATTGTATGTTTATGAAATGTTTAGGTAACGCATGCATGTTTGAAATAGGCTCACGGGGAATCCGTTTGAGGTAGTGTGCACGTTAGATTACGTAAAACTCAACGAACCAAAACTGCCAGTTTCGGGTCAAACTGGACAGTAATTTTAAAAGCGAATTTTGAGGCCCTTAGAGGCCGAATCATGAAAAATTTAAAACTACAAAGTTGTAGAGAAGGGAAAATCCTAGGGGCTAACGCGAACAGTTTTTGAAAATAAGGCCTCTAAGACCTTCATTTTTATAAAAACCCGAGACCAAAATTTGAGTTAATAAAAATGGTCGACGAATTTTCAAAGGCAGAAACAAGCATGTTTAAGTCAGATTTGAGTTTTGAGTTAAAAATAGAAGTTGGAGGAAACGTCAAGGTCTACAACTTTCATGAAGAAAATATTTTCAAATTCGAAACAGATTTGTTAGAAAAGAATCAAATTTAAAGATTAATTTCAAATATAGTTTGTTTTTAGAATTTTAGAATTTCAAAAGATAATAGGATTTTAAAGTTTATACTATGTTTTTGACATCCTTATGCTAAGATAAGTTGATAACTAGGGTTGTATGATACTATGATAGGATGATTCTCATCCTATGATTTTTCTGTGAAAACAGGAAAACCACTCGGTTAGGAAAAGCGCTAAATTTGAGAGTTAGAAACTGGTAAGTACAACTCCGTCTACAGCATAGACTTTCTGTTGTATACTTACCCAAGTATGATGAATGATCGCTATTAGAGGGCGATGTAAATGTATGCTAGATTTGTTTGATGCGAAGTTATGATTATTATGATGAGATCAAGCTTATGATTATTATGGTGATATCAAGCTTATGATTATTATGATGATATCAAGTTTATGATTATTGAGATAAGGCATGATGTTAAGATATAAGTATGACTTAAGTTTAGTGACATCACGAAGCATGTTCACTAACAAGATCAATTATGAGATCATGAAAAGCAAGTATGATGGCAGGCGAGCTTGCCGTGTCGTACCGACCTGCGTCAGGTCGGGTTGAGCTATGGCAAGAGTAAGCCCATAGAGCGCGCCCGGTACGTACACTTATGTTATGGGGCCCATAAACAAGATAAGTTAAGAATGCATATGATGGCATAATACGAGCATAATCGGTTCATGCATATATTATGCAATGCTATGATATGTTATGTATGAAATGTTACGATATGATGAGTTAAGTATGAAATGCTATGTAAGATTATGATATGTTATGTATGAGATGTTACGATACGATGAGATAAGTAGGAAATGTTATGATATGAAATGCTATGTAATGTTACGATGAATTATGTTTTGAGTTGTATTGTCACGGATAAATATGTTGTACTTGCTGAGCGAAAGCTCACGTCTTACGTCTATGCTGTAGGTAAGCAACCTACGGGCAGTTGTTGATACAAGATGGCGAGCGTGGCAGGGCGAACTGTGAAATGTGGGATTAATAGCCGCTACGCGTTTTGTTCTTTTTATGTATATAGTTTTGTATTTCAAACATCGTTATATTATTACGTATTCCGTTTAACCGCGCCGTATATATATATATATGGCTAATCGCTTGTACGCGTTACGTATATAAAAAAAAATTTCCGCTGTTTACGTTAAATAAGTAAGAATGTATGTATGTATGTATGGTAACGGCCTGTGCTAGGCGGGTCGTTACAATCTTCATCATTCTTCTAACTTTTTCTGTTTAGTTGGGAACCAGTTCCGGACACAACCGGGCCAACTGTTCAAACTTCTTGACAGCCTCCATTACTGTCATTGATCTCTGTTTCAAACTGGCGAATTCATCTTGTTGGGCTGCCAGAATTTCCCTATTGTAGTACATGGTGCGGAATTCTGTCACAAAATCTTGCCAGCCCATGGCGGTAACATCTCGCCGCATCTGAACAGTCATCCACCAGTGTCTAGCGTCTTTCTTGAGGGCGAAGGAAGCACAGAGAACCTTTTCCTGCTCCGATAGCCTCATGAAGTCTAGGATGACTTGGACATCAATCAACCAATTATCCGCAGCTATCGGATCCATTAATCCCTCAAATTCAGGTGCCTTCATCCTCCTGAATCTTTCGTACAGTAAATCTTCCCGTACTAGTGGTAAGTTTACTGGAACTCCAGCAGGTGCTACCGGAATCTCAACATTCCGTGGATCCTCTCGTTGTACTTCCGGTTGGACTTCTGGTACCGGAGGCACCCTGTTCTGCTGAAGAGGAACCTCATCAGCCCGAGGTCTCTGGTTCATCTGAATTAATTGTTCTCGCAGTCTATTTGTCTCTTGCTGCTGTTCCAGCAGCTGCCGTTGCAAATTTGCAATGATGGTTGCGAGATCCGGCTCGGGCGGATTTTCAGGCACTGCTCGTCGTGGACGAACCATTTTCTCGGTCCTATTAAAACATAAGAAAATATATTATCATACCCGAAATATCCCCTCTTTCATACATTTATCGTCATACATAACATAATTCTTCATATCATATCTTATTCATCGTATCATGGCACATAACAACTCGTAACATGCCTTTCATCATCATATCATAATATTTCATACTTGAACTTTCTTTTTGTATTCTTACAAAAAGTACATTATATTCACAATTTTGTAATTACATTTTGATACGATTTCTGTACATATAGGGCCAAAATTTCGGATGGAAGTGTCTAACACTTTCCCATCATACATCAGTACAAGCCTATCATCCAAAAATATAAGCTAGTACATATCAGTCGTAAAATAAAAATATCTACAGAGTCAGCCTAATCTATCTGCTCGTCCGTAACTACTGAGGGCGCGTCGGAGTCTGCATCATCATCTCCATCGTGCAATGGAAACTCCTCAGGGTCCTCATCAAAATCCTCCTCCTGCCAGTCCTCAGGCTCAAACTCTGGCCCGGGCTCCATATCCTCCTCATCGTCCGCGAACCAGTCCTCATGCTCTGGCTCCGGCTCCATATCCTCCTCCTCATCGCTAGAAATATCGATGATAGGAGGGTCTTCCGGCTGATCCTCCGGAACAATTATAATATCATCGGGGTCGAAATCATCCCCGACCTCGTCAGCCTCGGCGTCCTGGGGAGGCACTGCCTGTACTGGCTCGGCTGGAATCGGGTCCTCAGGAAAAACTGGACCAGGCCCGAAAAATGGCTCTCCCATCCCAGCGTCGTCGACCGGTGCCTGATGACCCTCTGCGACACCAGCGGCCTGCATAGCCTGTACCACGGCCTCGGCCCCCATAATATCCTCTATCATGTTCCCCACCGTCGTCTCAGGCAACGGCATGGGAACGTACTGCTGGATCTGCGGAGGCAATCCGTCCCGGAAAGTCTGTAGGGATATCATCCCTGGGTTAGCCAAGTCCCGGGGGACGTAAGGCAACAGCTCCTCCTGAAACCGCCTGCAGTAATGGCTCATGGGCTCCTGCGGGTAGGCGTGCCACGCTGCTGAAAAACTGAGGTATCGGGCATGATACATATCCCGATACATCGCAGGATCGCGATGAGGTCCACCGGCACCCTCGTCCGGTAGTGGTCCAAAACGTGCGACTAGCAACGCACGGAAATGCGCCCAAGTGCGACTCGGCATCGATCCCTCTCCTATGGTCATCCACCATAGCCGTGCGTCTACTGCCAGACACCGACTGGCTAAGGAGACCTGTAGTCGCTCCTCTATGTGACATAGTCGGAAGATCAACTCCATGTCTATAACCATGCCGCTAACGACACGGTCCGTCTCGTCCCGTCAAAAATCATCGGGTGCGCCTCATGGAAAGACGTAACAGCACGTCGATCCCCATCCGCTCCAGCGGGATCCATAATATCGTATCTATCATAACATAATCACGTAATAATTATTTATTCATAAAATAAAATTACTTACAATGATGGCAGCGACGGCAGGCATACTGTGAAATTGGGTAGCAGGGAACCGCTCTGATACCAACTCTGTAACGACCCGCCTTGCACAGGCCGTTACCATACATACATACATACATGCGTACTTATTTATTTGGTGTAAGCAGCGGAAATTTTTTTTTTTTTTATACATTGCGGATACTTGCAAAATATAACGATGTTTGCATACAAAATAATTTACATAATAAGATCAAAACGCGAAGCGGTTAAAATCCCCACATTTCACAGCTTGCTCTGCTCCGCTCGCCACCTTGCACCATCAGTTGCTGGTAGGTTGCTTACCTACAGCATAGACGTAAGTCACGTGAGCTTTCGCTCAGCAAGTACAACATATATATCCGCAACAATTAAACATAACCCGTCATACATAACTTCTCATATCATACATATCATGCTTAACTCATACATAACATAAATATTATGTCACATCATCGCATAATATATGCATGAACCAATTATGCTCTTATTATGCCATCGTATTCATTCTTAACTTATCTTACTTATGGGCCCCTTATCATAAGTGTACGTACCGGGCGCGCAACTATGATTTGATTGGGGCGGCCAAACCAATTCCAACTCAAACCACAGTCCAACCCGACCTAACGCGGGTCGGTACGACACAGGCAAGCTTGCTTGCCATCATACTTACTTTTCATGAACTCATACTTGTTCTTTTTAGTGAACATGCTTCGTGATGTCACTATTCATAATTCATACTCATATCTTGACATTATCTCTTTTTCTCATGCTAATGAACTAACATAGTCATATAATAAACACAGCATCGCATACAGCAAACATACTTGGTAAGTATACAACAAAAGCCTATGCTGTAGGCGGAGTTGTACTTACCTTGAATACTATGTCCTGAGACTTGTAGATCCACTTCAGGATGCCTCAGCAGGCTATCTTCTGCTATATCAGAGGACATAGTGTAAGAATTATGTTCTTACAGAATGTTGATAATCAAATCAACATTCATACCTAATTATAGTTATATGTTTCCCCCTTCTTAAACAAGGCCGGATACTTTCTCAGTATCACGGTTAGCCCTAGAGATTAGGGTTCACTACACTTAAAGTGTACTTGATTGGTCACACAGGGTAACCTTGGCTAAACAGCCTTTCTAAGTAGCGTTGGACTACTATTCTTAAATCTTGGGCCTACGCCTTCTAAAATACAACTTAAAGGATTATTTCAGATAATCCGAGTTTTTAGGCCCAACTAGTCATTTTCACTATTATATTGGGTTACGTTGGATAACCCTTGGGCTTAGGGCCCAAACCAATAATGCGGTACCTTTCCCGGTTATGGTTCATTTAACTCGATTTAAACTCTTTCTTTATTTCGGAAAAACTTAGAGTTTTAAGATCATTTTATTAAAACTCAGAATCTGATGAGTGGGTCTTTGTAAAAATCATTCAAAACATAAACTGCCTTTGGAACAGTTTCTCACTGAGAATTAGTCAGTGGATGTGCAGAAATGCCCTTTTCCTGCACTGTTTTAGACATCCCTGTGCAGGAATTTCTTGTTCACTGCACAGTTTTGAAATCCAATTTTCTATTTAAAAATCAAAGCCGAATTTGAAAAAGTTTTCTTCATGAAAGTTTTAAAGCATTCGAAATCCTAAAACTTTTGTTTTGAACTCGAGACCCAAATCGGTCTCTAACCCACTCCTTTAACCTGTTAAACTCACCTGGCCGTGCATAGGGTCTGGGCACGGTCAGGCTCGGGTTTTCACAAAAACGAAGGCCTTTGGAGCCTTGTTTTTGAAAATTGTCCGCGTTTCCCACTAGGAAAAATCCTACTCTACAACTTTCATGTTTTACGTTTTTCCAAAATCAGCCTCTAAGGGCCTCAAATTTCGGTTTCCAGAAAACTGGGCAGATCTAACCCGAATTGGCAGTTTTTGTTCGTTTCTTAGTTTCTCGTCCTAATTCGTGCACACTACCTCAACCGAACTCAGCGGGAGCCTAGAATCAACATACAACGCTTTTCTAACGTCCCATTTTGACTCACATGAAGCTCAACCCGTCCATGCAAGTCAACAATCAAACGGCCATTTTAAGGGTTAGGGTTTTGCTTATTTCTAGCTTTCTACCAACATAGCATACACATTTCCATCTAATACCCTAACATGCCATTTAAATGTTGTTGGGCAGATTTGGGGAAACATACAACCCTTAATTAATCTAGCATACAATCATACTCATAAGCACATATAATTGCATAATTAAGCATGAAACAAAACACAACTTAAAACACTAAATCAACCACCCTAACTAATCAAGCACACATGCACTAACAAAAATTCTGACCTAGAGCAGAATTTAAATTGAGCTTAGGCTCATTACAAATTAGCTTGTAATACATTTAAATCTCTAATCTAGAACTTGAATTAAGAGATTTAAGGGCCAAGATAAATTTTTACCTTACTTAGTCCAATGTGGGTTTGGTTTGGCTCAATTTCTCTCTTCCTTTCCCCTTGGTGCAGCCGGCCCTTAGCTCCTCCAATGAGCCTGAAATTTTCCAGCCACCTAGGGAGGACTCCTCCCAATGCTCCGGTCACTTCACACCACAACTCAGCCACCTCCTTTCTTGGTTTCCCCTTCAATTTCTCTTCCCCCCTGCTGCTGCCACAGAACCGGCCAGCAATGGCCAATCTTGGTTCCAAAATTTTTTTAGCTTCTTGGCTTGCTTCCTAGTGAATGCCTAACACTCCTAAGACTAATTCCTTGATTTTCCAAGCTTTTTCTTTCTCTTTGGCAGCTCCCTAAGGTTCGGATTTTTGGGCAGAAAATTGGCCAAAGTTTGCTTAGATTTTCCAATTTTTGTGAATAGGAAGCACTCCTATTTATAGGCAATTTTGAACTTTTTAAAATTGCAAAATAGTCCTTCAAAGTTCACCAAATTGCACATAAGGGGGGTGAGGTGGCCGGCCATGGTTGTTCTAGAACCAACCAAATTCTTTCCAATTTTTCACTAAATCCATATAATGATGTCATAATCCAAAAGTAATGTGACATCACCATTAAGGCCTTATTTGGCCTAATTCATGAATAAACAGTATCTTTTAATGCTAAACAGATATAATTGATACTGTGGTCTTTGATTTACAGTACCGATTAATAAAATGCAGTCCAAAATTTATCTGTCGAATAATGGACTATACGAAAAGTTCTCTTTTCGTTTCAAGCCTTTTGGCCTTTAATCTCCTACTTAGTGTGCTTGATTTTTTTATGGTGGTTTTGAATCTAACTCAAACCATTTTATCTGAAAAATTTAGTTTTCCGCAGTATACTTCCTATACCGCTTACCATTTTTCGATATCGTCAAAGAATTGATCTTTCTAGCCAATCTTTGACTTTCTTAGGTCAATGTTGCCTATTCTGACAACGTGGACTCTCTTGGTTTACTTTGACGGTTCTGGTCAAACTTTGACTTTCTGGTCAAACTTTGACTCTCGGGTCAAACTTTGACTTTCGTAAAAATCATAGCGTTTTTATACCTTTTTCCTCAAAAGGTCGTATGCCCAACTAAGCAATCATTTTTGAGTCTTATAAAAGCATAAGAACTCACAATTCTGAATAAAAACCCTAAACCGGGCTTTTCATAAATACCTTCATGGTACAGTTTAAATTTCTATACAAGAAATTGTGACATTGTGAAATTCTAGTTATTACAAAGTATGTATGTATGTATGTATGGTAACGGCCTGTGCTAGGCGGTTCGTTACAAAAGGCTTGGAAAATGTTAGCTAATGGCTGTCAAGGATATTTAGCTAACATGGTGGATAAAGATTGTGCGGTGGAGTTGACACCGGAAGATGTTCCCATCATAAAGGAATATGTGGATATCTTTCTGAAAGATTTACCAGGACTACCACCGGATCGTGAAATTTCGTTCGAAATCGAATTGCTACCTGGAGCTGCACCGATATCGAAAGCACCTTACCGTATGGCACCTGCTGAGCTTAGGGAACTGCAAGTGCAGTTACAAAAGCTGCTCAACAAAGGATTCATTCGACAAAGTTACTCTCCATGGAGAGCACCAGTATTATTCGTGAAGAAGAAGGATGGATCACTGCGTATGTGTATCGACTATCGTGAGCTGAATAAGATTACAATCAAGAACAAATATCCCCTTCCGAGGATTGATGATCTTTTTGATCAACTCAGGGGAGCGGTAGTATTTTCGAAAGTCAATCTACGGTCAGGTTATCATCAGCTCAGGATCAAGGAGGCAGACATCTCCAAGACGGCTTTTCGAACACGTTATGGGCATTATGAGTTTTTGGTCATGCCATTTAGATTAACCAATGCCCCTGCTGCGTTCATGGACCTTATGAACCGAGTATTCAAGGAGTATATGGATAAGTTTGTCATTATTTTTATTGACGATATTTTAATATACTCAAGGTCCAAAGAGGAGCACGAGCATCACCTTAGGTTGGTGATGGAGACGCTAAGACGAAACCAGCTGTACGCCAAATTCACAAAATGTGAATTTTGGCTGGAAAAAGTCCACTTTTTGGGTCATGTAGTGTCAAAGGAAGGAATTTCTGTGGACCCTGCTAAGGTAGAGGCGGTTAGTGCATGGCCAGCACCCAAGAATATTACGGAAATAAGAAGTTTCCTTAGACTAGCTGGCTACTACCGACGGTTCGTCGAGGGATTCTCCAAGATCGCTACACCCCTCACCACTCTTACCTGCAAGGGAAAGAAGTTTGAATGGACTCAGAAATATGAGGAGAATTTCCAAGAGCTTAAGAGGAGGTTGACAAGTGCGCCTGTGTTGATAATTCCTGATGTAGATGCAGGAAATTTCGTGATCTATAGTGACGCTTCTAAAAATGGGTTAGGAGCCGTCTTGATGCAAAATGGGAAGGTAGTTGCCTACGCATCTCGATAGTTCAAGATCCACGAATTGGAATTATCCTATGCACAATTTGGAGCTGCGGCAGTAGTTTTCGCACTTAAGATTTGGAGGCACTATTTGTATGGGAATAAGTGTGAAATCTACACCGATCACCAGAGCCTCAAGTACAATTTTACTCAGAAGGAGCTCAAAATGAGACAACGTAGATGGCTGGAACTTGTAAAGGATTATGATTGTGAGATCCTTTACCACCCTGGAAAGGCCAACAGGGTAGCAGATGCCTTAAGCAGGAAATCCGTAGGCATGCTGATGTCTATTGGGATGTTTCCTAAGCCACTACAAAAGGAGATTTCTGAGTTCAACTTGGAACTAATAACGGGGAAATTGTTGGTTCTGTCCCGCCAGTCCAATCTCTTAGAGACCATTAAGTCGCATCAAGGAAAGGATTCCTCTTTGCTGAAAGCACAACACTTTGGTGGAAATAACAAGGAGTTTAAGGTCTCTGAAGATGGTGCTATCTATTGCAAAGGAAGGATTTGTGTTCCTAACTTTGAGTTTCTTAAGGACCAGATCTTGTCTGAGGCACATAAGACGCCGTATTCAGTACATCCAGGAGCTTCCAAGATGTATAAAGACCTCCGAGAAAGTTATTGGTGGCCCAATATGAAGAATGAGGTAGCAGAATATGTATCGAAATGCCTAACTTGTCAGAAAGTTAAGGCTGAACATCGACATCCTGGCGGAGAACTACAGAAGATAGAGCTTCCTGAATGGAAATGGGAGCAAATTACTATGGATTTCGCAGTAGGGCTACCCAGAACTTCAAGTGGGAATGACTCGATTTGGGTTATTGTGGATAGATTAGCCAAATCAGCCCACTTTATTGCGATTAAGGTCACATTCTCAGTGGAGAAATTGGCTGAGATCTACGTATCCCAGATCGTCAGATTTCATGGAGTACCAAAATCGATCATCTCGGACCGTGATGGAAGTTTCACTTCTCGATTTTGGACTAGTGTTCACAATGCTATGGGGTCGAAATTGAAGTTCAGTACAGCATTTCACCCCCAAACTGACGGTCAATCAGAACGAACCATCCAGACACTGGAAGATATGCTAAGGTCATTGTGCTGGATTTCAAAGGAAATTGGGATCAGAAGCTACCATTGATCGAGTTTTCATATAACAACAGTTATCATGCTTCGATTGGTATGGCTCCATTTGAAGCATTATATGGAAGAAAATGTCAATCTCCTATCCACTGGCAGGAAGTGGGGCAGAAGCAACTACAAACCACTGATTTTATCAAAAAGACCTCGGAAGATATTCAGATGATCAAGCAGAGGCTCGACATAGCTTTTAGCAGGCAGAAAAGTTATGCCGATAAACGTAGGAGGCCTTTGGAATTCCAAGTGGGAGATGCGGTGTTCATCAAGATTACTCCTATGAAAAGAGTAATGCGATTTGGTAAAAAGGGGAAGCTTAGCCCGAGATACACGGGACCATTTGAGATTCTCGAACGGATTGGAAAAGTAGCTTACAAGCTTGCCCTACCGCCCGAATTAGCCTCGATGCATAATATTTTCCATGTGTCGATGCTAAAGAAGTATGTGCCAGACCCTTCCTATGTGCTTAGTCAAGAACCCGTAGAGGTTCAAACGGACTTGACTTATGAAGAAAAGCCAGTTCAAATTCTGGATAGGGAAGAAAAGGTCTTAAGGAACAAAACCATTCCCCTGGTTAAAGTGTTGTGGCGAAACCACATGGTTGAAGAAGCAACCTGGGAATTGGAAGATGAGATGAGAAAGAACTACCCCAGTTTGTTCTGATTTTCGAGGACGAAAATTTTTAAGGGGGGTAGATTGTAATGACTAGAATTTTACAAGTTACAATTTCTTGTATAGAAATTTAAATTGTACCGTGACGGTATTTATGAAAGAATCCGGTTAAGGATTTTTATTGAATTTTGTGAGTTCTTATGAGTTTATAAGACTCAAAAATGATTGCTTAGTTAAGCATACGACCTTTTGAGTAAAAAGGGTACAAAAATGTTATGATTTTATGATGGTCAAAGCTTGATCAAGAAAGTCAAAGAAAGTCAAAGTTGACCAAGAAAGTCAAAGTTGACTAAGGAAGTCAAAGTTGACCCGATAGGTCAAAGATTGACTGGAAAAGTCAACTATGTGACGATAATGAAGTATGATGAGCGGTATAGGAAATGTACTACGAAAAACCATTTTTCAGATAAAATGGATCAAGTTATTTTTAAAACCACCATAGAATAAAATCAAGCACATTAAGTAGGTTAATTAGGGCCTAAGAGTTTTAAGCGAAAGAGAATTTTTCGTACAGTCCATTTTTAAATAGATAAATTTTGGATTGTAGTTAGCAGTCAGTACTGTGGATTAATGACCACAGTATCAACAATATCTGTTTTGGCCTTAAGGAGGACTGTCTATTAAGGAAACAAGGCAAACAAGCCTTAATGTTGATGATGTCACTAGCTTTTGATTTATGACATCATTTTTGGATTTAATAAAAATTGGAAAGAAACTTGGAAGTTTCTAGACATGCATGGCCGGCCACCTATACCCCCCTTAAGTGCAAAATGGTGACTCTTGAAGGACTATTTTATTATTTTGAAAAGTTCAAAAACCTCTATAAATAGGGGTGCTTCCTATTCAAAAAAATCAGAAAATTGAGCCAAACTCTGTCCATTTTTCTGCTCCAAAAACCGACCTTGAGCAGCCAAGAAAAACAGAACAAAAACCAAAATTCCAAGAGTGAGAATCAAGGGTAAAGTTCGGATTTCATCTAGGAACTAAGGAAAAAGAGTTGAAAAATTTTGGAGACCCATTTTGGCCAAGGGTGCCGGTTGTGGGTGAGCTGGAAAAAGGAAGAAAAAAGTGTTGGGAGCTTGGGGGGAGTGGCCGGATTTAGTGACTTAGGCAACCAAGAGACACAAAAATTGTTGGAGCCATTGCTAGGAGAAGGCCGGCTGTTGTTGGAACCAAGTGGCTGAAAAATTTTGGAACCATAGCTAGAGGGAGGCCGGTTGTGGTGCCAAGGAGAAAGGAGAAAAAGTTTAGAGCCAAACAAACCTATTCTCACTTTGATTAAGGTATAATTCTCTTGGACCCTAAAGCTTTCAATTCAAGCTTTAAATTAAGGATTTAAGTGTATTTCCAATGGGTTTGTAAGAGCATAAGCTCACTTTAAATTTCAGCCCTAGATTAGATTATATTATGTGCTTGATTAGGCATTAAGGGTAGTTTGATTATAAGTTTTGATTATGCTTATGTTTGTTGTTTAATAAGGTTGCATGATAGAATATTTAGTGAGTTATATGTTCCCCCAAATCTGTTTATGTATGCTGTAAAAAGTATGTTAGTGTGCTAGAATGAATGTGCATGAAATGGTTGGAAGAAAAGCCAAAACCAATGCAAACCCTAAACCTATGTGCTGTAATTTTGTGATTGACTTGAATGGACGTGTTTGGGCTTCATGTAAGTTAAATTGGGACGTTAGAAAAACGTTGCATGTTGATCCTAGGCTCCCACTGTGGTCGGTTGAGGTAGTGTGCATGAATTAGGGCGAGAAACTAATAAAAGAATGAAAACTGCCAATTCGGGTTCAAGCTGGCCAGTTTTCTAGAAAGCCAGTTTTGAGGCCCTTAGAGGGTGATTTTTGTAATGACTAGAATTTCACAACGTTACAATTTCTTGTATAGAAATTTAAACTGTACCACGAAGGTATTTATGAAAAGCCCGGTTTAGGGTTTTTATTGAAATTTGTGAGTTCTTAAGCGTTATAAGACTCAAAAAAATGATTGCTTAGTCAAGCATGATACCTTTTGAGTAAAAAGGTATGAAAACGTGATGATTTTTATTTTGGTCAAAGTTTGACTAAAAGACGTCAAAGTTGATCACGAAAGTCAAAGTTGACCAAGAGAGTCAACATTGGCCAAGAAAGGCAACATCGACTAAGAGAAGTCAAGGATTGCCTAAAAAGGTCAACTAGATGTCGAAACTTAAGTATGTGATGCAGTATGAGGTATATACTGTGAAAAAGCCATTTTTACAACGCAGATAGTAAGAATAAGTTTTAAAACCACCATAGAAAAATCAAGCACATTAAGTAGGAGATTAAAGGCCAAAAGGCTCGAAACGAAAAGAGAATTTTTCGTATAGTCCATTATTAGACAGATAAATTTTGGACTGCAGATTAATAGTCCGTACTGTGAATTAATGACCACAGTATCAATAATATCTGTTTAGTATTAAAAGACACTATCTAATCAAGAATTAGGCCAAATAAGGCCTTAATGACGATGTCACTTAACTTTTGATTTATGACATCATTTTATGGATTTAGCACAAAATTGGAAAGAAAGTTGGATGGTTCTAGAGCCAAGTGGCCGGCCACCTCACCCCCCTAAAGTGCAAAATGGTGAACTTTGAAGGACTATTTTGCAATTTTGGAAAGTTCAAAATTGTCTATAAATAGGGGTGCTTCCTATTCACAAAAATTAGAAAACTTAGTCAAACTTTGGTCAATTTTTCCCTCTAAAAACCGAACTTGAGTGAGCTGCCAAAGAGAAAGAAAAAGTTTGGAAAATCAAGGAATTGGTCTTAGGAGTGTTCGGCATTCACTAGGAAGCAAGCTAGAAAGTTGGAAAAAATTTGGAAACCATTTGGCCATTGGTGGCCGGTTGTGTGGCAGCAGCAAGGGTGGAAGGGAAAGTGAAAGGAAAAGTGGTGGGAGGTGGCTGAAATTGTTGTGGGTGGTCGGGAATTTTGGTTGGAGCAAACCTTAGGTGGCTGGAAAATTTCGGGCTCATTGGGAGGAGCTAAGGCCGGCTGTACCAAGGAGAAAGGAAGAGAAAAAAAATTTGAGCCAAGCAAACCCACACTTGGAATAAGTAAGGTAAAAATTCTCTTGGCCCTTAAATCTCTCAATTCAAGTTCTAAATTAGAGATTTAAATGTATTACAAGCTGATTTGTAATGAGCATAAGCTCAATTTAATTTCTGCTTTAGGTCAGATTTTTTTTAGTGTGTGCTTGATTAGTTAAGGGTGGTTTGAATTATGATTTTAAGCTATGTTTTGATTGATGTTAATTATGAGTTTTTATGTGCTTATTAGTATGATTGCATGCTAGGATATTTAGTAGGTTATATGTTTCCCCAAATCTGCTCAGCAGAATATTAATGGCATGCTAGGGTGCTAGATTGAATTGTGTATGCTATGGTTGGTAGAAACTAGAAACAAGCCAACCCTAACCCTTAAAAATGCAGTTTTATTGTTTGACTTGCATGGACGGGTTTGAGCTTCATGTGAGTTAAAACGGGACATTAGAAAAGTGTTGTATGTTGATTCTAGGCTCCTGCTGAGTTCGGTTGAGGTAGTGTGCACGAATTAGGATGAGAAACCAAGAAACGAACGAAAACTGCCAATTCGGGTTCAAGCTGGCCAGTTTTCTGGAAAGCCAGTTTTGAGGCCCTTAGAGGCTGATTTTGGAAAAACGTAAAACACAAAAGTTGTAGATAAGGGTTTTTCCTATGGGACAGCACAGACAGTTTTCAAAAATAAGGCTCCAATTGCCTTCGTTTTTATGAAAACCCGAGCCTGACCATGCCCAGACCCTATGCACGGCCAGGTGAGTTCAACAGAAAAAATGAGTAGGTTAGAGACCGATCTAGGTCTCAGGTTAAACACAAAAGTTTTATGGTTTTTCGAGCTTTAAAACTTTTATGAAGAAAACTTTTTCAAATTCGGCTTTTATTTTTAAATAGAAATTTTGATTTCAAAACTGTGCAGTGAACAAGAAATTCCTGCACAGAGTGTTCTAAAATAGTACAGAAAAAGGGCATTTCTGCACATCCACTGACTAATTCACAATGAGAAACTGTTCCAAAGGCAGTTTCTGTTTTTAATGATTTTTACAAAGATCCACTCATAAGGTTTCAAGTTTTATAAAGAAAAGTGAGTTTAAAACCCCAAGTTTTCTAAAGTAAAGAAAAAGGGTTTTTAAACAAAGTTGAATGAGCAATAACCGGGAAGGTACCGAGTTATTGGTTTGGGCCCTAAGCCCAAGGGTTATCCAACGTAACCTAATAAAATAGTGGAAATGACTAGTTGGGCCTAAGAACTCGGGTTATCTGAAATAACCAATTGAGTTGTATTTTAGAAGGCGTAGGCCCAAGATTTAAGAATAGTAGTCCAACGCTACTTTGGATGGCTGTTTAGCCAAGATTACTTTATGTGACCAACCAAAGTACACTTTATGTATAGTAAACCCCAAACCCTAGGATTGACCGGGATACTGGGTAAGTATCCGGCTTTGTTTTAAGAAAGGGGGGGCATATAACTATGACTAGGTATGAATATTGGTTTGATTACCAACATTCTGTAAGAACAAAATTCTTACTCTATGTCCTCTGATATAGCAGGAAATAGCCTGCTGAGGTATCCTGAAGTGGATCAACAAGTCTCGGGACATAGTACTCAAGTTAAGTACAACTCCGCCTACAGCATAGGTTTTCATTGTATACTTACCCAAGTATATTTGATGTTTATGATGGAAAGATGTTATGTTTGCAATATGACTATGTTAAGTTCATGAGTATGAGATTATGGCATGAGGTTAAGATATTAGCATAATTTATGAATAGTGACATCACGAAGCATGTTCACTAATAAGAACAAGTATGAGTTCATGAAAAGTAAGTATGATGGCAAGCAAGCTTGCCCGTGTCGTACCGACCCGCGTTAGGTCTGGTTGGACTGTAGTTTGAGTTGGAAATGGACTGGCCGCCCCAACCAAATCATAGTTGCGCGCCCGGTACGTACACTCATGATAAGGGGCCCATAAGTAAGATAAGTTAAGAATGAATACGATGGCATAATAAGAGCATAATTGGTTCATGCATAAATTATGCGATGTTATGTATGTTATTATAAGTTATGTTATGATACGATGAGCTGAGTATGCTATGTATGATATGCCATGATATGTGAGGTGATAATAATCTATGATTATGTTTATTGTCGCGGATATGTATATGTTGTACTTGTTGAGCGAAAGCTCACGTGACTTACGTCTATGCTGTAGGTAAGCAACCTACAGACAACTGATGGTGCAAGGTGGCGAGCGGGGCAGGGCAAGCAGTGAAATGTGGGGATTATAACCGCTTTGCGTTTTGATTTTTTTTATGTAAATTATTTCGTATGCAAACATTCTTATATATGTTTATGTATTTCAAGTATCCGCATTATAAAAAAAAAAAAAAAAAATTTCCGCTGCTTACGTTACGCAAAATAAATAAGTATGCATGTATGTATGTATGTATGTATGATAACGGCCTGTGCTAGGCGGGTCGTTACAGAGTTGGTATAAGAGCGGTTCCCTGCTAACCAATTTCACAGTATGCCTGCCGTCGCCGCCATCATTGTAAGTGATTTTATTTTCTTTGAGTGAATAATTATTAAATAATTATGTTATGATAGATACGACGTTATGGATCCCGCTGGAGCAGACGAGGATTAACGTGCTGTGACGTCTTTTTATGAGTCGCATCCAATGATTTTTGATGGGACGAGACGGACAGTGTCGTTAGCAGCATGACTATACGACATGGAGCTGATTTTCCGTCTATGTCATATAGAGGAGCGACTACAGGTTTCGTTAGCTAGCCGGTGTCTGGCAGTAGACGCACGGCTATGGTGGATGACGATAGGAGAGGGATCGATGCCGAGTCGTACTTGGACGCATTTCCGTGCGTTGTTAGTCGCACGTTTCGTACCGGTAGCGGATGAGGGTGCCGGTGTACCTCATCGCGATCCTGCGATGTATCGGGATATGTATCATGCCCGATACCTTAGTTTTTCAGTAGTGTGGCACGCCTACCCGCAGGAGCCCATGAGCCACTACTGCAGGCGGTTTCAGGAGGAGCTGTTGCCTTACGCCCCCCGGGACTTGGCTAACCGGGGGATGATTTCACTACAGACTTTCCGAGACGGTTTGCCTCTGCAGATCCGCCAGTACGTTCCCATGCCGTTGCCTGAGACGACGGTAGGGAACATGATAGAGGATATTATGGGGGCCGAGGCCGTAGTACAGGCTATGCAAGCCGCTGGGGTCGCAGAGGGTCATCAGGCACAGGTCGAAGACGCTGGGATGGAGAGCCATTTTTCGGCCTGGTCCAGTTTTTCCTGAGGACCCGATACCCACAGAGCCAGTGCAGGAGGTGCCACCCCAGGATGCCTAGGCTGACGTGGCCGGTGATGATGTCGATCCAGATGATATCATAGTTGCTCCGGAGGATCCGCTGGAAGACCCCCCGATCATCGTTATTTCTAGCGATGATGAGGAGGACGTGGAGCGGAGCCAGAGCATGAGGACTGGTTTGAGGATGAGGAGGAGGACTTGGAGCCAGGGCCAGAGTTTGAGCCTATAGACTGGATAGAGGATGATTTTGATGAGGATCCGGAGGAGATTCCGTTTCACGATGGAGATGATGAGCCAGACTCTGATGGGTCCTCCGTAGTGACGATTAAGCATATAGATTAGGCTCACTGTATATACATACTTTTGACGTTAGACTAATATGTACTAGCTTATGTTTTTGGATGATAGGCTTGTACTATTGTATGATGGGAAAGTGTTAGACACTTCCATCCGAAATTTTGACCCTATATGTACAGAAATCGTATCAAAATGTATTTACAAGATTGTGAATATAATGTACTTTTTGTAAGAATACAAAAAGAAAGTTCAAGTATGAAATATTATGATATGATGATGAAAGGCATGTTACGAGTTGTTATATGCCATGATACGATGATAAAGTTATGATATGAAGTATTATGTTATGTTATGACGAGAAATGTATGAAAGAAGGGATATTCCTGGTATGATAATATCTTTTCTTATGTTTTGATAGGATCTAGAGAAAATGGTTCGTACACGCCGAGCAGTACCTGAAAATCCACCAGAGCCGGATCTTGCAACCATTGTTGCAAATTTACAACGGCAGCTGTTAGAACAGCAGCAAGAAACAAATAGACTGCGAGAGCAGTTAATTCAGATGAACCAGAGACCTCGGGCTGATGAGGTTCCTCTTCAACAGAATAGGGTGCCTCCGGTACCAGAAGTCTAACCAGAAGTACAACAAGAAGATCTACGGAATGTTGAGATCCCGGTAGCACCTGCTGGAGTACCAGTAAACTTACCGCCAGTACGAGAAGATTTACTGTACGAGAGATTCAGGAGGATGAAGGCGCCTGAATTCGAAGAATTGATGGATCCAATAGCTGCGGATAATTGGTTGATTGATATCCAAGTCATCTTGGACTACATGCGGCTATCGGAGCAGGAAAAGGTTCTCTGTGCTTCCTTCGCCCTTAAGAAAGACGCCAGACATTGGTGGATGACTGTTGAGATGCGGCGAGATGTTACCGCCCTGAGTTGGCAAGATTTTGTGATGGAGTTCCACACCATGTACTACAATAGGGAAATTCTGGCAGCCCAGCAGGATGAGTTCGCCAGTTTGAAACAGGGATCAATGACAGTAATGGAGGCTGTCAAGAAGTTTGAACAATTGGTCCGGTTGTGTCCGGAACTGGTTCCCAATGAAACAGAAAAAGTTAGAAGAATGATGAAGATGTTCCGGACAGATACTGCCAAGCAAGTTAGCGCTGGCAGTAGCCCACCTACCCTGGTATCCGACTGCGTAAGTCGTGCGATAAGAGCCGAATACTGGATAAACCAGGACAAGGAAGCAAGGGCTCAGATCTTCAGGGCTAAAAGAGATGAGAAAGCCGTGGCGAAGCCGACACAGCCCCGTCAGAACTTTGAAACGCCCCGAAAGGACAAGTCAGTAATCCTGCCCAAGGTTCCAAACAGTTTGGGAGGAACAAGAGAAAAGGAAATTTCTCGGGTCAGGGACAACAAAAGAATTACCCTCAAAAGAGGAATAATAGAGGAAATTAGGGTAATAACACTGACTACCCGGCATGCGCCAAGTGTGGAAGGAACACCCGGAAATCTGTAGAATGGGGTCGAATGCCTGCTACCTGTGTGGCAAGGAGGGACATTATGCAAAGAATTGCCATCTGAACAACCAAGGCCAGAATCCTCCATACCTGAGCCGAAATGCGAACAGTCAGTTGCATGCAGTCCAGGCTAGGCTTGAAAGACCCTCAATCACACAAGGCAGATTAGAGGCTCCTGAACCTCAAGCCAGGATCTATGCTTACACCCGAGGTGATGCTGAAGCTGGAACTTCACATGTGGTGATAGGTCAGATCTCTATCGCCACCTATGATGCTATCGCCTTGTTTGATTCTGGAGCTACTCACTCATTTGTGTCCTTGGAGTTCGCCCAGAAGTTAGGAAGAGGTGTGGATAGTTTAGACCAACCCTTCAAAACCTCTTTGCCGTTCGGAGAGATTTTGTGGTCCAATTTTTGGATACGAAATACTTCCGTGACTATCTGTGACCGAGAATTGTTTGTAGATCTCATTGCGATCAAGTTACAGGATTTCGATGTGATCTTAGGAATGGATTTCTTAGGCAAATACAACGCCAGGATCGACTGCCGAAAACGTTGTGTAACGTTCAACCTGTACGGAGAAGAGCAGTTTTATTTCTACGGGCAATCTCGGAATTCAGCAACTAAACTGGTTTCAGCAATGAAGGCTTAGAAAATGTTAGCTAATGGCTGCCAAGGATATTTAGCTAACATGGTGGATAAAGATTGTGAAGTGGAATTGGCACCGGAAGATGTTCTCATTATAAAGGAATATATGGATATCTTTCCGAAGGACTTACCAAGACTTCCGCCGGATCGTGAGATTTCGTTCGAAATCGAATTGCTACCTAGAGCTGCACCGATATCGAAAGTGCCTTACCGTATGGCACCTGCCGAGCTTAGGGAACTGCAAGTGCAGTTACAAGAATTGCTGGATAAGGGATTCATCCGACAAAGTTACTCTCCATGGGGAACACCAGTGTTGTTCGTAAAGAAGAAGGATGGATCACTAGGAATGTGTATCGACTACCGTGAGCTTAACAAGATTACGATCAAGAACAAGTATCCGCTTCCGAGGATTGACGATCTTTTCAATCAACTTAGGGGAGCGGTAGTATTTTCGAAATTCGATCTACGATCAGGCTACTATCAACTCAGGATCAAGGAGTCAGATATCTCCAAGACGGCTTTTCGAACACGATACGGGCACTATGAGTTTTTGGTTATGCCATTTGGGCTAACCAATGCCCCAGCCGCATTCATGGACCTTATGAACCGAGTATTCAAAGAGTACCTGGATAAGTTCGTCATTGTTTTTATTGATGACATCTTGATTTACTCAAGGTCCAAAGAAGAGCATGAGCATCACCTTAGATTGGTGATGGAGACATTAAGGCGAAATCAACTGTATGCCAAATTTACAAAATGTGAATTTTGGCTGGAAAAAGTCCACTTTTTGGGTCATGTGGTGTCAAAGGAAGGAATTTCAGTGGACCCTGCTAAGGTAGAGGCGGTTAGCGCATGGCCAGCACCCAAGAATGTTACGGAAATAAGTAGTTTCCTTGGATTAGCTGGCTACTACCGACGGTTCGTCGAGGGATTTTTCAAGATCGCTACACCCCTCACCGCTCTTACCCGTAAGGAAAAGAATTTGAATGGACTCAGAAATGTGAGGAGAATTTTCAAGAGCTCAAGAGAGATTGACAAGTGCGCCTGTGTTGATAATTCCTGATGTAGATGCAGGAAGTTTCGTGATCTATAGTGACGCTTCTAAAAATGGATTAGGAGCCGTCTTGATGCAGAATGGGAAGGTAGTAGCCTACGCATCCCGACAGCTGAAGATTTACGAAAAGAATTATCCCACGCATGACTTGGAGCTCGCGGCAGTAGTTTTCGCACTTAAGATCTGGAGACACTACTTGTACGGGAACAAGTGTGAAATCTACACCGATCACCAGAGCCTCAAGTATATTTTTACTCAGAAAGAGCTCAACATGAGACAACGTAGATGGCTGGAACTTGTAAAGGATTATGATTGTGAGATCCTTTACCATCCTGGAAAGGCGAACAAGGTAGCAGATGCCTTTAGCAGGAAATCCGTAGGCATGCTGATGTCTATTGGAATGTTTCCTAGACCACTACAAAAGGAGATTTCAGAGTTCAACTTAGAATTGATAACGGGGAAATTATCTGTTCTGTCCCTCCAGTCAATCTTTTAGAGACCATCAAGTCACATCAAAGGAAAGATTCTTCTTTGCTGAAAGCACAACTCTTTGACGAGAAGAACAAGGAGTTTAGAGTCTCCGAAGATGGTACTATTTACTTCAAAGGAAGGTTTTGTGTTCCTAACTTTGAATTCCTTAAAGACCAGATCTTGTCAAAGGCACATAAGACGCCGTATTCAGTACATCCAGGAGCTTCTAAGATGTACAAAGACCTCCGAGAGAATTATTGGTGGCCTAATATGAAGAATGAGGTAGCAGAATTTGTGTCAAAATGCCTAACTTGTCAGAAAGTTAAGGCAGAGCATCAACATCCTGGCGGAGAACTGCAGAAGATAGAGCTTCCTGAATTGAAATGGGAGCAAATTACTATGGATTTCGTAGTAGGGCTACCCAGGACTTCCAATGGAAGTGACACGATTTGGGTGATTGTGGATAGATTAACCAAATCGGCTCACTTTATTGCGATTAAGGCTACCTTTTCTGTGGAGAAATTGGCTGAAGTTTATGTATCCCAGATCGTCAGACTTCATGGAGTGCCAAAATCGATCATCTCGGATCGTGATGGACGTTTCACCTCTCGATTTTGGACTAGTGTTCACAATGTCATGGGGTCGAAATTGAAGTTCAGTATGCCATTTCACCCCCAAACTGACGGACAATCTGAACGAACCATCTAGACACTGGAGGATATGCTAAGGTCATGTGTGCTGGATTTCAAAGGAAACTGGGATCAGAAGCTGCCATTGATCGAATTTTCCTACAACAACAGTTATCATGCTTTGATTGGTATGGCTCCATTTGAAGCATTGTATGGAAGAAAATGTCGATTGCCTATCTACTGGCAGGAAGTGGGGCAGAAGCAGCTGCAAACTACAGATTTTATCAAGAAGACCTCTAAGGATATTCAGATGATCAAGCAGAGGCTCGACATAGCTTTTAACAGACAGAAAAGTTATGCCGATAAACGTAGGAGGCCCTTGGAATTCCAAGTGGGAGATGCGGTGTTCATCAAGATTACTCTTATGAAAGGAGTAATGCGATTTGGTAAAAAGGGAAAGCTTAGTCCGAGGTATACTGGACCATTTGAGATTCTTGAACGGATTAGAAAAGTCGCCTATAAGCTTGCCCTACCGCCTGAGTTAGCTTCGATGCATAATGTTTTCCATGTGTCGATGTTAAAGAAGTATGTGCCAGACCCTTCCCATGTGCTTAGTCAGGAACCAGTGGAGGTTCATACGGACTTAACCTATGAAGAAAAGCCAGTTCGAATTCTGGATCGGGAAGAGAAGTCTTAAGGAATAAAACCATTCCCATGGTTAAAGTATTGTGGCGAAACCACATGGTTGAAGAAGCAACCTGGGAGTTGGAAGATGAGATGAGAAAGAACTACCCTGATTTGTTTTAATTTTCGAGGACGAAAATTTTTAAGGGGGGTAGATTGTAATGACTAGAATTTTACAACGTTACAATTTCTTGTATAGAAATTTAAACTGTACCATGAAGGTATTTATGAAAAGCCCAGTTTAGGGTTTTTATTGAAATTTGTGAGTTCTTATGCGTTATAAGACTCAAAAAAATGATTGCTTAGTCAAGCATGATACCTTTTGAGTAAAAATGTATGAAAACGTGATGATTTTTATTTTGGTCAAAGTTTGACCAAAAGACGTCAAAGTTGACCACGAAAGTCAAAGTTGACCAAGAGAGTCAACATTGGCCAAGAATGTAATACCTGATTTTTATGTCTGAACGATTCTATGTATAAGATTTACATTGAACCGTAAAGGTATTTATGGAAAAAGCCCAGTTAAGGGTTTTTAATTATGTTTTGTGAGTTTTATGGCTTTATAAGACTCAAAAATGGTTATGTAATTAAGAAAATGACCTTTTAGGTAATAAGGAACAAAATCATGAAATTTTGTAAAATGGTCAAAGTTTGACCAAAAACCGTCACGGTTGACCAAAAAGTCAACTGTTGACCAAGAAAGTCAAAACTTGACAAGAAGGTCACTAATTGACAAGAAAGTCGATGGTTGACCCGAAAAGTTCAAGAAAATGACTGTATGTTTAAACGTTTATCTGTATAAATTACACCGGGTAAAACCGTGTTTTTACAGATAAAAAGTTATGTTTAAGATATAAGAACCACCCTAGAAAATCAAGCACATTAAGTTGAAGTATAGGGCAAAAAGGGTTTTAAGAAATAAGAAAAATTTCATACCGTCCATTTTTACACGGATGAATTTTGGACTGCAGTTCGGTAAACCAATACTGTGCATAAGTGAATCCAGTATTGAAAATACCTGTGATAACTTAAAAATGGACTGCTTAATAGCAAAAAGAGCCAAACAAGCTTAAGCCTTTCTTACCTCACTAACTTTTTGAATTTTGACATCATTAGTTGATTTAAGAAAATAGGAAGAAATTAGTTGTCTTCCACCTAGCTTAATGGCCGGCCACATGCCCCCCTAAAAGTCCAATTTCTGATTTTTTTGAGGACTAAATTGTGCAATTATAAGAAATTCACAACCTCTATAAATAGGGGGAGCATTGTTCACATTTGAGCATTGTTAGCCAAACTCTTGCAAAATTGCTCCACAAAAACCGAACCTAGAGTGGAAGAGAAAGGCAAGAAAATTTTGCAAAACCAAGAGTGTGTAGGGCTTAGGGGTGGTCGGATTCAAGTAGGAAACCAAGCAAAAAGTTGGAAAAAATTTTATTGCCCATTTCCCTAGCAAGGCCGGTTCTAGGGGGGAGGAACCAAGCTTGGATCCAAACCGGGTTTTGGAGTTGGAAGCAGCCAGATTTCGTGCCATTTGGTGGCTGGATTTAGGGCAAGAAAGGCAGCAAGTTTGCACTTGCCAATCACCAAAACAGCCGGTGATTTGAGGAGGAGGAAGAAAGTGGAAATCCTAGCTCACCGAGCCAAACCGAGTAAGGTAAAAACCTTAACCAATCAAGTTTTCATTTAAATTTCATATGGAGAAATTTAAATGTATTTAAGCCATGGTTTGTAAGGGTATAAGCCCACTTTCAAGTTCTGCCCTAGCTTGTAAATTATGAGCATGTGCTTGATTTGTTTAGGTATAGGGTTTGGTGGTTCAATTATGTGCATGTGTGCATGTTAGATGTTTGATTAAATGTTTAGGATTTTTGTAGGATTATGAATGATGTTCAATTTGGCTTGCATGTTGAAATCTGAACATTAGAAATGTCATGCATGTCTGATTTAGGCTCCCGCTGAGTTCGGTTGAGGTAGGGTGGACGTTCTAGTACGCAAACGAAATTTTAAACCGAAAACTGCCAACTCGGGTGGAAATTGGCCAGTTTCGGGGAAAACAGTTTTTGAGGCCTCTAGAGGCCGAATCAGGGGAAACTCAAAACATGAAAGTTTTTAAGTAGAGTTTTTCCTAGAGGACAACATGGACAGTTTTGTAAAATGAGGCTCCAATGGCCTCGGTTTTTACCAAAACCCGTGCCTAAAGTGCCCAGGACCCGTGCACGGCCAGGACTAGTTCCATAGGGTTTTTGATCACGAAAATGTCCGAAATGGGTTTTATCCAAAACACGAAAGTTGTAGAACTTTTCAATATCTAAAAATTTCGTGAAGACAAGTTTTTCAGAATCAGTCTTGATTTTAAGATGAAAATGGATTTCGGAAAACTATACAGGAATTTCGGAAATTGACATTGTGAAACTGTTCCAAAGGCAGTTTCTAATAGTCAATAATTTTATAAGTCTCAGTTTAAGATTTTCAGTTTTAAAGTTAAACAAAAAGGATTTTTATACCAAAAATTAAGGTTTTCTTTTCTAAGAATAAGATTTTTAGAACCAAAGTTAAAAACAAACCGATTAGGGTTACCAAAGTAACCAACAGTTCTAACCCTTACTTTCATTTTATCTCAGAACGTTATACGCGGAAGTGTCCCAGTGGAATTTAACTCCACATTGGACACAGCTTTTACAAACAAGGTAAGTACAACTCCGCCTACAGCATAGGCTTGTTGTGAATACTTGCCTACGTATGTTTGCTATTTATGAATGCTACATGCTAAGTGCTATAGAATATCCTAGGAATGCTATGATTTTATATGAATGATAAGTGCTATGATTTTATGTTATGAATGAATGTCATGATGTATGAAATGTTAAGTATGCTATGATTTATAGGAGCATGATTAGGGTTAAGATATGTTAAGATTAATTGAGTGAAACATCACGATGCATGTTCACTAATTAACAAAAGAAATATTAAGCTATGATGGCAAGCAATTGCCTGTGTCGTACCGACCCGCGTCAGGTCGGGTTGAGCTATGGCAAGTGTAAGCCCATAGAGGGCGCCCGGTACGAACACTCATGTTATGGGGCCCATAAGTAAAGATAAGTTAAGAAAGCATAACAAAGCATAAACGATTCATGCATATGTTATGATAAGTCATGATAAGAAATGTTATGTTATGGTAAGTCATGTTATGTTATGATAAGTCATGATAAGGAATGTTATGTTATGATAAGTCATGATAAGGAATGTTATGTTCTGATAAGTCATGACAAGTAATGTTATGTTATGTCATAAAATGTTATGTTAGGTTAGATTGTGTTGTGTTTATGTTATTGCGGTATTTAATAGTTGTACTTGCTGAGCGTTAGCTCATTGTCTTACGTCTATGCTGTAGGTAAGCAGCCTAGTAGCAACCCGTGATGCAAGATGGAGGGCGAGGTGTGCTAAACTGTGAAATGTGGGAACAATGCCGCCATGCTTTTTGATTAATCATGTGATTATTTTATAAGCTTTATTTATGCCTGCGCAACATTTTTAATTAATCAGTATAATTATTTACGTATGTGCAAATATGTTTATACGGCTTATAAAAAAAAAAAAATTTATTCCGCTATTTTACGTATAAGTATGTATGCATGTAAGTACGTATGTAGGTATGTATGTATGGTAACGGCCTGTGCTAGGCGGGTCGTTATAAAGAAAGGCAACAACGACTAAGTGAAGTCAAGGATTGCCTGAAAAGGTCAACTAGATGTCGAAACTTAAGTATGTGATGCAGTATGAGGTATATACTGCGAAAAAGCCGTTTTTACAATGCAGATAGTAAGAATAAGTTTTAAAACCACTATAGAAAAATCAAGCACATTAAGTAGGAGATTAAAGGCCAAAAGGCTCGAAACGAAAAGAGAATTTTTCGTATAGTCCATTATTAGACAGATAAATTTTGGACTGCAGATTAATAGTCGGTACTGTGAATTAATTACCACAGTATCAACAATATCTGTTTAGTATTAAAAGACACTGTCTAATCAAGAATTAGGCCAAATAAGGCCTTAATGATGATGTCACTTAACTTTTGATTTATGACATCATTTTATAGATTTAACACAAAATTGGAAAGAAAGTTGGATGGTTCTAGAGCCAAGTGGCCGGCCACCTCACCCCCCTAAAGTGCAAAATGGTGAACTTTGAAGGACTATTTTGCAATTTTGGAAAGTTCAAAATTGTCTATAAATAGGGGTGCTTCCTATTCACAAAAATTAGAAAACTTAGTCAAACTTTGGTTAATTTTTCCCTCTAAAAACAGAACTTGAGTGAGCTGCCAAAGAGAAAGAAAAAGTTTGTAAAATCAAGGAATTGGTCTTAGGAGTGTTCGGCATTCACTAGGAAGCAAGCTAGAAAGTTGGAAAAAATTTGGAAACCATTTGGCCATTGGTGGTCGGTTGTGTGGCAGCAGCAAGGGTGGAAGAGAAAGTGAAAGGAAAAGTGGTGGGAGGTGGCTGAAATTGTTGTGGGTGGCCGGGAATTTTGGTTGGAGCAAACCTTAGGTGGCTGGAAAATTTCGGGCTCATTCGGAGGAGCTAAGGCCGGCTGTACCAAGGAGAAAGGAAGAGAAAAAAAATTTGAGCCAAGCAAACCCACACTTGGAATAAGTAAGGTAAAAATTCTCTTGGCCCTTAAATCTCTCAATTCAAGTTCTAAATTAGAGATTTAAATGTATTACAAGCTGATTTGTAATGAGCATAAGCTCAATTTAATTTCTGCTTTAGGTCAGATTTTTTTTAGTATGTGCTTGATTAGTTAAGGGTGGTTGATTTATGATTTTAAGCTATGTTTTGATAGATGTTAATTATGAGTTTTTATGTGCTTATTAGTATGATTGCATGCTAGGATATTTAGTAGGTTATATGTTCCCCCAAATCTGCCCAGCAGAATATTAATGGCATGCTAGGGTGCTAGATTGAATTGTGTATGCTATGGTTGGTAGAAACTAGAAACAAGCCAACCCTAACCCTTAAAAATGCAGTTTTATTGTTTGACTTGCATGGACGGGTTTGAGCTTCATGTGAGTTAAAATTGTAACGACCCGCCTAGCATAGGCCGTTACCATACATACATACATACGCATTCATACTTACTTACTTATTTGGCGTAAATAGCGGAATTTTTTTTTTTTTTTTTATAAGGCGCGTACTAGCGCATAACAATATATAAAAACGATGTTTGAAAAACAATCATTATACGAAGAAAAAAAAAACAAAACGCGTAGCGGCTTTATTTCCCACATTTCACAGCTTTCCCTGCCCCGCTCCCCCATCTTGTATCAACAATTGCCCGTAGGTTGCTTACCTACAGCATAGACGTAAGACAGTGAGCTTTCGCTCAGCAAGTACAACTACTAAACCGCGAAACAAAACAAACCTATGCTATCAAAGCGCGTATCATGTCATGACCTAACATAGCATCGTAACATAACGTATCGTGTCGTAACATAGCATAACCTAACATAACATCATAACATAACATATTTTGTCCTAATCATGCATGAGCCAGTTATGCTTGCTTGACTTTTCATAGTTTATCATGTCTTACTTGCTTATCATACTTATCTTACTTATCATACTTATGGGCCCCATAAGTGTACGTACCGGGCACGCAACTATGGAGTGGTTGGGGCGGCCAGTCCATTTCCAACTCAAACCATAGTCCAACCAGACCTGTGAGCGGGTCGGTACGACACAGGCAACTTGCTTGCCATCATACTTGTCTTTTCATTATCTCTTATTTAGAATTTGTGAGCATGCTTCGTGATGTCACACATTCATGAGATATAATCATAACATGCTTCATACCATAACTTCATGCATCATAGACATAACATACATCATGGCATATCAGATCATATATCACATTTCATAAGCATATCTAACATACATCACATCAACTATCATAGCATTCATCGATCATACTTGGGTAAGTATACAACAAAAGCCTATGCTGTAGGCGGAGTTGTACTTACCTCGACTACTATGTCCAGTGAAGTGCTGCTCCACGTCCGGATACAGCTGCAGGCTACTTCCTGCTTGAATGAAGGACATAGGTAAGGGTCTATTACCGAAAAATGTTGGTGACTTAACCAACATGCATACATAGTCTTAGTTGTATGTCCCCTATGCCAAATATCTTACTTGGTTACAATAAGTAACCCTATTGTTCGAGACTAGCCCAAACATGGATTATAACTTATTCGGTTACACTGAGTAACCACATGTGCTAAGCCCATATCCATACGGGTAGGGTTGGGTTACTTATCCTAACCTTGGGCATAAGCTTTAACATTCTTGGTCTATAATCCATTGGGTTATTTCAAATAACCCTAGACCTTAGCTTATCCTATTTTTGGTATCTCGACGGGTTATGTTGGGTAACCCTTAAGGAAATAAGCCTTGGTCAAATCTGATCAACCAAAGTCAACCTTATATGGTCAAACTTGGGCTTTGGGGGTCAAGCCCAATAACTCAGGTATCCTTCCCGGTTACCATCTCTTACTATCTTGCTGCTTATCTACGCTTAAAAATCCGTTTTCCTTTTTCTTGGAAAACTTGGTGATTTTTATTTAAAAATCCATTACTTAACTCATAAAAATACTTAATTCTTAAAATGGGGTCTTAAAATTTATTAAGGGCTGAAAAACTGCCATTGGAACAGTTTTCACAGTAAAAACATTGGGGTTGATGAAAAATACAGTTTTTCTGCTTTGTTTTTAGAAAATCCTGTGCAGGAATTTCTTGTCTCCTACACAGTTTTTAAAATCTAATTTTTATTTAAAAATAAAAATCAAATCTGAAAAAGTTTTCTTCACGAAAGTTTCAGATCTCGAGAAACCCTAAAACTTTCATATTTTGAGAAAAATCCAGTTCGGACTTTATCGTGCCCTAATTCCTTGTTAAACTTTCCTGACCGTGCATGAATCCTGGGCACGGCCAGACTCGGATTTTCATAAAAACCGAGGCCGTTGGAGCCTCATTTTGGAAAACTGTCCACGTTGCTCTCTAGGAAAAATCATTCTCTACAACTTTCGTGTTTTACATTTTCTCAAATTCGGCCTCTAAAGGCCTCAAATTTTCTTTTCCAGAAAATTGGCCAGTTTGTACCCGAACTGGCAGTTTATGTTCTTAAATTCGTTTTACGTCCTAATTCATGCATACTACCTCAACCGACCATAGCGGGAGCCTAATATCACACATGCAAGTGTTTCTAACATTCCAAACCAACCTTCATGAGATTCGATCACGCCAATGCAAACCAATACCGAAATTGCATCACCTAAGGTTTGCATGGTTCTAAATTCACCAATTCCAAATCATTCCATTCATGCTTATTTTCTAGCAACCTAACATACCATTCTAAATCATTATTGCACATATTTAGGGGACATACAATTTATCAAACATCTAGCATGCAATCCTATTAATCAATCAAGCATAAGCATAATAATCAAATTAAAGCTCATAATCAACCACCCTTAGCCTAATCAAGCACAACCTAAACTAGGGCCATAAAATAAATTGAGCTTATGCTCTTACAATTGCTGACTTGTAATACAAATAAACTTCAAATTGAAATCAAATTGAGGAGAATAAGGCCATGGGAGAATTACCTTACTGAACCCTAAGATTGGTTAGGGTTTGGTCCAAAATTTCTGCTCTTCCCTTGCTCCTAACACAATCGGCCACTCCCTAGGACTTGCCCAAAATTTTTCTGTCCTTTGGTTGCTACTCCTCACCAAGTCCAGCCACTAAATCCGGCCACTCCCCCTAGTTTCCAACCACTTTTCTCACCCTTTTTCAGCTCACCCACAACCGGCTCCCTTGGCCAAAAATGGGTCTCCAAAATTTTTCCAACTCTTTTTCTTGTGTTCAAGCTCAAAACCGAATACTATCCCTTGAATTTCCCTCTTGGATTTTGGGTTTTGCTCTATTCTCTCTTGGCTGCCTTTGGTCGGTTTTGGGAGCAGAAAAATGACCATAGTTTAGCTAGATTTTTCCAATTTTTTTGAATAAAAGAGTCACCTATTTATAGGCATTTGAAAACTTTCCAAAATTGCTAATAAGTCCTTGAAAAACTAACTTTTTGCACAAAAGGAGGGTGAGGTGGCCGGCCATTCCCTTGGTGAACAAGGAAATATTATTTCCCTTAATTCCAAAATTCAATTATGATGTCATAATTTGTGGATAAGGTGATGTCATCACCATAAGGCCTTGTTTGGCTTTTTCCTTCAATATGCAGTCCATTTTTGAGCTACACAGATATTTCTAATACTATGTTCACTAATACACAGTACTGCAATATATTCTGCGGTTCAAAATTCATCTGTGTAAAAATGAACTGTATAAAAATTTTCTTATTTCTTTAAGTCCTTTTTGCCCTTAGTATCTAACTTGGTGTGCTTGATTTTTCTATGGTGGTTTTAATCCTAATCATACTAGATTGCCCGTAAAAAAATGGTTTTCACAGTATATTTCCATACTGCTTTGCCATAATACTGTATCGTCAGTTCTTTGACCATTTTAGTCAAACTTTGACTCTCTCGGTCAACTTTGAATTTTCTTGGTCAAACTTTGACCAACATATATCATAGAGTTTTTCATCCTTTTTCACTCAAAAGGTTGTATGCTAATCTAAGCAATCATTTTTGAGTCTTATAAAATCATAAGAACTCACAAATTCAATAAAAACCCTTAACTGGGCTCTTTCATGAATACCTTCATGGCACATAATTAATTCATCTAAAAGGAATTAGTAATATCGAAAAAACTAGGTATTACAATCTACCCCCCTTAAAAATTTTCGTCCTCGAAAATTAGAGCAACAAGGGGTAGTGCTACCTCATCTCATAAGCTACTTCTTAGGTTGCTACTACAACCTCATGGTTTCGTCATAAACCTCAATCATTGAAGTGGTTCTATTTCTAAAGTCCTTCTCTTCCCGATCCATAATTCACACTGGTGTCTCCTTATAAATCAAATCAATTTGAACCTCTACTGGTTCTTGATTAAGTATTTGGGAAGGGACTAGTATGTACTTTTTACTTTTTCTTTTCACATTCGAAACGTGAAAACGTTGTGCATCGAAGCTAACTCTTGCGTTTAAAGCAAGCTTCTGATCCAATTTCCTCTGAAATCCAAGACACGTGATCTTAGCATATCCTCTAGTGTCTGGATGGTTCCTTCCGACTACTCATCAGATTAGGGTGAAATGCCTTACTGCACTTCAATTTCCACCCCATGGACTTATTAAACTTGTCCAAAATCAAGAAGTGACACGCTTATTATGGTCTGAGCTTATTGATTTTGGCACTCTATGCAGTCTAATGATCTGAAATACGCAGATCTCTGCCAATCTTTTCATCAAAAAGGTAGCCTTAACTACGATAAAGTGGGCTGGTTTGGTTAATCTATCCATAATAACCCAAATCGTCTTATTCCCACTTGCAATCCTGGGCAGTTTTACTATAAATTTCATGGTAATTTGTGCCCATTTCCAATCAGGAAGTTTTATTTTCTACAAATCTCCTTCAGGATATCGGTGCTCAGTCCTTCTTTCTGACAATTTACGCACCTTGACCCATATTTTGCCACTTTATTCATCATATTTTGCCATCATAAATCCTTTTGGATGTCCTTGTATATTTGAAAGCTTCAGGGTGTACCGAACACGGCGTCATATGTGCTTTCAACAGTAGCTAATCCTTTAAGAAGTCAAAGTTAGGAACATAATTCCTTTCCTTGAAGTAAATAACACCGTTGGCGGAGGTCCTAACTCCTTGTTCTTTCCGCCAAAAAGTTATACTTTTAGTAAAAAGGAATCCTTTCCTTGATACGACTTAATGGTTTCAAATCTTAAGTGTGAAACTATCGCTATGAGCTCCCAAATCATGCATAGGATAGTTTCTTTCATGAATTCTTAATTGTCATGCCGCATAGGCTGCTATCTACCCATTCTGTATCTGAACAACTTCTAATCCATTTTTAGAAGTGTCACTATAATTCATAAAATTTCCTGCAGCTACATCAGGAATTACTAATATATGCGCACTAGTTAGCTTCTTCTTAAGCTCTTGAAAATTCTTTTTCACCTTTCTAGGTCCATTCAAATTTCTTCCCTTTTCGAGTAAAGGTTGTCAGTGGTGCAAAAATCTTAAAATCCTTCGACGACACGTCTATAATATCCAGTTAAACTAAGAAATTCCTTATTTCCATAATATTCTTAGGTACTGGCCATGTATTGACCATTTCCACCTTTGCAGGGTCTACGGAAGTTCTTTCCTTTAGCACCACATGACACTAGAAACAAATTTTTTTTTTTAAATTCTCATTTGTGAATTCGACATACAGCTTATTTCATTCCAACGTTTCCATCACCATCCTAAGGTGATGTTCATGTTCCTCCTTGGACCTTGAATAAACTGTCATTAATAACGACAATAATGGACTTGTCTAAGTATTCTTTGAACATTCTGTTCAAATAGTCTATAAAATAATTAGGGCATTAGTTAATCCAAACGGCATAACCAAAACTCATAATGCCCATAGCTCGTTCGAAAAACCAGTTTGGAGATATCTAACTCCTTGATCCTAGGCTATTGATAGTCTGATCGTAAATCAACTTTCGAGAATACTTTTGCTCCCCTGAGTTGATCCAGAAGATCGTCAATTCTGGAAAGGGGATACTTGTTCTTGATCGAATCCTATTCAGCTCCCGGAAATCATTACATATGCGTAATGATCCATCCTTCTTCTTCACAACCAAAACAGATGCTTCTCACAGAGAGTGATTCTGCCAGATGGATCCTTTGTCAGGCAGTTCTTGTAACTGCACTTAAAGCTTTCTAAGTTGGCAGATGCCACACAGTAAGGTGCTCTCAATATTGGTGCGGCTCTAAGTAACAACTCAACTTCAACCGAAATTTCCTGTTCCGGTGAAAATCCTGATAAGCCCTTCGGAAAGATATCCACATATTCCTTTATAATGGGAATATCTTACGGCGTTAATTTCCACTTCTCGATCCTTGTTCACTATGTTAGCTAACTATCCTTGGCATCCATTAGCTAACATCATCCAAGCCTTCATTGACGAACTAATCTGGTGGCTGAGGTCCGTACTGTCCGTCGAAGTTACACTCTTCCTCATCGTAAGGGTTGAACGTTATGCAATGCTTTCGACGGTCGATCTTAGCATTGTACTTTCTTAAGAAGTCCATGACTAAGATCACAGCGAAATCCTTAAGCTTGATGAGATCTTCAAATAATTCTTTGCCACATATAACTACGGAAGTATTTCGTGTCCAAAAATGGCACCACAAAATTTCTCCGGATGACAAAGAAATTTTGAAAAGCTATTTTAATCTACCTACACATCTTCCTAATTCCTGGGCAAACTCCGGTGAGTGGCACCAGAATCAAACAGCGCAATAGCTTGATAGGTGGTGATAGAAGTCAAATCTTTCACCACATGCGACGTTCCTGCTTCAACATCTTCCTTGGGTAAGCGTAAATTCTGGCTTGGGGTTCAGGAGCCTCTATTCTGCCTTACGTAATTGAGGGTCCTTCAAGTCTGGCTTGAACTGCATGTAACTAGCGAATATTGGCGTTCCGGTTCGGATAAAGAGGGTTCTGATTCTGATTGTTCTGAGGGCAGTTCCTCTCATAGTGCCCCTCCTTGCCACACAGGTAGCAAGCATTTGATCCCATCCTACCACTCCCGAGTGTTTCTTTCCACACTTCTCGCATATGGGTGGTTAGCGTTATTCCCTCATTTCTCTGATGTTCCTTTTCTTAGGAAATTTCCTTTGTTGACCCTGGCTTGAAAATTCCCTTTCCTCTTGTTCCTTTCAAACTGTTTGGA
>CM046372.1:4892042-4932290 GCA_025413025.1 Ficus hispida | reverse complement strand
AAAAAAATTTGAGCAAGCAACCCACACTTGAATAAGTAAGGTAAAAATTCTCTTGGCCTTAAATCTCTCAATTCAAGTTCTAAATTAGAGATTTAAATGTATTACAAGCTGATTTGTAATGAGCATAAGCTCAATTTAATTTCTGCGTTAGGTCAGATTTTTTTTAGTATGTGCTTGATTAGTTAAGGGTGGTTTATTTATGATTTTAAGCTATGTTTTGATAGATGTTAATTATGAGTTTTTATGTGCTTATTAGTATGATTGCATGCTAGGATATTTAGTAGGTTATATGTTCCCCAAATCTGCCCAGCAGAATATTAATGGCAGCTAGGGTGCTAGATTGAATTGTGTATGCTATGGTTGGTAGAAACTAGAAACAAGCCAACCTAACCCTTAAAAATGCAGTTTTTATTGTTTGACTTGCATGGACGGTTTGACTTCATGTGAGTTAAAATTGTAACGACCCGCCTAGCATAGGCCGTTACCATACATACATACATACGCATTCATACTTACTTACTTATTTGGCGTAAATAGCGGAATTTTTTTTTTTTTTTTATAAGGCGCGTACTAGCGCATAACAATATATAAAAACGATGTTTGAAAAACAATCATTATACAAGAAAAAAAAACAAAACGCGTAGCGGCTTTATTTCCCACATTTCACAGCTTTCCCTGCCCCGCTCCCCCATCTTGTATCAACAATTGCCCGTAGGTTGCTTACCTACAGCATAGACGTAAGACAGTGAGCTTTCGCTCAGCAAGTACAACTACTAAACCGCGAAACAAAACAAACCTATGCTATCAAAGCGCGTATCATGTCATGACCTAACATAGCATCGTAACATAACGTATCGTGTCGTAACATAGCATAACCTAACATAACATCATAACATAACATATTTTGTCCTAATCATGCATGAGCCAGTTATGCTTGCTTGACTTTTCATAGTTTATCATGTCTTACTTGCTTATCATACTTATCTTACTTATCATACTTATGGGCCCATAAGTGTACGTACCGGGCACGCAACTATGGAGTGGTTGGGCGGCCAGTCCATTTCCAACTCAAACCATAGTCCAACCAGACCTGTGAGCGGGTCGGTACGACACAGGCAACTTGCTTGCCATCATACTTGTCTTTTCATTATCTCTTATTTAGAATTTGTGAGCATGCTTCGTGATGTCACACATTCATGAGATATAATCATAACATGCTTCATACCATAACTTCATGCATCATAGACATAACATACATCATGGCATATCAGATCAATCATATCACATTTCATAAGCATATCTAACATACATCACATCAACTATCATAGCATTCATCGATCATACTTGGGTAAGTATACAACAAAAGCCTATGCTGTAGGCGGAGTTGTACTTACCTCGACTACTATGTCCAGTGAAGTGCTGCTCCACGTCCGGATACAGCTGCAGGCTACTTCCTGCTTGAATGAAGGACATAGGTAAGGGTCTATTACCGAAAAATGTTGGTGACTTAACCAACATGCATACATAGTCTTAGTTGTATGTCCCCTATGCCAAATATCTTACTTGGTTACAATAAGTAACCCTATTGTTCGAGACTAGCCCAAACATGGATTATAACTTATTCGGTTACACTGAGTAACCACATGTGCTAAGCCCATATCCATACGGGTAGGGTTGGGTTACTTATCCTAACCTTGGGCATAAGCTTTAACATTCTTGGTCTATAATCCATTAGGTTATTTCAAATAACCCTAGACCTTAGCTTATCCTATTTTTGGTATCTCGACGGGTTATGTTGGGTAACCCTTAAGGAAATAAGCCTTGGTCAAATCTAATCAACCAAAGTCAACCTTATATGGTCAAACTTGGGCTTTGGGGGTCAAGCCCAATAACTCAGGTATCCTTCCGGTTACCATCTCTTACTATCTTGCTGCTTATCTACGCTTAAAAATCCGTTTTCCTTTTCTTGGAAAACTTGGTGATTTTTATTTAAAAATCCATTACTTAACTCATAAAAATACTTAATTCTTAAAATGGGGTCTTAAAATTTATTAAGGGCTGAAAAACTGCCATTGGAACAGTTTTCACAGTAAAAACATTGGGGTTGATGAAAAATACAGTTTTCTGCTTTGTTTTTAGAAAATCCTGTGCAGGAATTTCTTGTCTCCTACACAGTTTTTAAAATCTAATTTTTATTTAAAAATAAAAATCAAATCTGAAAAAGTTTTCTTCACGAAAGTTTCAGATCTCGAGAAACCCTAAAACTTTCATATTTTGAGAAAAATCCAGTTCGGACTTTATCGTGCCCTAATTCCTTGTTAAACTTTCCTGACCGTGCATGAATCCTGGGCACGGCCAGACTCGGATTTTCATAAAAACCGAGGCCGTTGGAGCCTCATTTTGGAAAACTGTCCACGTTGCTCTCTAGGAAAAATCATTCTCTACAACTTTCGTGTTTTACATTTTCTCAAATTCGGCCTCTAAAGGCCTCAAATTTTCTTTTCCAGAAAATTGGCCAGTTTGTACCCGAACTGGCAGTTTATGTTCTTAAATTCGTTTTACGTCCTAATTCATGCATACTACCTCAACCGACCATAGCGGGAGCCTAATATCACACATGCAAGCGTTTCTAACATTCCAAACCAACCTTCATGAGATTCGATCACGCCAATGCAAACCAATACCGAAATTGCATCACCTAAGGTTTGCATGGTTCTAAATTCACCAATTCCAAATCATTCCATTCATGCTTATTTTCTAGCAACCTAACATACCATTCTAAATCATTATTGCACATATTTAGGGGACATACAATTTATCAAACATCTAGCATGCAATCCTATTAATCAATCAAGCATAAGCATAATAATCAAATTAAAGCTCATAATCAACCACCCTTAGCCTAATCAAGCACAACCTAAACTAGGGCCATAAAATAAATTGAGCTTATGCTCTTACAATTGCTGACTTGTAATACAAATAAACTTCAAATTGAAATCAAATTGAGGAGAATAAGGCCATGGGAGAATTACCTTACTGAACCCTAAGATTGGTTAGGGTTTGGTCCAAAATTTCTGCTCTTCCCTTGCTCCTAACACAATCGGCCACTCCCTAGGACTTGCCCAAAATTTTCTGTCCTTTGGTTGCTACTCCTCACCAAGTCCAGCCACTAAATCCGGCCACTCCCCTAGTTTCCAACCACTTTTCTCACCCTTTTTCAGCTCACCCACAACCGGCTCCCTTGGCCAAAAATGGGTCTCCAAAATTTTCCAACTCTTTTCTTGTGTTCAAGCTCAAAACCGAATACTATCCCTTGAATTTCCCTCTTGGATTTTGGGTTTTGCTCTATTCTCTCTTGGCTGCCTTTGGTCGGTTTTGGGAGCAGAAAAATGACCATAGTTTAGCTAGATTTTCCAATTTTTTTGAATAAAAGAGTCACCTATTTATAGGCATTTGAAAACTTTCCAAAATTGCTAATAAGTCCTTGAAAAACTAACTTTTTGCACAAAAGGAGGGTGAGGTGGCCGGCCATTCCCTTGGTGAACAAGGAAATATTATTTCCCTTAATTCCAAAATTCAATTATGATGTCATAATTGTGGATAAGGTGATGTCATCACCATAAGGCCTTGTTTGGCTTTTCCTTCAATATGCAGTCCATTTTTGAGCTACACAGATATTTCTAATACTATGTTCACTAATACACAGTACTGCAATATATTCTGCGGTTCAAAATTCATCTGTGTAAAAATGAACTGTATAAAAATTTTCTTATTTCTTTAAGTCCTTTTTGCCCTTAGTATCTAACTTGGTGTGCTTGATTTTTCTATGGTGGTTTTAATCCTAATCATACTAGATTGCCCGTAAAAAATGGTTTTCACAGTATATTTCCATACTGCTTTGCCATAATACTGTATCGTCAGTTCTTTGACCATTTTAGTCAAACTTTGACTCTCTCGGTCAACTTTGAATTTTCTTGGTCAAACTTTGACCAACATATATCATAGAGTTTTCATCCTTTTTCACTCAAAAGGTTGTATGCTAATCTAAGCAATCATTTTGAGTCTTATAAAATCATAAGAACTCACAAATTCAATAAAAACCCTTAACTGGGCTCTTTCATGAATACCTTCATGGCACATAATTAATTCATCTAAAAGGAATTAGTAATATCGAAAAAACTAGGTATTACAATCTACCCCCTTAAAAATTTCGTCCTCGAAAATTAGAGCAACAAGGGTAGTGCTACCTCATCTCATAAGCTACTTCTTAGGTTGCTACTACAACCTCATGGTTTCGTCATAAACCTCAATCATTGAAGTGGTTCTATTTCTAAAGTCCTTCTCTTCCCGATCCATAATTCACACTGGTGTCTCCTTATAAATCAAATCAATTTGAACCTCTACTGGTTCTTGATTAAGTATTTGGGAAGGGACTAGTATGTACTTTTTACTTTTTCTTTTCACATTCGAAACGTGAAAACGTTGTGCATCGAAGCTAACTCTTGCGTTTAAAGCAAGCTTCTGATCCAATTTCCTCTGAAATCCAAGACACGTGATCTTAGCATATCCTCTAGTGTCTGGATGGTTCCTTCCGACTACTCATCAGATTAGGGTGAAATGCCTTACTGCACTTCAATTTCCACCCCATGGACTTATTAAACTTGTCCAAAATCAAGAAGTGACACGCTTATTATGGTCTGAGCTTATTGATTTGGCACTCTATGCAGTCTAATGATCTGAAATACGCAGATCTCTGCCAATCTTTTCATCAAAAAGGTAGCCTTAACTACGATAAAGTGGGCTGGTTTGGTTAATCTATCCATAATAACCCAAATCGTCTTATTCCCACTTGCAATCCTGGGCAGTTTTACTATAAATTTCATGGTAATTTGTGCCCATTTCCAATCAGGAAGTTTTATTTTCTACAAATCTCCTTCAGGATATCGGTGTCAGTCCTTCTTTCTGACAATTTACGCACCTTGACCCATATTTTGCCACTTTATTCATCATATTTTGCCATCATAAATCCTTTTGGATGTCCTTGTATATTTGAAAGCTTCAGGGTGTACCGAACACGGCGTCATATGTGCTTTCAACAGTAGCTAATCCTTTAAGAAGTCAAAGTTAGGAACATAATTCCTTTCCTTGAAGTAAATAACACCGTTGGCGGAGGTCCTAACTCCTTGTTCTTTCCGCCAAAAAGTTATACTTTTAGTAAAAAGGAATCCTTTCCTTGATACGACTTAATGGTTTCAAAATCTTAAGTGTGAAACTATCGCTATGAGCTCCCAAATCATGCATAGGATAGTTTCTTTCATGAATTCTTAATTGTCATGCCGCATAGGCTGCTATCTACCCATTCTGTATCTGAACAACTTCTAATCCATTTTTAGAAGTGTCACTATAATTCATAAAATTTCCTGCAGCTACATCAGGAATTACTAATATATGCGCACTAGTTAGCTTCTTCTTAAGCTCTTGAAAATTCTTTTTCACCTTTCTAGGTCCATTCAAATTTCTTCCCTTTTCGAGTAAAGGTTGTCAGTGGTGCAAAAATCTTAAAAATCCTTCGACGACACGTCTATAATATCCAGTTAAACTAAGAAATTCCTTATTTCCATAATATTCTTAGGTACTGGCCATGTATTGACCATTTCCACCTTTGCAGGGTCTACGGAAGTTCTTTCCTTTAGCACCACATGACACTAGAAACAAATTTTTTTTTTAAATTCTCATTTGTGAATTCGACATACAGCTTATTTCATTCCAACGTTTCCATCACCATCCTAAGGTGATGTTCATGTTCCTCCTTGGACCTTGAATAAACTGTCATTAATAACGACAATAATGGACTTGTCTAAGTATTCTTTGAACATTCTGTTCAAATAGTCTATAAAATAATTAGGGCATTAGTTAATCCAAACGGCATAACCAAAACTCATAATGCCCATAGCTCGTTCGAAAAACCAGTTTGGAGATATCTAACTCCTTGATCCTAGGCTATTGATAGTCTGATCGTAAATCAACTTTCGAGAATACTTTTGCTCCCCTGAGTTGATCCAGAAGATCGTCAATTCTGGAAAGGGGATACTTGTTCTTGATCGAAATCCTATTCAGCTCCCGGAAATCATTACATATGCGTAATGATCCATCCTTCTTCTTCACAACCAAAACAGATGCTTCTCACAGAGAGTGATTCTGCCAGATGGATCCTTTGTCAGGCAGTTCTTGTAACTGCACTTAAAGCTTTCTAAGTTGGCAGATGCCACACAGTAAGGTGCTCTCAATATTGGTGCGGCTCTAAGTAACAACTCAACTTCAACCGAAATTTCCTGTTCCGGTGAAAATCCTGATAAGCCCTTCGGAAAGATATCCACATATTCCTTTATAATGGGAATATCTTACGGCGTTAATTTCCACTTCTCGATCCTTGTTCACTATGTTAGCTAACTATCCTTGGCATCCATTAGCTAACATCATCCAAGCCTTCATTGACGAACTAATCTGGTGGCTGAGGTCCGTACTGTCCGTCGAAGTTACACTCTTCCTCATCGTAAGGGTTGAACGTTATGCAATGCTTTTCGACGGTCGATCTTAGCATTGTACTTTCTTAAGAAGTCCATGACTAAGATCACAGCGAAATCCTTAAGCTTGATGAGATCTTCAAATAATTCTTTGCCACATATAACTACGGAAGTATTTCGTGTCCAAAAATGGCACCACAAAATTTCTCCGGATGACAAAGAAATTTTGAAAAGCTATTTTAATCTACCTACACATCTTCCTAATTCCTGGGCAAACTCCGCGTGAGTGGCACCAGAATCAAACAGCGCAATAGCTTGATAGGTGGTGATAGAAGTCAAATCTTTCACCACATGCGACGTTCCTGCTTCAACATCTTCCTTGGGTAAGCGTAAATTCTGGCTTGGGGTTCAGGAGCCTCTATTCTGCCTTACGTAATTGAGGGTCCTTCAAGTCTGGCTTGAACTGCATGTAACTAGCGAATATTGGCGTTCCGGTTCGGATAAAGAGGGTTCTGATTCTGATTGTTCTGAGGGCAGTTCCTCTCATAGTGCCCCTCCTTGCCACACAGGTAGCAAGCATTTGATCCCATCCTACACACTCCCGAGTGTTTCTTTCCACACTTCTCGCATATGGGTGGTTAGCGTTATTCCCCTCATTTTCTCTGATGTTCCTTTTCTTAGGAAATTTCCTTTGTTGACCCTGGCTTGAAAAATTCCCTTTCCTCTTGTTCCTTTCAAACTGTTTGGAACCTTACGCAGGGTTACTAGTTTAGTCCTTCGGGAATGCTTCCGAACCTTGTCGAGGCTGTGTTGGCTTCGCTACAGCCTTCTCCTTCCTTTTCATCTTAAAGATTTGAGCCCTAACTTCCCTATCCTGGTTATCCAATACTCGGCTCTTATTGCCCGACTTATGAAATCGAACGAACACCAGGGTAAGCGGCTACTACCAGCACTCACGTGCTTGGCACTGTCCGTTCGAAACATCTACATCATTCTCCTTACCTTCTCCGTTTCACTCGGTACCAAATCCGAGCATAACCGAGCTAATTGCTCAAACTTTTTGACATCCTACATTACTGTCATTAACCCTTGTCTAAAATTCACGAACTCATCTTGTTGAGTGGCGAGGATTACTCTATTGTAGTACATCGTACGGAATTCAGTCACAAAATCTTGCCAACTCATGATTGTGACATCGCGACGCATTCGTATAGTCATCCACTGGTGCCGCGCGTCCTTCTTAAGAGCAAAAGAAGCACATAAAACTTTCTCCTACTCTGTTAACCGCAAAAAATACAAAATGACTTGTATAACGGTTAACCAGTTATCGGCAGCTATTGGATCAGTCGATCCTTCAAACTCAAGCGCTTTCATCCGCCTAAATCATTCGTACAGCAAGTCTTCTCGTACTAGCTGTAGATTTACTTGTCCTCTAATGGTTGCCATCGGAATTTCAGCATTCCGGGGTATTTCTGGCTGGACCTCTTGTTGAGCATTCAGGTAAACATCCGGTACCTGAGGTGCTACTGGGGGTTCTTGATGAGCTCGAGGTGGAACCTCGTCAACTTGGGGTCTTTGGTTCATCCGAACTATCTGCTCTTGGAGTCGATTCGACTCTCGCTGTTGTTCGACCAACAGTCGTTGCAAACTTGCTACAATGGTTACGAAATCTGATTCGGGAGGATTAAGAGGTACTATTCTTCACAGGCGTACCATCTTATAATCATAAGAAAAGATATTATCGTACTGTTAATATCCTTTCTTCCATGCATGACTTATCGTATCATACTTATCATACACATCATGCCATAACATAATGGCATCATCGTATCACATCAGATACTTAACATAACATAACTTTCATGATCATAACATAACTTTCATACTCATAATATAACTTTTCATAACATAACATAACTTTTCATGACATATCCTTGTCATGTATCCCGTGTTCGCACGGTCTTTTAGTACTCATACAGAAGTACCTTATTCATATTATTTCATATGTACATACCATGTACCTCATAATTTACCATACTGTAAATATATATATTTCATCATACTGCATATACATATTGATCACATCATACTGGGCCTATATATCTATATATATACAAGGCCAAACTATGATGGAAGTGCCTAACACTTCCTTATCGTACATAAGCCTATTTTAAATATAATAAGCTAGTACAATCGGCTTATGATCAAAATAACTATACTTGGTCAAACCAAGTCTAAACTATAACCTAAATCGTGATTACTAACGAAGCATCGGAATCAGCGTCCCAATCGTTATTGCCGAGTAGTATCTCCTCGGGATCATCGTCGAGATCATCCATATCCTTATCCTCGTCGTCACTAGAGATGTCCATAAATGTAGGATCTTCCGATGGGTCTACTGGAGCAACTATGTCGTCGGCGGCGTCCTCCGCGTCCATCTGATCTTCAGTCTCCTGGGCTGGTTCCTCCTGTACGGGGACAGTAGGGGTCGGATCCTCAGGGAACATCTGTCCTATCTCATACTGTGACTCTCTTAACCCGGCATTGTCGACAGGCACCTGGTCATCATCTACATAAGCATCGACCGGAATCATATGCGCGATAAGCTCCGCCTCCAAAATATCGTTAATCATACTGCCGACTGTCCTCTCAAGCATAGGCGTCGGAACAAACTGTCGGATATGGGGAGGTAACCCATTCCGTAAAATTTCTAAAGCTTGCAGATCAGGGCTGGGTAAATCCTGCGGAACATGTGGTAGCATAGCCTCCTGGAATCTCTAACATAGTGACTCATGGACTCCTGGGGGTACGCATGACAGTCCTTGACATAACTTAAATATCGCGTGCGCTGCATATCCCGATAAATCTCGGGTTACGATACGGCTCACCGGCTTCCTCATCAGGCATCGGCCTATAACGTGTACTAATTAACATACGAAAATGAGCCCATGAATGACTAGGCATCTGTCTCTCGCCCAGTGTCATCCACCAATGTCGTACGTCAGCTATCAAGCACCGACTGGCTAGAGAAACCTGCAAATGGTCCTCGATATGACAGATATGGAAAACCAACTCCATATCATATAGCCAGGCTGCTACTGATACTGATCGTCTTGTACCATCGAACAGTAGAGGATGCGATTCGTAAAATGATTTTATCGCGTCTCGATCCGCATTTACGCGAGCAGGATTGTTCGCCAAAAATATGTATGCGAAAATACTACGCAAGTGCACGTAATCGAGCAAGTAATATAATAGTGAGTAGAGTATCGTATCCACAGGGATTGAATTATCAAAATTGATTATAGAAAACAATCGGTTTAAAACAAATTGGGAATTGATTTGAATAATAAAATTATAAAAACTGAATATAAATGAATGGGTATAGTTTAAAATGTAAACAAAAGATTAAACGTGATAATAACAAAGGCTTAGGTTATGAATCAATGATGGGTCATAGCTAGAATTATAGATTTCCCCTTAGTTGCAAATCTGACTACAAATGCTATAGGAAATGCTGCAGCAAAGTTATCCAGTCAACTAAAATTCTGCACTATCCTCTTCCGAAAGATGTTGTGCTTCCAGTTCTTCAAACCAAAATTAACATATCCCTATGCATCTCAGTTGTTCCAAACATAACATTAAGCGTCAATTTTAACATGTTGTACAAGAAAACAATATATTCCTATACCGTTCACTTATATTATCCAAGTTAAATCCAACCAAAATTAACCTTCCCAGAATTAATTTTAGTTTGTATATTCTATCAATTGATGGCCAGTCAATCAACAAAAATTAAACAATAACGAAACGCTTGAATAACCCGAATAAACTTCACTACAAAATTAACTCAACATCTAAATCTTCATTGCAACCTTGGTTCCATCAATAATCCTAGCTAGAGGGTTTAGTTCATGTTCAAATTAAAGAAATTACAAATATAAATCTCACTCCACATATTCATCAATTCAACGAAAGAAAATCAAAAGATTAAGAAAAGGTTTAGAAGGAACTGAAAAATTTGAGAGATCTTCAGCACAGAACAAATCTCTTTCTCTGATATTTCCGTTGTCTCCCACTTTTTCGTCCTCTCTCCCTTTTCTTCGTCTTCCTCTTTCTCTCTCCCAATTCTCTGTTTTCGGCTCTCTGCTCTTTTTTTTTCTTGCCCAGAAACGACTGCCTATTGCCCAGAAAACAGCTGCTCCTTTTAATTGTTAACTTTCCCTTTTTATTCCAATCCTCCCAAAAGATGCCCTAGCTCCACGTGCCTTCTTGGTTGCTAAGATTAGTAACCTTTTCACAGCTGTCATGCACAAATATAATGAGCAAATAAGTCTTTGCCAGCTGTAAGGCAACACCAAAATTAAACACAAAATAATATGCCAAAAGTCAAAATTAACTACAACTTTTTACCCATCCTCTAACTAAAGGAAACTAATTAAAATTATATAAAATACTAAAACTAAGGCTTATTATCTTGAAATAACAACAATTAATAAGCTTAAAAGAATGTTAAATAACTCTATTTCATAGAGTTATCACACCCCCAAACTTGTTTCATTGCTCGTCCTCGAGTGATGCCAAAATAAACACAAAACACAACACACAAAAAGAAAAACTCAAAACACAAAACAAACAATTGCTCTGGATGCTAAACAAGTTGATTCTTCAATCTCAGAAGTGCTTCTTAATTTCTAGCTCATAGTCAAAATCCGCATTCATTAAGCATCAGTATCCATTCTAACTGAATTCACTCCCAAATGAGACTCCTCTAAAGGTGTATGTGTGTGACTATAGTTAAGCATCCTTGAATTACTCAGGTAATTTAGACCAAGATCATTGAGCCTAGATAATGATTCAATAGGCTGATTGCATAACTCCTTCTCCACTAATAGCAGTTTACCAAACACCTGAGATTAAACATGTTTCACTAATTACTGCTTAAGGCTTTGTACAGGGTGCATGCTTTTTTTTTTTTTTTTTTTTTTTTTTGAATCTTCATGTCACTGTTACCTTTTTACGCGAATGTCAACATTGGTGATGAAGACACCCGGTTACTCAGCAACGTCACTAATCAGATTTACTATAGCCTACTCATATTCAGAACCACTTTTTGACGCAAAAGTACACATGGGGCTCATGTTACTCCTGGTTACTAGGCAATTCCAAATAGCGGAATAGTTTTTTTTTTTTTTTTTTTTTTTTAACCCCCTCAAATAACAGCCCTTTTTGAAATATCCATACTCAAAACAAATATCAATTCATCCCAGGATACTTGGCTCCTTACCGCTTCGCCTCGAAGGTTTCATACAATCAGTTCTCAAATCCCAAACTCTCACTGTGATTTAAAATATCCTAATTTTTTCAAACGAAACACAAAGCTATAGTATAATGTGCATCATTTAAGCAATCTCATTTAAGGAGCAAACCAATAATAAACATCAACCACACTTAACTCATGCCAATTCATTCCATATTCTGAGAATTTCAAAACACTATTACTCTTTATAGAATTTCCTCAAACCAACTTTGCTATAGCAAAACCAGAGCAAACAAAACATTTTAATTTTTAAAATTTTTTTATTATTATTTTTTTTGTTTATTATTTTTATTATTATTTTTATTATTATTTTTTTAAACAAAAACAAAACAAACTCATACCAACAAATCAAACTCCCTACCCCCAAACTTAAAATCAGCAGTGTCCTCACTGTTGGAACAAAACAACACAAAACAGAACAAAAACAACAAAACAAAACAGAACACTATAAAACTAAGAAAAAGATAAAGGTAGAAACTTCCTGATTTGGTGGGTCGCTGGACTGGCTGTGTGAGATGTGAATCCGTGACTAGAGTGGTGGCTGATTGCGGTTTAGCGGTTGAAGTGGTGGAGGCGGCTTAGCGGCGAGCTGGCTCTACGTGGGCTTGGCAGTTGGTGTCGCGTCGGTGCAGCTGGTTTCAGTGCAGCGTTGTCGTGAGTTGGTCAGAAATGGAGCGGTGCGGCTGGTCGGCGCTGAAGAAGAAAACAGAAAGGAAGTGGGGCCTGTAGAGTGGCGGATTTTTTTTTTTTTTTTTTTTTTTGCTACAGCTTTGCTATAGCATTTCCCATAGCATTTCAATATAGATTGCTCCTCAATTCTGCCCAACTTTGCTGCAGCTTTGCTGTAGCATTTCCTGCAGCATTTCAATACAGATTGCTCCTTAATTCTGCCCAACTTTGCTGCAGCTTTGCTGTAGCATTTCCTGCAGCATTTCAATACAGATTGCTCTCCAGTTCTGCCCGATTTTTCTGCAGCTTTGTTGTAGCAATCTGATTCATCATAAAGAAATGCTGTAGCAAAATCACCAGAATCTGCTGCAAACCTAGCACCAAAGAAATGAAAAGAAAAAATAAAAACTTAAGAGCAGAATGGAACAAAAATTAGACTAAAAATCAATAAAAATAGCAAATCAAATGTAATTAAAGAAATTGAGAATATAGGGTTGCCTCCCTCAAGCGCTTGTTTTAGAGTCTTCAGCCTGACTATGCGGTATTTCAGGCATCCTATAGCGAGATAGAAGGATTCTGACGGCTGAAACCATCACCCCAGTAATGTTTAAGTCGCTGTCCATTAACCTTGAAAGTTCTCCCTGAGTTCTCTGCCGCATGTCTTTCTGACAAATAATTTTTTATACAGCAAAACCTCCAAAGTGCAGATGATGTCCTGTGAATCCAGCTTTTTTTTCACTTTTTCTTTCTGCTACCACTATCCCTCAAGTGTGTAGGTAAAGGTTTTGGTTCCAAAGCAGGTGGTTCTTTGACGGATGATTTATGTGATTTAAGGGTCCTTTCTAATAACTCGAGGGACTCAAATTGCTTCCCAACTCTAACTGCTGTATGTTTGCTCTCCATCCAAGACACTTGATTATCACTAGCTTCCTCATCTTCATCTGACACAGCCAAATCATCTTCATTTATCATCTTTGGAGAGCATTTCTTCTCAAACTCAGTAGCCACTAGTGAATCCAGAATATTGATGGCTGAACACTCCTCAACATCATCAGCAAAATGCATAGCCTTGAAGACGTTGAAGGTAACCTGTTGATCGTGAACTCTCATGGTCAATTCACCCTTCTGTACATCTATCAAGGTCCTGCCAGTAGCCAAAAATGGTCTTCCCAGTATAATTGGCACGTCCTTATCTGCCTCATAATCTAGCACAATAAAATCTGCTGGAAAAATGAATTTGTCCACTTGCACTAGCACATCTTCAATTTTTCCTTCCGGATGAGCCAAGGATCTGTCAGCTAATTGGAGAGTTACTGTTGTAGGTCTTGCTTCCCCAATTCCCAGTTTTTTAAAGATAGACATGGGCATCAAATTTACACTTGCTCCTAGGTCACATAATGCCCTTCCAAAGTACCGGTTCCCAATGGAGCATGGTATGGTGAAACTGCCAGGATCTTCCAGCTGAGGTGGCAGCTTGTTCTTCAATATCGCACTGCACTCTTCAGTTAGTGCCACCATCTCGAACTCACCTAGCCTTCGTTTCTTTGAAAGAATGTCTTTCATGAATTTAACATAGCTAGGCATCTGTTCCAAAGCTTCCACAAGTGGAATGTTGATGTGCAGCTGCTTAAACACATCTAAAAACTTTTTGAATTGCTTGTCCTGCTTTTGATTCTGAAATCGTTGCGGAAATGGTGGTGGAGGTCTCTCTGATCTGCTCTGCTGTAGCTTTGCTGTAGCATTTCGCTCTGCCGTGACTTTCTGATCTGCTTCATTTTCTGATTGTGGACTTGGCTGATTTTGGATTGAAGAGGGTTCTGTATCTTGAGCAGGTTGTCGGATTGGTTGATCAACTTGTCTGCCATTCCGAAGTGTAATTGCCTTGCAATGCTCATTGCCATCTCTTCTGGGGTTCTCTGTATCGCTAGGAAGCGATACTCGGGGCCTATTGTTCAAAGCATTAGCTAGCTGCCCCACCTGATTCTCCAAACTCCTCAGCGATGCAGCTTGACTCTAAATAATGACTGATTGATTCTGAATGATCGCATCATTCTTCACCATGTATTCCTTGAGCAGTGCCTCAATAGGATTCGGTTGTTCATGAAGCGGATGTCTTTGTTGCTGCTGTTGAAAACCTGGTGGGTGTGTCGGTTTATTCAGCCCTGCTGAAGAACTAGCTCCTTGATCACCCCAAGAAAAATTCGAATGCTGCCTCCACCCTGGGTTGTAAGTGTTGGAATATGTATTGTTATTTCTGTTGAAATTATTCACATAACAAACTGAAGCTGGGTTAGCTGGGCAATTCTCAAATGAATGACCTTCACCACAATAAACACACACAACTTCCATTGCCTGCACCGAATTTGCCCCTGCTGCCATATTCATGGACTTCAATATGTTGGACAATGAAGATACTTGAGCTGTCAAAGCTGTAACGGCATCTACCTCATGAACTCCCGCTACACGCCTTCCCGTAGAAACTCTCTCGGTAGGCCACTGGTAGTTGTTGTTAGACATTCTCTCCAAAATCTCGTAAGCTTCATTGTAAGACTTCATCAAAAGGGCTCCATTTGCAGACGCATCCACCATACTCCGAGTTTGAGCATTAAGACCATTGTAAAAAGTCTCCATTTGGATCCAATGGGGAAGTCCGTGGTATGGGCATTTTCTAAGCAACTCTTTAAAACGCTCCCATGCTTCATAAAGAGCCTCTCCATCTATTTGCCGAAACGATGTGATGTCATTCCGAAGTTTGGCATTTTTGTTCGGAGGAAAATACCTCACCAGAAATTTCTCAGCCAAATCAATCCATGTTGCTACAGAATCCGGTGGTAAAGAATTCAACCAAGCTATAGCTCTGTCTCGTATAGAATAAGGAAATAACTTGAGTCGAAGTGCCTCTTCAGTTACACCATGAAGCTTGAAAGAATCACTCACTTCCATAAACAATCTCAGGTGCAAATGAGGATCTTCAGTAGGCATCCCGCAGAATTGACCCACTGTTTGGAGCATTTGAAACATCACCGGCTTCAACTCAAAGTGTTGGGCTTGAATTTCTGGTCGAACAATGCTAGGATGCAGCCCGTGCAACATAGGGACCGCATAATCCCTTATTGCTCTGTCTCTGTCATCTGCGATTGCTGCAGCATTGTTGGCAACGTTATTTCCTCCTACACCTTCAGCCCTTCCTTCCATTCTAGCAACACCTAATTGTTCTCTTCTTCTTACTCTGAAAGTTCTTTCAATTTCTGGATCAAGGGGAACTAAATCTGCGTCCCTCGGCCTGTTCATGCAAGAAAACCACACCTGCAAAGACAAAAATCAGAGTTTAATTAAATAAAGAATAGCAAATTAAAAGGAAAATAATTGATTTCTATAATAGCAATTTTCAATAATATCAATCCCCGGCAACGGCGCCAAAAACTTGTTCGCCAAAAATATGTATGCGAAAATACTACGCAAGTGCACGTAATCGAACAAGTAATATAATAGTGAGTAGAGTATCGTATCCACAGGGATTGAATTATCAAAATTGATTATAGAAAACAATCGGTTTAAAACAAATTGGGAATTGATTTGAATAATAAAATTATAAAAACTGAATATAAATGAATGGGTATAGTTTAAAATGTAAACAAAAGATTAAACATGATAATAACAAAGGCTTAGGTTATGAATCAATGATGGGTGATAGCTAGAATTATAGATTTCCCCTTAGTTGTAAATCTGACTACAAATGCTATAGGAAATGCTGCAGCAAAGTTATCCAGTCAACTAAAATTCTGCACTATCCTCTTCCGAAAGATGTTGTGCTTCCAGTTCTTCAAACCAAAATTAACATATCCCTATGCATCTCAGTTGTTCCAAACATAACATTAAGCGTCAATTTTAACATGTTGTACAAGAAAACAATATATTCCTATACCGTTCACTTATATTATCCAAGTTAAATCCAACCAAAATTAACCTTCCCAGAATTAATTTTAGTTTGTATATTCTATCAATTGATGGCCAGTCAATCAACAAAAATTAAACAATAACGAAACGCTTGAATAACCCGAATAAACTTCACTACAAAATTAACTCAACATCTAAATCTTCATTGCAACCTTGGTTCCATCAATAATCCTAGCTAGACGGTTTAGTTCATGTTCAAATTAAAGAAATTACAAATATAAATCTCACTCCACATATTCATCAATTCAACGAAAGAAAATCAAAAGATTAAGAAAAGGTTTAGAAGGAACTGAAAAATTTGAGAGATCTTCAGCACAGAACAAATCTCTTTCTCTGATATTTCCGTTGTCTCCCACTTTTTCGTCCTCTCTCCCTTTTCTTCGTCTTCCTCTTTCTCTCTCCCAATTCTCTGTTTTCGGCTCTCTGCTCTTTTTTTTTCTTGCCCAGAAACGACTGCCTATTGCCCAGAAAACAGCTGCTCCTTTTAATTGTTAACTTTCCCTTTTTATTCCAATCCTCCCAAAAGATGCCCTAGCTCCACGTGCCTTCTTGGTTCTAAGATTAGTAACCTTTTCACAGCTGTCATACACAAATATAATGAGCAAATAAGTCTTTGCCAGCTGTAAGGCAACACCAAAATTAAACACAAAATAATATGCCAAAAGTCAAAATTAACTACAACTTTTTACCCATCCTCTAACTAAAGGAAACTAATTAAAATTATATAAAATACTAAAACTAAGGCTTATTATCTTGAAATAACAACAATTAATAAGCTTAAAAGAATGTTAAATAACTCTATTTCATAGAGTTATCAAGGATCCATATCGCCGCGTCTATCGTAACATATTCCCAGCATAAATATTTGCATATATTTAAAAATATAAATTTAACTTACAATGATAGTGGCGATGGCAGGCAGACTGTGAAATTGTATAGCAGGAAACCTGTCTCTGATACCAACTCTGTAACGACCCGCCTAGCACAGGCCGTTACCATACATACATACATACATACGCATTCATACTTACTTACATATTTGGCGTAAACAGCGGAAATTTTTTTTTTTTTTAATAAGGCGCGTACTAGCGCATAACAATATATAAAAACGATGTTTGAAAAACAATCATTATACGAAAAAAAAAACAAAACGCGTAGCGGCTTTATTTCCCACATTTCACAGCTTGCCCTGCCCCACTCCCCCATCTTGTATCAACAATTGCCCGTAGGTTGCTTACCTACAGCATAGACGTAAGACAGTGAGCTTTCGCCCAGCAAGTACAACTACTAAACCGCGAAACAAAACAAACCTATGCTATCAAAGCGCGTATCATGTCATGACCTAACATAGCATCGTAACATAACGTATCGTGTCGTAACATAGCATAACCTAACATAGCATCGTAACATACATCTCGTGTCCTAACTTAACATAACATCGTAACATAACGTATCGTGTCGTAACATAGCATAACCTAACATAACATCATAACATAACATATTTTGTCCTAATCATGCATGAGCCAGTTATGCTTGCTTGACTTTTCATAGTTTATCATGTCTTACTTGCTTATCATACTTATCTTACTTATCATGCTTATGGGCCCCATAAGTGTACGTACCGGGCGCGCAACTATGGAGTGGTTGGGGCGGCCAGTCCATTTCCAACTCAAACCATAGTCTAACCCAACCTGTGAGCGGGTCGGTATGACACAGGCAACTTGCTTGCCATCATACTTGTCTTTTCGTTATCTCTTATTTAGAATTTGTAAGCATGCTTCATGATGTCACACATTGATGAGATATAATCATAACTTCATGCATCATAGACATAACATACATCATGGCATATCAGATCATATAACATTATCATATCACATTTCATAAGCATATCTAACATACATCACATCAACTATCATAGCATTCATCGATCATACTTGGGTAAGTATACAACAAAAGCCTATGCTGTAGGCGGAGTTGTACTTGCCTCGACTACTATGTCCAGTGAAGTACTGCTCCACGTCCGGATACAGCTGCAGGCTACTTCCTGCTTGAATGAAGGACATAGGTAAGGGTCTATTACTGAAAAATGTTGGTGACTTAACCAACATGCATACATAGTCTTAGTTGTATGTCCCCTATGCCAAATATCTTACTTGGTTACAATAAGTAACCCTATTGTTCGAGACTAGCCCAAACATGGATTATAACTTATTCGGTTACATTGAGTAACCATATGTGCTAAGCCCATATCTATACGGGTAGGGTTGGGTTACTTATCCTAATCTTGGGCATAAGCTTTAACATTCTTGGTCTATAACCATTGGGTTATTTCAAATAACCCTAGACCTTAGCTTATCCTATTTTTGGTATCTCGACGGGTTATGTTGGGTAACCCTTAAGGAAATAAGCCTTGGTCAAATCTGATCAACCAAAGTCAACCTTATATGGTCAAACTTGGGCTTTGGGGGTCAAGCCCAATAACTCGGGTATCCTTCCCGGTTACCATCTCTTACTATCTTGCTCCTTATCTACGCTTAAAAATCCGTTTTCGTTTTTCTTGGAAAACTTGGTGATTTTTATTTAAAAATCCATTGCTTAACTCATAAAAATACTTAATTCTTAAAATGGGGTCTTAAAATTTATTAAGGGCTGAAAACTGCCATTGGAACAGTTTTCACAGTAAAAACATTGGGGTTGATGAAAAATACAGTTTTTCTGCTTTGTTTTTAGAAAATCCTGTGCAGGAATTTCTTGTCTCCTACACAGTTTTTAAAATCCAATTTTTATTTAAAAATACAAATCAAATCTGGAAAAGTTTTCTTCACAAAAGTTTCAGATCTCGAGAAACCCTAAAACTTTCATATTTTGAGAAAAATCCAGTTCGGACTTTATCGTGCCCTAATTCCTTGTTAAACTTTCCTGACCGTGCATGAATCCTGGGCACGGCCAGGCTCGGATTTTCATAAAAACCGAGGCCGTTGGAGCCTCATTTTGGAAAAATTCCACATTACTCCCTAGGAAAAATCATTCTCTACAACTTTCGTGTTTTACGTTTTCTCAAATTCGGCCTCTAAAGGCCTCAAATTTTCTTTTCCAGAAAACTGGCCAGTTTGTACCCGAACTGGCAGTTTATGTTCTTAAATTCGTTTTACGTCCTAATTCGTGCATACTACCTCAACCGACCACAGCGGGAGCCTAATATCACACATGCAAGCATTTCTAACGTTCTAAACCAACCTTCATGAGATTCGATCACGCCAATGCAAACCAATACCGAAATTGCATCACCTAAGGTTTGCATGGTTCTAAATTCACCAATTCCAAATCATTCCATTCATGCTTATTTTCTAGCAACCTAACATACCATTCTAAATCATTATTGCACATATTTAGGGGACATACAATTTATCAAACATCTAGCATGCAATCCTATTAATCAATCAAGCATAAGCATAATAATCAAATTAAAGCTCATAATCAACCACCCTTAGCCTAATCAAGCACAACCTAAACTAGGGCCATAAAATAAATTGAGCTTATGCTCTTACAATTGCTGACTTCTAATACAAATAAACTTCAAATTGAAATCAAATTGAGGAGAATAAGGCCATGGGAGAATTACCTTAGTGAACCCTAAGATTGGTTAGGGTTTGGTCCAAAATTTCTGCACCTCCCTCGCTCCTAACACAGCCGGCCACTCCCTAGGACTTGCCCAAAATTTTTCTGTCCTTTGGTTGCTACTCCTCACCAAGTCCAGCCACTAAATCCGGCCACTCCCCCTAGTTTCCAACCACTTTTCTCACCCTTTTTCAGCTCACCCACAACCGGCTCCCTTGGCCAAAAATGGGTCTCCAAAATTTTTCCAACTCTTTTTCTTGTGTTCAAGCTCAAAACCGAACACTATCCCTTGAATTTCCCTCTTGGATTTGGGTTTTGCTCTATTCTCTCTTGGCTGCCTTTGGTCGGTTTTGGGAGCAGAAAAATGACCATAGTTTAGCTAGATTTTTCCAATTTTTTTGAATAAAAGAGTCACCTATTTATAGGCATTTGAAAACTTTCCAAAATTGCTAATAAGTCCTTGAAAAACTAACTTTTTGCACAAAAGGAGGGTGAGGTGGCCGGCCATTCCCTTGGTGAACAAGGAAATATTATTTTCCTTAATTCCAAAATTCAATTATGATGTCATAATTTGTGGATAAGGTGATGTCATCACCATAAGGCCTTGTTTGGCTTTTTCCTTCAATATGCAGTCCATTTTTGAGCTACACAGATATTTCTAATACTGTGTTCACTAATACACAGTACTGCAATATATTCTGCGGTCCAAAATTCATCTGTGTAAAAATGAACTGTATAAAAATTTTCTTATTTCTTTAAGTCCTTTTTGCCCTTAGTATCTAACTTGGTGTGCTTGATTTTTCTATAGTGGTTTTAATCCTAATCATACTAGATTGCCCGTAAAAAAACGGTTTTCACAGTATATTTCCATACTGCTTTGCCATAATACTGTATCGTCAGTTCTTTGACCATTTTAGTCAAACTTTGACTCTCTCGGTCAACTTTGAATTTTCTTGGTCAAACTTTGACCAACATATATCATAGAGTTTTTCATCCTTTTTCACTCAAAAGGTTGTATGCTAATCTAAGCAATCATTTTTGAGTCTTATAAAATCATAAGAACTCACAAAGTGAATAAAAACCCTTAACTGGGCTCTTTCATGAATACCTTCATGACACATAATTAATTCCTCTAAAAGGAATTAGTAATATCGAAAAAACTAGGTATTACAAAAATGGGACGTTAGCAAAGCGTTGTATGTTGATTCTAGGCTCCCGCTGAGTTCGGTTGAGGTAGTGTGTAACGCCCCGAACCGTCACGCGTAGGGGCGTCCTACTGCGCAGACGTGGGCCGTTACATTACTTGCTTAACTTACTTCTTAATTTAAAAAGCTTAAACTGCGGAAAATTCAGAGTAAAAATTTTTTTTTTCTTTTCTTACTTTGAACTTAACTTATCTTCATGCATAACCATATGTACTCACTCGAGTACTGAGCTTTCATAATGATATTAAAAGCTAACATCATCATACCGTGGACCAATCCGACCTAATGCGGTTCGGTACAACACGAGGCAACTTGTTGCCATCATCCTTAAAAACCATTCCTTAACTCGTTCTTGAAAACAATTTCTTAAAAATAGTTTTCTTCTTGAAAACGGTTTCTTATCCATACTATCACATAACATAAAACACATCTTTTAAATATATTTTTCAAAACATATTTTACATAGCATAAATTCAAAACCCGTGGCGGTGTCCATCCCACATTTCACAGCCTGTAGCACCAGCCTTCACAGCTTTGCATCACGTATCGCCGGTAGGTTGCTTAACCTACAGCATGAACGTAAGTAATGAGCTTATGCCCAGTAAGTACAACGTGCAATCCGCAAAACATTTTTAACAAAGGAATGCATGAACCAATTAGGTTTTCTTATGAATCGATTAAATTTTCATTTATTATCTTGATTCTTATTTATTTGCATATCAAGTGTGCACGTACCGTGGTCTATCACCATGGAATGGCTGGAGGCAGCCAATCCAAACCAACTCAAACCATGAAACAAACTGTTTAACATGGAGTGATTGGGGCAGCCAATCCAACTCAACCCAAACCATAGACTAAACCATTTAAACTCGCCATCATGGCAAGTCGGTACGACACAATGACCTTAGCTTATCTTAACATGTGTTCTTACCATGTAGTTAATATTAGTGGACATGCTACATGATGTCACTATATCAAAACATAACATATCATGAACCATTACATAACCGTCGTAACATAAATCATCATAGCATAGCATCGTAACATAGTATCTTATCATATACGTCATGACATAAACCTCATAACATAGCATCATAACATTTCATCTTATCATAAACATCATGACATAAACCTCATAACATAGCATCCTAACATTTCATCTTATCATAAACATCATGACTTAAACCTCATAACATAGCATCATAACATAGTATCATAAATCATCAACACATGATTTCTTGAAAAACATGTTCTTTAAAAACATTTTGCCCATGCTGTAGGCGGAGTTATACTTACCTTTAGTCCTATGCTCTTGGTTTATCGTCCAAACGTGGCACGACAACAGTTCCTACTCCTGTTTCCAAACAGGACGTAAGATAAGAGCCATATACATTTTTGCTTACCATAAATCATAATCGTTAAATGTTGGTGTCCTAACCAACATTTATGAGTAGCCTTAGTTATATTATATGTTCCCTCCTATAGCAACTTACGATAACTTGTTTGGTTACTTGCCGTAACCCTAGGGCCCAAGGCCCAACATACTTAAACAATAACTAATTAGGTTACTTCAGGTAACCTTGGGTACTAAGCCCAACCATACATGAATAATATTAGGTTGCTAATGTTATTAAGGCCCAACCCGCTATCTCGGTATCTCAAGTGGTTACTATGAGTAACCTAACTTATTGGCCCAATAAAATTAGATAACCTTCCCGGTTACTATTTGTCCTATAGTTGGTTACCATAGGACTCGGCGTATTTTAATTATTCTCGACAAACCTTTGTCAAGTTTTTTTTTCTTAATGAAAACCGTATTTTCATCAAATCTTAACATTTAAGCAAAGGCAGTTAAAAACTTGTCAAGCTCTGAAAACAATCTTTAAAACAGTTTCTTAAACTTTGGTTATCAGTGCATGTGTAAGAAAATCCTGCTTATGCACTGTTTTTCTGAAAATCCTGTGCTGGAATTTCTGTTTCCTGCACAGTTTTGGGAATCAAATTGTACTTTAAAATATGTTCATAATTTGATAAAACTTTCTTCATAAAAGTTGTAGATCTCGGATAATACTACAACTTTCATGTTTTGAGGAAAACCCAGTTCTGCTTGGATTCTTGTCAGTTTTAATTTGAAACTTACTAGACGTGTAGACTAGGTCTGGGCAGATTAGTCTCGGATTTTCGTAAAAACGGAGGCCATTGGAGCCTCATTTTGAAAAACAGTCCGCGTTGCCCTCTAGGAAAAACCCTTATCTACAACTTTGTAGTTTTGAGTTTCTTCAAATTCGGCCTCTAAGGGCCTCAAAATACCATTTCCAGAACACTGACCAGTCTTGACCCGAGACTGGCAGTTTTCGGTTCTTAATTTCGTTTTACGTCCTAAAACGTGCACGCTACCTCAACCGACCACAGCGGGAGCCTAAAATCATGCATGCAATCCTTTCTAACGTTCCAATCCATCATACACATAATCATACATTCACTTTTAATTCTATGGGAACATACAACAAACACTTAGTAGGCAAACTCAAAAACCCATAAACATGCATCAAAAATGTAAGCTAGAGACCACCACCTAATCATGCATAATCAAGCAAACTTAATCTAGAGCATAGACATAAATAGGTGAGCTTATGCTCTTACATTCCAACTCGGAAAATACACATAAACTCGAACCAAAACGTAATTAGAGGGTGGAGAGAATTACCTCAAGATTCAAGAAATTGAATCTACCCTCGGTTGCCTATAGCCTAGCCGGCCATGCTCCCTAATTCTTAACACTTTTCTCTGCTTTTTCTTGCTCACTACAACCGGCCATTCAAGCCACAAAAATGGGTTTCCAATTTTTTTTTTCCACTCTTTTTCTTTCTCACAAAATCCGGCCCTTCCATTTTTTTCTCTTGGGTTTCGGTTTCTAGGGAGGTTTTGGAGAAAATTGGGCAGAGTTTCGGGATGATTTTTGCTGCCAAAAACCGCCCCCCATGAGCCCTATTTATAGCTGAAAATTAATTAAATTTTGGATTTATTTTTAATCCAAAATTTGCTAAAATACCCTTGGAACAAGAATATTTGCACAAAAATTTGCACAAATACCCCTACAAGTGTTGGCTGGCCATTGGTTGCCTTGGAGCCCAAGTTTTGCTTACCTCATCATGATGACATCATCTTGATGACATCATGTGCTTACCTCATGCTTACATCATCATTTTTCTCCAAAATTACACTTTTGCCCCCAAAAGATAAAAATATTTACAATTTGACCTTCCAAGTGGCATGTTGGCCGGCCATCACCTTGTTCTCCAAGCAAATGATGACATCATTTTGATGACATCATCTTGCTTACATCACCTATTTTCAGAAATTGCATTTTGGCCCCGAAAGTTAAAATTCTTGCATTTATGCCCTCTAGGTGGCCGGCCCCTTACTTGGAGATCAAGCCAAGCTTATCTCACCTTGATGACATCATCTTGATGACATCATTTTGCTTACATCATCAATTTTCCAAATTTTCACTTTAACCCCTAAAGATAAAATTTTGGCATTTTTGCCCCTGAGGTGGCCGGCCATGTCATCTCTTCTAGAGCCTTCCTTGCTTTCTTTCCAAGCTTATTTAATCCCATTATGATGTCATAAATTAAGGATAGGATGATGTCATCCATATTAAGCCCTGTTTGGCTTTTCCTCTATATTCAGTCCATTTTTCTGCTGCACAGATATTTCTAATACTGTGTTTGCTTAAACACAATATTTTTATACTGTACTACAGTCCAAAATTTATCTGTGTAAAAATGAACTGAATAAAATTTTTCTTATTTCTTGGCACCTTTCTTGCCCTTAATACCATACTTGGTGTGCTTGATTTTCTAGAGTGGTCTCATAACTTATGCTTGCTAAATTGACCGTAATGAAGGTTTTTCGCAGTATAATCCCATACTGCTTTGCCGTATCTCAGCACCTTCATCTAATTGACCTTCCTAGTCAACCTTTTGACTTTTTGGTCAACTTTGACTTTTTCGGTCAAAATTTTACCAGCATGAAATCATAGAATTTTCCTTCTCTTTTTGCTCAAGGATCAGATGCATGACTAAGCAAACTGCTTATTGAGTCTCATAGCTAATTAAACGAGAACTCAAACATATACTGATATTTAACTCAGATCGTGAGTTTCATATCGACATAAAATATTCAAACTTGAAATTTTCCTTGTCTAAAAGGAAATCATAGTTTCATCGAAATTTCGGGTATTACATTCTACCCTCCTTAAAGAAATTTTCGTCCTCGAAAATTCGGATACTTCTAAGTGGCTTTTCTTCAAGTCCACTATTGATCCATCGTAACTTGTTCATGTTCCCATTTTTATACTTTAATGGGATCATGTTTCTTGTCTAGAACCATACTCTTACTTTCATATCATGTCATCATACTTTCATTCATTCTTACTTCATACTATCTTACTTTCATACTGCATACTTTCTTACTTACGTACGTTCATACTTACATGCTTACATACTTTCTTACATACATACATTCATACTTACATACTTACATACTTTCATGCTATCATATTCTCCTTTCATATTGCATCACAAGAACTATCTTCATAAAAATTTGAGCAAGTATATCATATAACTTGCCATGTTTGGAAAACATATAACTTTTTCATACGTGAAAAGTATTTCATACTTTATAAATTTTTCCACACTTGGAAAACATATCTTGTCATATAACTTTTCATACGTGAAAAACGTTTCATACTTTAAAATTTTTCCACACTTGGAAAACATAGCTTAAAATAGCTTCTTTCTTGAACCTTGATCTTATGCTATTAGAACCATTTTCTTATCATAATGGCCCCTTTCTTGGAACTCATCCCGTTCTTGGAACTTGTCCCTCAAGGATTCGGCCTATGACCCCTATCTTGGGACTTGTCCCTCAAGGATTCGGTCATTTACTGAACATAACGGCTCCTATCTTGGAACCTTTACTGTTCATAACAGCCCCTATCTTGGAATTTCCTCCTCAAGGATTCGGCTGGATTTTATAAAATGAGGGGTTCTATTGAGCATGAACTCAAGATTTAAGCATCTTTTATGAAAATTTTTCCTTTGAATCTTTTCAAAGTCAATATTGAAGAAACATAATATCGTTCGAGTGATGCCATACTCATATCATATCGACTAGCTGCTTGCTAGATGGTAGAAGCTTCTCTCATTGCTTCTAACATTTTCTTCATAACGTAAAATCATAATCCTTAGGAATGTCTAAAACTTCCCATTATTTCATAATTTCCCTTACTAAGGGATCATATCCTTAATTTCCTCGTCATAATGATAGCCATTATCCCACTTATTGCTTGTATATTGCCTTGATATTACCACCGAATCAAGGCACTACCAAACATCTTTCCATACCTATTATCATTCTTATGGGAGCATAAGTTTCACAATCACGAAACTTAAGTTCTATAGCATCTAGCTTATTTTTTTTAAATGAAAACTTCCTGATTATCACCCTACTGAGGTAAGGCGATAGGCTATCTGATCTCGAAGCCTATTCATTTCTTATTGCTACTCTAGCATTTATCATCATGACTTGGCTATCATAGTTGCAAGATGAGGCTCTTGCAGAAATTGGTTCGGTTGTACCAGCAACGAACCATTTTCTACTTTCTAATTCTAATTCTAAACATGTCTAACACTCATTCCTTCGTCCATATCTTAACATATCATACTAGAGATTCCTCACGATCTCATCATAGCATACCGTAGGCTTAGCTTATTCATCACGCTTTCGCTGCGCAACTCTGATCCACTAGCAATCATAGCCCATAAACTTATCTGGATAAACGCGCCAAGCTGCAACATAACTGACGTATCATCTTCATATCGTGCAGCCACTCAGCAAATGCAGCCACTTCTTGAGTCCCATCGAAGATGCGTGACTCCATTCCTTCGGATGCTAATGAAGTCGAAGTCTTGCGGTCCTCTTCAATCGTACCCGGGTTTTAAACCAGGTTCATATCTATACTATTATAAAACTATGACCTCACATAGTTACTATACTAACTAGAGTAAGAAAACTTACTTGCAAAACTGTGGCTCTGGCGGCAGAACTGTGAAACTGGATGGCAGAAAAACTTGCTCTGATACCATCTCTGTAACGCCCCGAACCGTCACGCGTAGGGGCGTCCTACTGCGCAGACGTGGGCCGTTACATTACTTGCTTAACTTACTTCTTAATTTAAAAAGCTTAAACTGCGGAAAATTCAGAGTAAAAATTTTTTTTTTCTTTTCTTACTTTGAACTTAACTTATCTTCATGCATAACCATATGTACTCACTCGAGTACTGAGCTTTCATAATGATATTAAAAGCTAACATCATCATACCGTGGACCAATCCGACCTAATGCGGTTCGGTACAACACGAGGCAACTTGTTGCCATCATCCTTAAAAACCATTCCTTAACTCGTTCTTGAAAACAATTTCTTAAAAATAGTTTTCTTCTTGAAAACGGTTTCTTATCCATACTATCACATAACATAAAACACATCTTTTAAATATATTTTTCAAAACATATTTTACATAGCATAAATTCAAAACCCGTGGCGGTGTCCATCCCACATTTCACAGCCTGTAGCACCAGCCTTCACAGCTTTGCATCACGTATCGCCGGTAGGTTGCTTAACCTACAGCATGAACGTAAGTAATGAGCTTATGCCCAGTAAGTACAACGTGCAATCCGCAAAACATTTTTAACAAAGGAATGCATGAACCAATTAGGTTTTCTTATGAATCGATTAAATTTTCATTTATTATCTTGATTCTTATTTATTTGCATATCAAGTGTGCACGTACCGTGGTCTATCACCATGGAATGGCTGGAGGCAGCCAATCCAAACCAACTCAAACCATGAAACAAACTGTTTAACATGGAGTGATTGGGGCAGCCAATCCAACTCAACCCAAACCATAGACTAAACCATTTAAACTCGCCATCATGGCAAGTCGGTACGACACAATGACCTTAGCTTATCTTAACATGTGTTCTTACCATGTAGTTAATATTAGTGGACATGCTACATGATGTCACTATATCAAAACATAACATATCATGAACCATTACATAACCGTCGTAACATAAATCATCATAGCATAGCATCGTAACATAGTATCTTATCATATACGTCATGACATAAACCTCATAACATAGCATCATAACATTTCATCTTATCATAAACATCATGACATAAACCTCATAACATAGCATCCTAACATTTCATCTTATCATAAACATCATGACTTAAACCTCATAACATAGCATCATAACATAGTATCATAAATCATCAACACATGATTTCTTGAAAAACATGTTCTTTAAAAACATTTTGCCCATGCTGTAGGCGGAGTTATACTTACCTTTAGTCCTATGCTCTTGGTTTATCGTCCAAATGTGGCACGACAACAGTTCCTACTCCTGTTTCCAAACAGGACGTAAGATAAGAGCCATATACATTTTTGCTTACCATAAATCATAATCGTTAAATGTTGGTGTCCTAACCAACATTTATGAGTAGCCTTAGTTATATTATATGTTCCCTCCTATAGCAACTTACGATAACTTGTTTGGTTACTTGCCGTAACCCTAGGGCCCAAGGCCCAACATACTTAAACAATAACTAATTAGGTTACTTCAGGTAACCTTGGGTACTAAGCCCAACCATACATGAATAATATTAGGTTGCTAATGTTATTAAGGCCCAACCCGCTATCTCGGTATCTCAAGTGGTTACTATGAGTAACCTAACTTATTGGCCCAATAAAATTAGATAACCTTCCCGGTTACTATTTGTCCTATAGTTGGTTACCATAGGACTCGGCGTATTTTAATTATTCTCGACAAACCTTTGTCAAGTTTTTTTTCTTAATGAAAACCGTATTTTCATCAAATCTTAACATTTAAGCAAAGGCAGTTAAAAACTTGTCAAGCTCTGAAAACAATCTTTAAAACAGTTTCTTAAACTTTGGTTATCAGTGCATGTGTAAGAAAATCCTGCTTATGCACTGTTTTTCTGAAAATCCTGTGCTGGAATTTCTGTTTCCTGCACAGTTTTGGGAATCAAATTGTACTTTAAAATATGTTCATAATTTGATAAAACTTTCTTCATAAAAGTTGTAGATCTCGGATAATACTACAACTTTCATGTTTTGAGGAAAACCCAGTTCTGCTTGGATTCTTGTCAGTTTTAATTTGAAACTTACTAGACGTGTAGACTAGGTCTGGGCAGATTAGTCTCGGATTTTCGTAAAAACGGAGGCCATTGGAGCCTCATTTTGAAAAACAGTCCGCGTTGCCCTCTAGGAAAAACCCTTATCTACAACTTTGTAGTTTTGAGTTTCTTCAAATTCGGCCTCTAAGGGCCTCAAAATACCATTTCCAGAACACTGACCAGTCTTGACCCGAGACTGGCAGTTTTCGGTTCTTAATTTCGTTTTACGTCCTAAAACGTGCACGCTACCTCAACCGACCACAGCGGGAGCCTAAAATCATGCATGCAATCCTTTCTAACGTTCCAATCCATCATACACATAATCATACATTCACTTTTAATTCTATGGGAACATACAACAAACACTTAGTAGGCAAACTCAAAAACCCATAAACATGCATCAAAAATGTAAGCTAGAGACCACCACCTAATCATGCATAATCAAGCAAACTTAATCTAGAGCATAGACATAAATAGGTGAGCTTATGCTCTTACATTCCAACTCGGAAAATACACATAAACTCGAACCAAAACGTAATTAGAGGGTGGAGAGAATTACCTCAAGATTCAAGAAATTGAATCTACCCTCGGTTGCCTATAGCCTAGCCGGCCATGCTCCCTAATTCTTAACACTTTTCTCTGCTTTTTCTTGCTCACTACAACCGGCCATTCAAGCCACAAAAATGGGTTTCCAATTTTTTTTTTCCACTCTTTTTCTTTCTCACAAAATCCGGCCCTTCCATTTTTTTCTCTTGGGTTTCGGTTTCTAGGGAGGTTTTGGAGAAAATTGGGCAGAGTTTCGGGATGATTTTTGCTGCCAAAAACCGCCCCCCATGAGCCCTATTTATAGCTGAAAATTAATTAAATTTTGGATTTATTTTTAATCCAAAATTTGCTAAAATACCCTTGGAACAAGAATATTTGCACAAAAATTTGCACAAATACCCCTACAAGTGTTGGCTGGCCATTGGTTGCCTTGGAGCCCAAGTTTTGCTTACCTCATCATGATGACATCATCTTGATGACATCATGTGCTTACCTCATGCTTACATCATCATTTTTCTCCAAAATTACACTTTTGCCCCCAAAAGATAAAAATATTTACAATTTGACCTTCCAAGTGGCATGTTGGCCGGCCATCACCTTGTTCTCCAAGCAAATGATGACATCATTTTGATGACATCATCTTGCTTACATCACCTATTTTCAGAAATTGCATTTTGGCCCCGAAAGTTAAAATTCTTGCATTTATGCCCTCTAGGTGGCCGGCCCCTTACTTGGAGATCAAGCCAAGCTTATCTCACCTTGATGACATCATCTTGATGACATCATTTTGCTTACATCATCAATTTTCCAAATTTTCACTTTAACCCCTAAAGATAAAATTTTGGCATTTTTGCCCCTGAGGTGGCCGGCCATGTCATCTCTTCTAGAGCCTTCCTTGCTTTCTTTCCAAGCTTATTTAATCCCATTATGATGTCATAAATTAAGGATAGGATGATGTCATCCATATTAAGCCCTGTTTGGCTTTTCCTCTATATTCAGTCCATTTTTCTGCTGCACAGATATTTCTAATACTGTGTTTGCTTAAACACAATATTTTTATACTGTACTACAGTCCAAAATTTATCTGTGTAAAAATGAACTGAATAAAATTTTCTTATTTCTTGGCACCTTTCTTGCCCTTAATACCATACTTGGTGTGCTTGATTTTCTAGAGTGGTCTCATAACTTATGCTTGCTAAATTGACCGTAATGAAGGTTTTTCGCAGTATAATCCCATACTGCTTTGCCGTATCTCAGCACCTTCATCTAATTGACCTTCCTAGTCAACCTTTTGACTTTTTGGTCAACTTTGACTTTTTCGGTCAAAATTTTACCAGCATGAAATCATAGAATTTTCCTTCTCTTTTTGCTCAAGGATCAGATGCATGACTAAGCAAACTGCTTATTGAGTCTCATAGCTAATTAAACGAGAACTCAAACATATACTGATATTTAACTCAGATCGTGAGTTTCATATCGACATAAAATATTCAAACTTGAAATTTTCCTTGTCTAAAAGGAAATCATAGTTTCATCGAAATTTCGGGTATTACATAGTGTGCACGAATTAGGACGAGAAACCAAGAAACGAACGAAAACTGCCAATTCGGGTTCAAGCTGGCCAGTTTTCTGGAAAGCCAGTTTTGAGGCCCTTAGAGGCTGATTTTGGAAAAACGTAAAACACAAAAGTTGTAGATAAGGGTTTTTCCTATGGTACATCATGGACAGTTTTCAAAAATAAGGCTCCAATGGCCTTCGTTTTTATGAAAATCCGAGCCTGACCATGCCCAGTCCCTATGCACGGCCAGGTGAGTTCAACAGAAAAAATGAGTGGGTTAGAGACCGATCTAGGTCTTGGGTTAAACATAAAAGTTTTAGGGTTTTTTGAGCTTTAAAACTTTTATGAAGAAAACTTTTTCAAATTCGGCTTTTGTTTTTAAATAGAAAATTTGATTTCAAAACTGTGCAGTGAACAAGAAATTCCTGCACAGAGTGTTCTAAAACAGTACAGAAAAAGGGCATTTCTGCACATCCACTGACTAATTCACAATGAGAAACTGTTCCAAAGGCAGTTTCTGTTTTTAATGATTTTTACAAAGATCCACTCATAAGGTTTCAAGTTTTATAAAGAAAAGTGAGTTTAAAACCCCAAGTTTTCTAAAATAAAGAAAAAGGGTTTTTAAACAAAATTGAATGAGCAATAACCAGGAAGATACCGAGTTATTGGTTTGGGCCCTAAGCCCAAGGGTTATCCAACGTAACCCAATAAAATAGTGGAAATGACTAGTTGGGCCTAAGAACTCGGGTTATCTGAAATAACCAATTGAGTTGTATTTTAGAAGGCGTAGGCCCAAGATTTAAGAATAGTAGTCCAACGCTACTTTGGATGGCTGTTTAGCCAATATTACTTTATGTGACCAACCAAAGTACACTTTAAGTATAGTAAACCGCAAACCCTAGGATTGACCGAGATACTGGGTAAGTATCCGGCTTTGTTTTAAGAAAGGGGGGCATATAACTATGACTAGGTATGAATGTTGGTTTGATTACCAACATTCTGTAAGAACAGAATTCTTACTCTATGTCCTCTGATATAGAAGGAAATAGCCTGCTGAGGTATCCTGAAGTGGATCAACAAGTCTCGGGACATAGTACACAAGATAAGTACTGTAACGACCCGCCTAGCACAGGCCGTTACCATACATACATACATACATGCGTACTTATTTATTTGGAGTAACGTAAGCAGCGGAAATTTTTTTTTTTTTTTTTTTTATAATGCGGATACTCTAATTGCATAAACATATATAAGGATGTTTGTATACGAAATAATTTACATAATAAGATCAAAACGCGAAGCGGTTATAATCCCCACATTTCACAGCTTGCCCTGCCCCGCTCGCCACCTTGCACCATCAGTTGCCTGTAGGTTGCTTACCTACAACATAGACGTAAGTCACGTGAGCTTTCGCTCAGCAAGTACAACATATACATATCCGCGACAATAAACATAATCATAGATTGTTATCACCTCACATATCATTGCATATCATACATAGCCATACTCAACTCATCGTATCATAACATAACTTATAATAACATACATAACATCGCATAATATATGCATGAACCAATTATGCTCTTATTATGCCATCGTATTCATTCTTAACTTATCTTACTTATGGGCCCCTTATCATGAGTGTACGTACCAGGCGCGCAACTATGATTTGGTTGGGGCGGCCAGTCCATTTCCAACTCAAACTACAGTCCAACCTGACCTAACGCGGGTCGGTATGACACAGGCAAGCTTGCTTGCCATCATACTTACTTTTCATTGTCTCATACTTGATCTTATTAGTGAACATGCTTCGTGATGTCACTATGCATAATTCATGCTCATATCTTGACATTATATCTTTTTCTCATACAATGAACTTAACATAGTTATATTGTAAACACAGCATCATCACATCACATACAGCAAACATACTTGGCAAGTATACAACAAAAGCCTATGCTGTAGGCGGAGTTGTACTTACCTTGAGTACTATGTCCTGAGACTTGTTGATCCACTTCAGGATACCTCTACAGGCTATTTCCTGCTATATCAGAGGACATAGAGTAAGAATTCTATTCTTACAGAATGTTGGTAATCAAACCAACATTCATACCTAGTCATAGTTATATGCCCCCCCCCCCCCCCATTCTTAAAACAAAGCCGGATACTTACCCAGTATCCTGGTCAAGGGTTTACTACACTTAATGTGTACTTTGATTGGTCACATAAAGTAACCTTGGCTAAACAGCCCTCCAATGTAGCATTGGACTACTATTCTTAAATTTTGGGCCTACGCCTTCTAAAAAACAACTCAATTGGTTATTTCAGATAACCCAAGTTTTTAGGCCCAATTAGTCATTCTTACTCTTTTATTAGGTTATGTTGGATAACCCTTGGGCTTAGGGCCCAAACCAATAACTCAGCATCTTTTTTCCGGTTATTGCTTACCGAATTTTGTTTTTAAAACTACTCTTTAAAATCATTGAAATCATATAAAATGTTAAGGGCTGAAAACTGTCATTGGAACAGTTTTAGTGGTCAAAACATTGGGTTTTAAACTACAAAACAATTAAACACTAAAACTGCCTTTGGAACAGTTTTTCTGTTTTATTTTACAAAATCCGGTGCAGGAATTTCCTATTTTCTACACAGTTTTAAAACTCTAATTAATTATTTAGAAATCCAGACCGAATCTGAAAAACTTTTCTTCATGAAAGTTTTAGATCTTGGAAAATCCTAAAACTTTCATGTTTTGCTTAAAATCCAGTTCGGAACTTAACTCATTCATTTACCCTGTTTAAGTCACCTGGCCGTGCATAAAAACTGGGCACAGTTAGGCTCGGGTTTCCATAAAAACGAAGGCCATTGGAGCCTTATTTTTGAAAACTATCATGCTGCCCACTAGGAAAAATCCTACTCTACAACTTTCGTGTTTTACGTTTTTCCAAAATCAGCCTCTAAGGGCCTCAAAACTGACTTTCCAGAAAACTGGTCAGTTTGAACCCGAATTGGCAGTTTTCTATCTCTTAATCATTTTCGGTCCTAAAACGAGCACACTAACTCAACCGAACTCAGCGGGAGCCTACAATCACCATGCAACGTTTTTCTATCATCCCAAATTGACTTACATGAGCCCCCACATGATCATGTAAATCAAACAACCAAATTGCATTAATTAAGGTTAGGGTTTTGCTTGATTCTTGATTTCTATCAACATAGCATACACATTTCAATCTAACACCCTAACATGCCATTAACATTCTGTTGGGCAGATTTGGGGAAACATACAACCCTTAATTAATCTAACATACAATCATACTCATAAGCACATACAAATGCATAATTAAACATCAATCAAAACATAGCTTAAAATACTAAATCAACCACCCTTAACTAATCTAATCAAGCACACACTAAAAATCTGACCTAAGGCAGAAATTAGATTGAGCTTATGCTCATTACAAATCAGCTTGTAATACATTTAAATCTCTAATTTAGAACTTGAATTGAGAGATTTAAGGGCCAAGAGAATTTTTACCTTACTTATTCCAAGTGTGGGTTTGCTTGGCTCAAAATTTCTCTCTTCCTTTCTCCTTGCTGCAGCCGGCCTTAGCTCCTCCCAATGAGCCTAAAATTTTCCAGCCACCTAGGGATTGTTCCAATCACTCTCCGGCCACTCTCCACAAAAATCAGCCACCTCCCTACTTGTTTTTCCCTTCAATTTTTCTTCCCCCTTGCAGCTGCCACACAACCAGCCACTATGGCCAATCTTGGTTCCAAAATTTTTTTCAGCTTTTTGGTTTGATTCCTAGTGAATGCCTAATACTCCTAAGACCAATTCCTTGATTTTCCAAGCTTTTTCTTTCTCTTTGGCAGCTCACTCAAGTTCGGATTTTTGGGCAGAAAATTGACCAAAGTTTGCCTAAGTTTTCTAATTTTGTGAATAGGAAGCACCCCTATTTATAGACAATTTTGAACTTTCCAAAATTGCAAAATAGTCCTTCAAAGTTCACCATTTTGCACATTAGGGGGGTGAGGTGGCCGGCCAAGTGGTTCTAGAACCAACCATATTTCTTTCCAAATTTGTATTAAATCCATATAATGATGTCATAAATCAAAAGTTAAATGACATCATCATTAAGGCCTTATTTGGCCTAATTCTTGCTTAGACAGTATCTTTCAATACTAAACAGATATAGTTGATACTGTGGTCTTTGATTCACAGTACCGATTATTAAAATGCAGTCCAAAATTTATTTGTCTAATAATGGACTATACGAAAAATTCTCTTTTCGTTTCGAGCCTTTTGGCCTTTAATCTCCTACTTAATGTGCTTGATTTTTCTATGGTGGTTTTGAATCTAACTTAAACCATTTTATTTGAAAAAATTGGTTTTCCGCAGTATACTTCCTATACTGTTTACCATTTTTCGATATCGTCAAAGAATTGATCTTTCTAGTCAATCTTTGACTTTCTTTGGGTCAATGTTGCCTATCCTGTCAACATGGACTCTCTTGGTCAACTTTGACGGTTTTTGGTCAAACTTTGACTTTCCGGTCAAACTTTGACTTTCGTAAAAATCATAGCGTTTTTATACCTTTTTCCTCAAAAGGTCGTATGCTTAACTAAGCAATCATTTTTTAGTCTTATAAAAGCATAAGAACTCATAATTCTGAATAAAAACCCTAAACCGGGCTTTTCATAAATACCTTCATGGTACAATTCAAATTTCTATACAAGAAATTGTAACATAGAAAATTCTAGTTATTACAATCTACCCCCCTTAAAAATGTTCGTCCTCAAAAATTAAAACAAATCAGGGTAGCTCTTTCTCATCTCATCTTCCAACTCCCAGGTTGCTTCTTCGACCATGTGGTTTCGCCACAATACTTTAACCATGGGAATAGTTTTATTTCTTAAGACCTTCTCTTCCCGATCCAGAATTCGAACTGGCTTTTCTTCATAGGTTAAGTCCGTATGAACCTCCACTGGTTCCTGACTAAGCACATGGGAAGGGTCTGGCACATACTTCTTTAGCATCGACACATGGAAAATATTATGCATCGAAGCTAACACAGGCGGTAGGGCAAGCTTATAGGCGACTTTTCCAATTCGTTCAAGAATCTCAAATGGTCCCGTATACCTTGGGCTAAGCTTCCCTTTTTTCCCAAAGCACATTACTCCTTTCATAGGAGCAATCTTGATGAAGACTGCATCTCCCACTTGGAACTCCAAGGGCCTCCTACGTTTGTCGGCCTAGCTTTTCTGTCTACTAAAAGCTATGTCGAGTCTCTGCTTGATCTTCTGAATGTCCTCAGAGGTCTTTTTGATAAAATCTATAGTTTGCAGCTGCTTCTGCCCCACTTCCTGCCAGTGGATAGGCGATCGACATTTTCTTCCATACAATGCTTCAAATGGAGCCATACCAATCGAAGCATGATAACTGTTGTTGTAGGAGAATTCGATCAATGGCAGCTTCTGATCCCAGTTTCCTTTGAAATCCAGCACACATGATCTTAACATATCCTCCAGTGTCTGGATGGTTCGTTCTGATTGACCGTCAGTTTCGGGGTGAAATGCCGTACTGAACTTCAATTTCGACCCCATAGCATTGTGAACACTAGTCCAAAATCGAGAAGTGAAGCATCCATCATGGTCCGATGATGTTTATGTTACGATGCTTACGTATGATATTTATGTTACGATGCTTACGTATGATGTTTATGTTACGATGCTTACGTATGATGTTTATGTTACGTTACGATGTTTATGTTACGCTGATGTATGTTACGATGGATATGTTACGATAGTTATGTTATGAAGAATTATGTTACGGTGTTTATGTTATGATTTATGTTATGTTATGTTTTAATATAGTGACATCATGTAGCATGTTCACTAATATAAACTACATGGTAAGAACACATTTTAAGACAAGCTAAGTGTAATACCCAAAATTTCGATGAAACTATGATTTCCTTTTAGGCAAGGAAAATCCCGAGTCTTACTCTTGGATGTCGATATAAAACTCACGATCTGAGTTAAATATCAGTATATGTTTGAGTTCTCGTTTAATTAGCTATGAGACTCAATAAGCAGTTTGCTTAGTCATGCATCTGACCCTTGAGCAAAAAGGGAAGGAAAAATTCTATGATTTCATGCTGGTCAAAGTTTGACCGAAAAAGTCAAAGTTGACCGAAAAGTCAAAGGTTGACCAGGGAGGTCAAATAGATGAAGGTTGAGATATAGCAAAGTAGTATGGAATTATACTGCGAAAAACCTTAATTATGGACAATTTAGAAAGCATAAGCTGTGAGACCACCCAAGAAAATCAAGCACACCAAGTATGGTATTAAGGGCAAGAAAGGTGCCAAGAGATAAGAAAATTTTATTCAGTTTATTTTTACACAGATAAATTTTGGACTGTAGTACAGTATAAAATATTGTGTTTAAGCAAACACAGTATTAGAAATATCTGTGTAGTAGAAAAATGGACTGAATATTGAGAAAAAGCCAAACAGGGCTTAATATGGATGACATCATCCTATCCTTAATTTATGACATCATAATTGGATTAAATAAGCTTGGAAAGAAAGCAAGGAAGGCTCTAGAAGAGATGACATGGCCGGCCACCTCAGGGGCAAAAATGCCAAAATTTTATCTTTAGGGTTAAAGTGAAAATTTTGGAATATTGATGATGTAAGCAAAGTGATGTCATCAAGGTGAGATAAGCTTGGCTTGATCTCCAAGTAAGGGGCCGGCCACTTAGAGGGCATAAATGCAAGAATTTTAACTTTCGGGGCTAAAATGCAATTTCTGGAAAATAGGTGATGTAAGCAAGATGATGTCATCATTTGCTTGGAGAACAAGGTGATGGCCGGCCAACATGCCACTTGGAAGGTCAAATTGTAAATATTTGTCTTTGGGGGCAAAAGTGTAATTTTGGAGAAAAATGATGATGTAAGCATGAGGTAAGCACATGATGTCATCAAGATGATGTCATCATGATGAGGTAAGCAAAACTTGGGTTCCAAGGACTTCAAATGGCCGGCCACATGTACGGGACTAACTAGCAAATATTTTATTTTAAGCCCTAATGTGCAATTTTTGAAATAAAAATAATTGGTGAAAATTTGTAATTTTCACCTATAAATAGGGCTCAAAGGGGCGGTTTTGGCAGCTCAAAATCATCCCAAAACTCTGCCCAATTTTCTCCAAAACCTCCCTAGAAACCGAAACCCAAGAGGAAAAAAATGAAATGGCCGGATTTGTGAGGAAGAAAAGAAAGAGTGGAAAAACAATTGGGAACCCAATTTTTGGCTTGAATGGCCGGTTATGGATAAGCTGGAAAAGCAGAAAAAAAAATGCGAGGAATAGAGGAGAATGGCCGGTTCTGGGCAGCCAAGGAGAAAGGAAAAAAATGCACCAAACCCCTAGCCTAGCCTTGTGTGCATCGAGTAATCTCCGTTGATCTTAAGCTTTTCGTTTAAGCTTTAAATTTGGGAAATTAAATGTATTTCCAGCATTGGATGTAAGAGCTTAAGCTCACCTTTTAGTGCTTGATTGTGCATGATTAGGTGGTGGTCTCTAGTTTACATTTTTGATGCATGTTTGATGATATGCTTATATGGTTTGAGTATGCCTACTACATGTTTGTTGTATGTTCCCATAGAATTTAGAACGATTGTATGATTGTGATAACGTTAGTATTACGCTGCATGTGTGATCTTAGGCTCCCGCTGAGTTCGGTCGAGGTAGTGTGCGCGTAATTTTGCGTAAGAACCAATCTAAACCGAAACTGCCAGTCTCGGGTCAAGACTGGTCAGTGTTCTGGAAATGATAATTGAGGCCTTAGAGGCCGAATTTGAAGAAAACTAAAAACTACAAAGTTGTAGATAATGGTTTTTCCTAGAGGGCACGTGGACCGGTTTTCAAATAAGGCTCCAAAGGCCTCGGTTTTTATGAAAATCCAGCCTGACCGTGCCCAGGATTTATGCACGCCAGGTGAGTTCAACAGGGAATAAGGGCATGTTAAAGTCCGAATTGGGTTTTCCTCAAAACATGAAATTGTATATTATTCAAGATCTACAACTTTTATGAAGAAAGTTTTATCAAATTCGGAACTGATTTTAAAGTAAAAATTAGATTCTAAAGACTGTGCAGGAAATAGAAATTCCAGCACAAGATTTTCAGAAAAATAGTACATAAGCAGAAATTCCTGCTCATGCACAGGATTTTCTAAAATAATACAAGAAAACTGTATTTTACACCAAACCCAATGTTTTGATTGTGAGAACTGTTCCAATGGCAGTTTTCAGCCCTTAACACATTTTATAAGTTAAGCAAAGGTTTTTAAGTTGAATTCAACAAATTTTCCGAAACAAAGGAAAAATGGATTTTAAAGCCAAGGTTAAGTAACAAGACAGTAACGGATGGTAACCGGGAAGGATACCCGAGTTATGGGTTTGACCTCCAAAGTCCAAGTTTGACCATAGAAGGTTGACTTTGGTTGACTAAGTTTGACCAAGGTTCATCATCTCGAGGGTTACCCAACATAACCCAATGAGGTACCAAGATTGT
>CM046372.1:4858592-4891942 GCA_025413025.1 Ficus hispida | reverse complement strand
TAAGATAAGAAATTATGGCAAGCAAGTTGCCTGTGTCGTACCGACCCGCTCATAGGTCGGGTTGGACTATGGTTTGAGTTGGAAATGGACTGGCCGCCCCAACCACTCCATAGTTGCGTGCCCGGTACGTACACTTGTGTAAGGGGCCCATAAGCAAGATAAGCAAGATAAGTAAGTTAAGGACGATAAGCTATGAATGAACATGTGAGCATAATGAAGCATAATCGGTTCATGCATATATTATGCGATGCTATGTTATGACACGAGATGTATGTTACGATGCTATGCTAAGTTATGCTATGTTACGACACGATACGTTATGATACGATGTTATGTTAAGTTAGGACACGAGATGTATGTTACGATGCTATGTTAGGTTATGCTATGTTACGACACGATACGTTATTTACGATGCTATGTTAGGTCATGCCATGATACGCGCTTTGATAGCATAGGTTTGTTGTGTTTCGCGGTTAGTAGTTGTACTTGCTGAGCAAAAGCTCACTGTCTTACGTCTATGCTGTAGGTAGCAACCGACGGGCAATTGTTGATGCAAGATGGGGGAGTGTGCAGGGCGAGCTGTGAAATGTGGGAAATAAAGCCGCTACGCGTTTTGTCTCTTTTATGTCTAATAATCATTATTCAAATATTACTTTTATATATCGCCATCCGCTCGTATGCGCCAGCATATAAAAAAAAAAATTTCGCTGTTTTCGCTCAATATGTAAGTATGATTCATGTATGTATGTATTACGTAAGTATGTATGTACGGTAGGCCTGTGCTAGGCGGGTCGTTACACTAGCCTCGTGTTCATCAAGGTAAATTCCTTTGGTCCTGAGCTTTTAAATTGAGCATTTACATTGGAAATTTAAGTGTGTTCCGAGTTGGATTGTAAGAGCATAAGCTCACCCATTTATGTCCATGATCTAGTTAAGTTTTCTAGTATATGCTTGATTAGGGTGGTGGTCTCTAGTTTATGTTTTGATGATATGCTTATGTGGGTTTGAGTATGCCTATCACATGTTTGTTATATGTCCCCATAGGTTTGAATATGAATGTATGATTATTTGAATGTTAAATTGGAACATTACAAAAATTGCATGTGTGGCTTTAGGCTCCCGCTGTGGTCGGTTGAGGGTTTTTATTAGATATTATGAGTTCTTATGCTTTTATAAGACTCCAAAAATTATTGCTTTGTAAAGCAAGTGACCTTTTGAGTAAAACGGTATAAAACGTAATGATCAGCTTGTTTACAAATTTTGATTTCTGTTATGAATAATCAAAGTTTGTAATTAATAAATGTTTATGTGTTATGTTAAATTCTTCAAAAGACCTTTTTGTAGTAAAAGGAAATATATGATATATGATTCTCTGTTAGTAGTTTCTAATATTAAGAGAACCCTAGACGCAGTTCAGAAAAATTCTGGATAATGGTCCAGTGCCAGTATACTGTTATCAGTTGAAACAGTATCTGAATATGTATGCTAGTATGAAAATGAACTGTGTTTAGGAGTTAAGCCAAGTAAGGTCTTAATCGGTGATACCTTATCTTAAAAAGAATGACAAATCTCACTTTGAAAATTGGTCACCCTTTAAGGACTAAAATGTAAATATTTTGTCTATAGGGGCCAATATGTAATTTTAAGAAAAGTGAATGGTTATGGATTTTAAGAAAGTTAAGATAGTGCTAGTGATTGATTAAGCAAGAATTGGAGGCCAAATACTATCACCATAGCCGGCCACCCTATAGGACTAAAGTGCAAATATTTTGCCTTTAGGGGGCCAAAGTGCAATTTTGAGACAATTGTGGTTCGTTAGATAAATTTTAAATTTATGGAACTATGGGTTTTTCTAGTTAGATTTCCTAGTTCAATTTAGTGTATGATGTTTTTAAGATTTGGTTAACCTAGTTGGAAACCAAGGAATTAGGTTAAGTTTGATTGGTTCAAAAATTGACCAATCATTTGCTTATTTTTGTGCACAATGGGACCGGTTATTTTAAGGGTTAATGAGCAAATATTTTGCTCTTAAGAACCAATAGGCAAAGTATGAAAAAATATGAAGTTCATTTGAAATTGACACTTCACAATTTTAGCTTTGCCTATTAAGCAAGGTAGTTTTGCTTACTAAGCTAGATTGCATCTTGCAATCTTCACATTTAGCAATGTATAGCCGGCCACCTTATGATGAATTGCAAGAAAAATTATGATAGATTTTTCTTACTAAGCATTCAAATTCAACTAAGCCAAGGATTGGTTACAAAATTTAGTTACCATAGTTATGTTAAAACTAAGGAAGTAAACTAAGTTTGTTAACTTAGTTAGTCTAACCATTTGCTTCCAATTGATTCTTCCTTGGCCGGCCACCACTTAGTTCCAATGAGTAAATAAGCTACTCTTAGGAACTAATTTGCAGCTTTGAATTATTGGTTTCTCAAAGTTTTGAGAGAATGACAAGTGCTGTCATTAACCAAGAGTGAACAAGCTATTTAGCTTGATTAATCCAAGCATGTGTTGCCACCAAATTGCCGACCATCACAAGGAAGAGACACATCATGTGTCTAGCTTGGATGAGTCAGCATTAGACTTGGTTAGGTGGCCATCTCAAACCTTCACCACCGGACACGTTGAAGGACTTAGAGGCAAATGTGTTGCCTAAGGAGCAATAAGCAATATTAGAAGAATGAAGAGAATTCCAAATGGAATTCTTTTTCCATTCGCCTATATATATACTGGGGGTATGAGCTTATAGGATCTTTAGACAATTAAACTTTAGTTAGGCAGCTTCTTCTCTGGCTTTCTTCTCCTTAAGTGCCGAAGAAGAAAAAAAAAAAAAAGTGAAGAAGAAAAGCTGGAAACAAATTTCGGTTGATTGGTGTTGGTCTAGTGAGGAAGGAAAATCTCTAAAGTCTTAAGCTAGAATTATTTTGTGAAGCTTGAGGTAAACTCCTCTAACCTCTAGTTTCATTTACGTTTTTGTTAGGGAGATTAAGAGTGTGATGTTATGTATAAATATGAGCTTATGATAAGCAAATTTAAGTACTATGCTTTATGTAGTTTTCGGTTTCGGTTATGCTAGTTTCAAATTAGGGTTTTATGAAAGTTTAAGATTTTTGGTTTGAAGAAGTTATATGAGTAAAATATTGAAGGTAAGTTTATGAAATGTTTAGGTAATGTATGCATGCTTGAAATAGGCTCACGGGGAATCCGTTGGAGGTAGTGTGCACGTTAGATTACTTAAAACTCAAACGAACCAAAAACTGCCAGTTTCGGGTAGATTCGGACAGTATTTTTGAAAGCGAATTTTGAGGCCCTTAGAGGCCGAATCATGTAAAAGTTAAAACTAAAAGTTGTAGAGAAGGGAAAATCCTAGGGCAGCGTGGACAGTTTTTGAAAATAAGGCCTCTAAGACCTTCGTTTTTACAAAAACCCGAGACCTATTTCAAGATTAAGAAAAATGGTCGAAGAATTTTCAAAGGCAGAAACAAGCATGTTTAAGTCAGATTTGGATTTTAAGTTTAAAACAGAAGTTGTAGGAATCTTCCAGGTCTACAACTTTCATGAAGGAAATATTTTCAAATTCGGAATAAATTTGTTAGAAAAGGATCAAATAAAAGACTGACTTCAAATATAATTTGTTTTCAAGAATTTTAATGTTTTAAAGGATAGTAAGATTTTAATGTTTATGCTATGTTCTTGATATCCTTATACTGAGATAAGTTAATAACTAGGATTGTATGATACTATGATAGGATGATTCTCATCCTATGATTTTTCTGTGAAAACAGGAAAACCACTCGGTTAGGAGAAACGCTAAATTTGAGAGTTAGAAACTGGTAAGTACAACTCCGTCTACAGCATAGACTTTCCGTTGTATACTTACCCAAGTATGATGAATGATCGCTATTAGAATGTGATATAAATGTATGCTAGAATTGTTTGATGCGATATTATGATTATTATGATATTAAGCTTATGATTATTATGATGATATCAAGTTTATGATTATGAGATAAGGCATGATGTTAAGATATGAGTATGACTTAAGTTTAGTGACATCACGAAGCATGTTCACTAACAAGATCAATTATGAGATCATAAAAGCAAGTATGATGGCAGGCGAGCTTGCCGTGTCGTACCGACCCGCGTCAGGTCGGGTTGAGCTATGGCAAGAGTAAGCCCATAGAGCGCGCCCGGTACGTACACTTATGTTATGGGGCCCATAAACAAGATAAGTTAAGAATGCATAAGATGACATAATACGAGCATAATCGGTTCATGCATATATTATGCATTGCTATGATATATTATGTATGAAATGTTACGATATGATGAGTTAAGTATGAAATGCTATGATATGAGATGCTATGTAAGATTATGATATGTTATGTATGAGATGTTACGATACGATGAGATAAGTAGGAAATGTTATGATATGAGATGCTAGGTAATGTTACGATGAATTATGTTTTGAGTTGTATTGTCACGGATAATTATGTTGTACTTGCTGAGCGAAAGCTCACGTCTTACGTCTATGCTGTAGGTAAGCAACCTATGGGCAGTTGTTGATACAAGATGGCGAGCGTGGCAGGGCGAACTGTGAAATGTGGGATTAATAGCCGCTACGCGTTTTGTTCTCTTTATATATATGATTTTGTAATCCGAACATCGTTATATTATTATGCTTTCCGCTTATCCGCGCCGTATATATATATATATATGGCTAATCGCTCGTACGCGTTACGTATATAAAAAAAAAAAAAAAATTTCCGCTGTTTACGCTAAATAAGTAAGAACGTATGTATGTATGTATGTAGGTAACGGCCTGTGCAAGGCGGGTCGTTACAGAGTTGGTATCAGAGCGGTTTCCTGCTATCCAATTTCACAGTATGCCTGCCATCGCCACCATCATTGTAAGTAATTTTATTTTATGAGTAAATACTTATTACGTACTTATGATATGCTAGACGCGACGTTATGGATCCCGCGCATGCAAATGAGGATCGGCGTGCAGTGATGTCGTTCTACGAGTCGCATCCTATGATTTTTGATGGCACTAGACGGACAGTGTCGTTAGCAGCATGGCTATACGACATGGAATTGATTTTCCATCTTTGTCATATCGAGGAACGATTACAGGTCACGTTAGCCAGTCGATGTCTTGCAGTAGACGTTCGACTGTGGTGGATGACGATAGGAGAGAGAGAGATGCCGAGTCGGACCTGGGCGCATTTCCGAGCATTATTAGTTGCGCGCTATGGACCGGTATTTGATGAGGGGGCAGATGTACCCTATCGCAATCCTGCGATGTATCGGGATACGTATCACGCCCGATATTTGAGTTTTTCAGTGGTTTGGCACGCCTACCCGCAGGAGCCTATGAGCCACTACTGTCGGAGGTTCCAGGAAGAGTTATTGCCATATGTCCCGCAGGACCTGGTTAACCCGGTGACAATGGCATTGCAGACGTTTCGAGACGGACTGCCTCAGCAGATCCGACAGTATGTTCCTATACCGATGCCTGGCACGACGGTGGGGAACATGATCGATGATATTTTAGAGGCAGAGGCTGTCATGCAGGCCATGCAAGTTGCTGAGATTGTAGGTGGTCCACAAGCACCAGTCGATGAAGCTGGGATAGGAGAGCCGCCTTTCGAGGCCGATCCAGCACCACCTCAGGACGCCGAGGCTGATATGGCCGTAAATGAGTTCGATAACTTTCTAGTTGCCCTAGAGGATCAGCCATTAGATCCTAATCCCCCGATTATTGACATTTCTAGCGACGAGGAGGAGGATATTGAGCCAGCGCCAGAGTTGGAACATGCGGGCTGGCTAGAGAACGACGATGGTATGTTTGATTTCGGCGAGGACCCCGAGGAGATAGTGTTTCATAACGGAGCTGAGGAGTCAGATTCCGACGCATCCACGGTGGTTACGATCGAACACGTAGAATAGGCTAACCGTATATTTGTATTTTGTGCAGTTACGACTAACATGTATTGGCTTATCTTTTTGTTTCTTTCTGACGATAGGCTTGTACTGTTATATGATGAGAAAGTGTAGACACTTCCATCAGAAGTTTTTAATTATGTATGTATAATGATTATGTCAAAATGTATTTACAAGATTGTAAATATGAAGTACTTTTTATAAGAATGTAAAAAGTCAGTTCAAGAATGATATGATATGTTTATGAAAAGTTATGATATTATTATGAAAGGCATATTACGAGTTGTATGTGCTATAATACGATGAAAACGTTCTGATATGATATAGTAATAACGTTCTGATGTAACGTAATATGTTATGTTATGATAAGAAAGGTATGAAAGAAAGGATATTCCTAGTATGATAATATCTTTTCTTGTGATTTGATAGGAACTAGAAAATGGTTCGTACTCGACGAACGGTACCTATAAATCCGTAGAACCGGATTTTGCAACCGTTGTAGTAAATTTGCAACGACAGTTGCTGGAACAGCAACGAGAAACGAATAGATTGCGGGAGCAATTAGCTCATGTGAACCAGAGACCTCAAGCTGAGGAAGTTCCTCTACAGCAAAATAGAATACCTCCGGAACCAGAAGTTCAACCAGAGGTACAGCCAGAAAATCCACGGAATTTTGGAGTTCCGTTAGTACCTGCAGGAGTTCCAGTAAACATGCAGCCAGTACGGGAGGATTTACTGTACGAAAGATTCAGGCGAATGAAGGCACCTGAATTCGAAGGACTGATGGACCCGATAGCTGCGGATAATTGGTTAATCGATATCCAAGTTATCTTGGACTTTATGAGGCTATCGGAACAGGAACAAGTTCTATGTGCTTCCTTTGCACTCAAGAAAGACGCTAGACACTGGTGGAGGACTGTCCAGATGCGTCGAGATGTTGCCACCATGGGCTGGCAAGATTTTGTGACGGAGTTCCGCACTACGTACTACAACAGGGAAATCCTGGCAGCTCAGCAGGATGAGTTCGCTAGTTTGAAACAAGGGTCAATGACAGTACTGGAGGCTGTCAAGAAATTTGATCAGTTAGCCCGGTTGTGTCCGGAGTTGGTTCCCAATGAAACGGAAAAGGTGAGAAGGATGATGAAGATGTTCCGTACTGATATTGCCAAGCAGGTTAGTGCTGGCAGTAGCCCACCTACCCTGGTATCCGACTGTGTGAGTCGAGCAATGAGAGCCGAGTATTGGATAAACCAGGACAAGGAAGCAAGGGCTCAGATTTTTAAGGCCAGAAAGGAGGAGAAAACCGTAGTAAAGCGATGCAGCCCCGTCAAGGCCTGGAGTTGAGTCAGAAAGGCCCGATAAGTAGCCCGGCCCAAGGTTCCAAACATTTTGGGAGGAACAAGAGAAAAGGGAGTTTCTCTGGCCAGGGTCAGCAAAGGAATTACCCTCAGAAGAAGAACAATAAAGGAAATGAGGGTACTAGCACTGATTACCCCACGTGTACTATGTGTGGAAGGAAACACCCAGGAGTTTGTAGAATGGGGTCAAATGCCTGCTTCCTGTGTGGTAAGGAAGGGCATTATGCGAAGAACTGCCATCTGAATAACCGAGGCCAAAATTCTTCGTACCCGAGTCAGAACACTAACAGGCAGCTACATGCAGTCCAAGCTAAGCTAGAAGGACCCTCAATCACTCAAGGTAGATTAGAGGCTCCTGAACCTCAAGCCAGGATCTATGCCTACACCAGGGGTGATGCTGAAGCTGGAACTTCACATGTGGTGACAGGTCAGATTTCTATCGCCACCTTCGATGCTATCGCTTTGTTTGATTCTGGGGCTACTCATTCATTTGTATCTCTGGAGTTCGCCCAGAAGTTAGGAAAAGGAGTGGATAGTTTAGATCAACCTGTTAAAACCTCTTTGCCATCCGGAGAGATTTTGTGGTCCAATTTTTGGATACGAAATACTTCCGTGACTATCTGTGGCAGAGAATTGTTTGTAGATCTCATCGTAATCAAGTTTCAGGATTTCGATGTGATCTTAGGGATGGACTTCTTAGGTAAATACAACGCCAAGATCGACTGTCGAAAGTGTTGTGTAACGTTTAACCCGTACGAAGAGGAGGAGTTTAATTTCTATGGACAATCTCGGAGTTCAGCAACCAAACTGGTTTCAGCAACGAAGGCTTGGAAGATGTTAGCTAATGGTTGTCAAGGATATTTAGCTAACATGATGGATAAGGATTGTGAAGTAGAGTTGATGCCGGAAGATGTTCCCATTATAAAAGAATATGTGGATATCTTTCCGAAAGATTTACCCGGACTTCCGCCAGAACGCGAGATTTTGTTCGAAATCGAATTACTACCTGGAGTTGCACCGATCTCCAAAGCGCCTTACCGTATGGCACCAGCTGAGCTTAGGGAATTGCAAGTGCAGTTACAAGAACTGCTTGACAAAGGATTCATCCGACAGAGTTACTCCCCATGGGGAGCACCAGTGCTGTTCGTAAAGAAGAAAGATGGATCACTGCGTATGTGTATCGACTACCGTGAATTGAATAAGATTACGATCAAGAACAAGTATCCCCTTCCAAGGATTGATGATCTCTTCGATCAACTCAGAGAAGCAGTTGTATTTTCGAAGGTTGATCTGCGTTCAGGTTATCATCAGCTCAGGATCAAGGAGGCAGATATCTCCAAGACGGCTTTTCGAACACGTTACGGGCATTATGAGTTTTTGGTTATGCCATTTTGATTAACCAATGCCACGGCAGCATTTATGGACCTTATGAATCGAGTATTCAAGGAATACCTGGATAAGTTCGTCATTGTTTTTATTGACGATATTCTGATATACTCAAAGTCCAAAGAGGAACATGAACATCATCTTAGATTGGTGATGGAGACGTTGAGAAGGAATCAACTGTATGCCAAATTCACAAAATGTGAATTTTGGTTGGAAAAAGTTCATTTCTTGGGTCATGTAGTATCGAAGGACGGAATTTCAGTAGACCCTGCTAAAGTGGAGGCGGTTAGTGCATGGCCAGCACCCACAAACGTTACGGAAATAAGGAGTTTCCTTGGATTAGCTGGCTATTACCGACGATTCGTCGAGGGATTTTCCAAGATCGCTACACCCCTCACTGCTCTTACCAGGAAAGGAAAGACTTTTGAATGGACTCAGAAGTGTGAGGAGAATTTCCAGGAGCTCAAGAAGAGGCTGACGAGTGCGCCTGTGTTGATTATTCCTGATGTAGATGCAGGAAATTTCGTGATCTATAGTGACGCTTCTAAGAATGGATTAGGAGCTGTCTTGATGCAGGATGGCAAGGTAGTGGCCTATGCATCTCGACAGTTAAAGATTCACGAAAAGAATTATCCCACGCACGATTTAGAGCTCGCGGCAGTAGTTTTCGCACTTAAGATTTGGAGACACTATTTGTATGGGAATAAGTGTGAAATCTACACTGATCATCAGAGCCTTAAGTATATCTTTACTCAGAAGGAGCTCAATATGAGACAACGTAGATGGCTGGAGCTTGTTAAGGATTATGACTGTGAGATCCTTTATCATCCTGGAAAGGCGAATAGAGTAGCAGACGCCTTAAGTAGGAAATCCGTAGGCATGCTGATGTCTATCGGAATGTTTCCTAAGCCACTACAAAAGGAGATTTCTGAGTTTAATTTGGAGATGATAACGGGGAAATTATCTTCTCTAACCATTCAGTCTAATTTGATGGAATCCATTAAGTCTCACCAAGAAAAGGATTCCTTTTTGATGAAAACTCAGCTTTTTGGCGGTAAAAGCAATGAGTTTAGAACTGCTGCAGATGGTGTCATCTACTTCAAGGAGAGGATTTGTGTTCCCAATTTCAAAGTCTTGAAGGATCAGATTTTGTTGGAAGCACATATGACGCCATACTCAGTACATCCAGGAGCTTCCAAGATGTACAAAGACCTCCGAGAAAGTTTCTGGTGGCCCAATATGAAGAATGAGGTAGCAGAATATGTGTCAAAATGCCTAACTTGTCAGAAAGTTAAGGCTGAACATCGACATCCGGGCGGAGAACTGCAGAAGATAGAGCTTCCTGAGTGGAAATGGGAGCAGATTACTATGGATTTCGTAGTAGGACTACCCAGGACTACAAGTGGGAGTGACACGATTTGGGTGATTGTTGATAGATTAACCAAATCGGCTCACTTTATTGCGATTAAGGCCACTTTTTCTGTGGAAAAATTAGCTGAAATTTATGTATCCCAGATTGTCAGATTTCATGGAGTGCCAAAATCGATCATCTCGGACCGTGATGGACGTTTCACTTCTCGATTTTGGACTAGTGTTCACAACGTCATGGGGTCGAAATTGAAGTTCAGCACGGCATTTCACCCCCAAACTGACGGTCAATCCGAACGAACCATCCAGACACTGGAAGATATGCTAAGGTCATGTGTGCTGGATTTCAAAGGAAACTGGGATCAGAAGCTGCCATTGATCGAATTTTCATATAACAACAGTTATCATGCTTCAATTGGTATGGCTCCATTTGAAGCATTATATGGAAGAAAATGTCGATCTCCTATTCACTGACAGGAAGTTGGACAGAAACAGCTACAAACCACAGATTTTATCGAAAAGACTTCTAAGGACATTCAGAAAATCAGACAGAGGCTCGACATAGCTTTTAGCAGACAGAAAAGTTATGCCGACAAACGTAGGAGGCCTTTGGAATTCCAAGTGGGTGATGCAGTGTTCATCAAGATTACTCCTATGAAAGGAGTAATGCGCTTTGGAAAGAAAGGGAAGCTTAGCCCAAGATATACGGGGCCATTTGAGATCCTTGAAAGGATTGGAAAAGTAGCCTATATGCTTGCCCTACCGCCTGAATTGGCTTCGATGCATAATGTTTTCCATGTATCGATGCTAAAGAAGTATATATCCGACCCTTCCCATATACTTAATCAAGAACCAGTAGAGGTTCACACGGACTTAACTTATGAAGAAAAGCCCATTCAAGTACTGGATTGGGAAGAAAAGGTCTTAAGAAATAAAACCATTCCCATGGTTAAAGTGTTATGGCGAAACCACAGGGTTGAAGAAGCAACCTGGGAGTTGGAAGATGAGATGAGGAAGAACTATCCTGACTTATTCTAATTTTCGAGGACAAAAATTTTTAAGGGGGGTAGATTGTAATGACTAGAATTTTCCAACGTCATAATATCTTGTACAGATATTTGAATTATGCCCTGAAGGTATTTATGAAAAGCCCAGCTTAGGGTTTTTATTAGATATTATGAGTTCTTATGCTTTTATAAGACTCCAAAAATTATTGCTTTGTAAAGCAAGTGACCTTTTGAGTAAAACGGTATAAAACGTAATGATCAGCTTGTTTACAAATTTTGATTTCTGTTATGAATAATCAAAGTTTGTAATTAATAAATGTTTATGTGTTATGTTAAATTCTTCAAAAGACCTTTTTGTAGTAAAAGGAAAATATATGATATATGATTCTCTGTTAGTAGTTTCTAATATTAAGAGAACCCTAGACGCAGTTCAGAAAAATTCTGGATAATGGTCCAGTGCCAGTATACTGTTATCAGTTGAAAACAGTATCTGAATATGTATGCTAGTATGAAAATGAACTGTGTTTAGGAGTTAAGCCAAGTAAGGTCTTAATCGGTGATACCTTGTCTTAAAAAGAATGACAAATCTCACTTTGAAAATTGGTTACCCTTTAAGGACTAAAATGTAAATATTTTGTCTATAGGGGCCAATATGTAATTTTAAGAAAAGTGAATGGTTATGGATTTTAAGAAAGTTAAGATAGTGCTAGGTGATTGATTAAGCAAGAATTGGAGGCCAAATACTATCACCATAGCCGGCCACCCTATAGGACTAAAGTGCAAATATTTTGCCTTTAGGGGGCCAAAGTGCAATTTTGAGACAATTATGGTTCGTTAGATAAATTTGTAAATTTATGGAACTATGGGTTTTTCTAGTTAGATTTCCTAGTTCAATTTAGTGTATGATGGTTTTTAAGATTTGGTTAACCTAGTTGGAAACCAAGGAATTAGGTTAAGTTTGATTGGTTCAAAAATTGACCAATCATTTGCTTATTTTTGTGCACAATGGGACCGGTTATTTTAAGGGTTAATGAGCAAATATTTTGCTCCTAAGAACCAATAGGCAAAGTATGAAAAAATATGAAGTTCATTTGAAATTGACACTTCACAATTTTAGCTTTGCCTATTAAGCAAGGTAGTTTTGCTTATTAAGCTAGATTGCATCTTGCAAACTTCACATTTAGCAATGTATAGCTGGCCACCTTATGATGAATTGCAAGAAAAATTATGATAGATTTTTCTTACTAAGCATTCAAATTCAACTAAGCCAAGGATTGGTTACAAAATTTAGTTACCATAGTTATGTTAAAACTAAGGAAGTAAACTAAGTTTGTTAACTTAGTTAGTCTAACCATTTGCTTCCAATTGATTCTTCCTTGGCCGGCCACCACTTAGTTCCAATGAGTAAATAAGCTACTCTTAGGAACTAATTTGCAGCTTTGAATTATTGGTTTCTCAAAGTTTTGAGAGAATGACAAGTGCTGTCATTAACCAAGAGTGAACAAGCTATTTAGCTTGATTAATCCAAGCATGTGTTGCCACCAAATTGCCGACCATCACAAGGAAGAGACACATCATGTGTCTAGCTTGGATGAGTCAGCATTAGACTTGGTTAGGTGGCCATCTCAAACCTTCACCACCGGACACGTTGAAGGACTTAGAGGCAAATGTGTTGCCTAAGGAGCAATAAGCAATATTAGAAGAATGAAGAGAATTCCAAATGGAATTCTTTTTCCATTCGCCTATATATATACGTGGGGGTATGAGCTTATAGGATCTTTAGACAATTAAACTTTAGTTAGGCAGCTTCTTCTCTGGCTTTCTTCTCCTTAAGTGCCGAAGAAGAAAAAAAAAAAAAGTGAAGAAGAAAAGCTGGAAACAAATTTCGGTTGATTGGTATTGGTCTAGTGAGGAAGGAAAATCTCTAAAGTCTTAAGCTAGAATTATTTTGTGAAGCTTGAGGTAAACTCCTCTAACCTCTAGTTTCATTTACGTTTTTGTTAGGGAGATTAAGAGTGTGATGTTATGTATAAATATGAGCTTATGATAAGCAAATTTAAGTACTATGCTTGATGTAGTTTTCGGTTTCGGTTATGCTAGTTTCAAATTAGGGTTTTATGAAAGTTTAAGATTTTTGGTTTGAAGAAGTTATATGAGTAAAATATTGAAGGTAAGTTTATGAAATGTTTAGGTAATGTATGCATGCTTGAAATAGGCTCACGGGGAATCCGTTGGAGGTAGTGTGCACGTTAGATTACTTAAAACTCAAACGAACCAAAAACTGCCAGTTTCGGGTAGATTCGGACAGTATCTTTGAAAGTGAATTTTGAGGCCCTTAGAGGCCGAATCATGTAAAAGTTAAAACTACAAAGTTGTAGAGAAGGGAAAATCCTAGGGGTCAACGTGGACAGTTTTTGAAAATAAGGCCTCTAAGACCTTCGTGTTTACAAAAACCCGAGACCTATTTCAAGATTAAGAAAAATGGTCGAAGAATTTTCAAAGGCAGAAACAAGCATGTTTAAGTCAGATTTGGATTTTAAGTTTAAAAAAGAAGTTGTAGGAATCTTCCAGGTCTACAACTTTCATGAAGGAAATATTTTCAAATTCGGAATAAATTTATTAGAAAAGGATCAAATAAAAGACTGACTTCAAATATAATTTGTTTTCAAGAATTTTAATGTTTTAAAGGATAGTAAGATTTTAATGTTTATGCTATGTTCTTGATATCCTTATACTGAGATAAGTTAATAACTAGGATTGTATGATACTATGATAGGATGATTCTCATCCTATGATTTTTCTGTGAAAACAGGAAAACCACTCGGTTAGGAGAAACGCTAAATTTGAGAGTTAGAAACTGGTAAGTACAACTCCGTCTACAGCATAGACTTTCCGTTGTATACTTACCAAAGTATGATGAATGATCGCTATTAGAATGTGATATAAATGTATGCTAGAATTGTTTGATGCGATATTATGATTATTATGATATTAAGCTTATGATTATTATGATGATATCAAGTTTATGATTATGAGATAAGGTATGATGTTAAGATATGAGTATGACTTAAGTTTAGTGACATCACGAAGCATGTTCACTAACAAGATCAATTATGAGATCATGAAAAGCAAGTATGATGGCAGGCGAGCTTGCCGTGTCGTACCGACCCGCGTCAGGTCGGGTTGAGCTATGGCAAGAGTAAGCCCATAGAGCGCGCCCGGTACGTACACTTATGTTATGGGGCCCATAAACAAGATAAGTTAAGAATGCATAAGATGACATAATACGATCATAATCGGTTCATGCATATATTATGCATTGCTATGATATATTATGTATGAAATGTTACGATATGATGAGTTAAGTATGAAATGCTATGATATGAGATGCTATGTAAGATTATGATATGTTATGTATGAGATGTTACGATACGATGAGATAAGTAGGAAATGTTATGATATGAGATGCTAGGTAATGTTACGATGAATTATGTTTTGAGTTGTATTGTCACGGATAATTATGTTGTACTTGCTGAGCGAAAGCTCACGTCTTACGTCTATGCTGTAGGTAAGCAACCTATGGGCAGTTGTTGATACAAGATGGCGAGCGTGGCAGGGCGAACTGTGAAATGTGGGATTAATAGCCGCTACGCGTTTTGTTCTCTTTATATATATGATTTTGTAATCCGAACATCGTTATATTATTATGCTTTCCGCTTATCCGCGCCGTATATATATATATATATATATGGCTAATCGCTCGTACGCGTTACGTATATAAAAAAAAAAAAAAAAATTTCCGCTGTTTACGCTAAATAAGTAAGAACGTATGTATGTATGTATGTAAAGTAACGGCCTGTGCAAGGCGGGTCGTTACAGTGTGTACGTTTTAGGACGAGAAACGAATTTAAGAACCAAAACTGCCAGTCTCGGGTCAAGACTGGGCAGCATTCTGGAAATGGTAATTTGAGGCCCTTAGAGGCCGAATTTGAAGAAACTCAAAACTACAAAGTTGTAGATAATGGTTTTCCTAGAGGGTAGCATGAACCGTTTTTTAAAATAAGGCTCCAAAAGCCTCGGTTTTTATGAAAATCCGAGCCTGACCGTACCCAGGATTTATGCACGGCCAGGTGAGTTCAACAAGGAATAAGGGCATGTTAAGGTCCGAACTGGGTTTTCTTTAAAACACAAAAGTTGTAGTATTATCCAAGATCTACAACTTTTATGAAGAAAGTTTTATCAAATTCGGAACATATTTTAAAGTAAAATTGGATTCTAAAAACTGTGCAGGAAACAGAAATTCCAGCACAGGATTTTTCAGAAAAACAGTACATAAGCAGGAAATTCCTGCTCATGCATAGGATTTTCTAAAATAATACAGCAAAACTATGTTTTTCACCAACCCTAATGTTTTGACTGTAAGAACTGTTCCAATAGCAGTTTTCAGTCCTTAACAAATTTTATAAGTCAAGCAAAGGATTTTTAAACCAAATTCACCAAATTTTCCGAGGCAAAGGAAAATTGGATTTTTAAAGCCACAGACATGCAGCAAGATAGTAACGGATGGTAACCGGGAAGGATACCCGAGTTATTGGGCTTGACCCCCAAAGTCCAAGTTTGACCCATAGAAGGTTGACTTTGGTTAATCAAGTTTGATCAAGGTTTATCACTTCAAGGGTTACCAGTAATAACCCAGTGAGGTACCGATAATATAATGATCTAAGATCTAGGGTTATTTATAATAACCCAATGGATTATGAATCAAGAATGTTAAGTCATGAGCCCAAGGTTAGGATAGTAACCTAACCTTACCTAAATGGATGTGGGCTTAGCTTTAGCAATGAGGTTACTTATAGTAACCAAATAAGATATTTTTAGGATGGGACATATAACTAAGACTATGAACGCATGTTGGTTAGGTCACCAACAGTTAATGATTATGATTTATGGTAAGATAAAATATGTATAACTCTTATCTTACACACTGTTTGGAAACAGGAGTATGAACTGTTGTCGTGCCATGATTCGGACGATTAACCAAGAGCATAAGATGACAAGTAAGTATAACTCTGCCTACAGCATGGGCAAAAATGCTTTTATAACATGTTTTTTTAAGAAAACATGTATTGATATGCATGAGTTATGTTACGATGCTTACGTATGATGTTTATGTTACGATGCTTACGTATGATATTTATGTTACGATGCTTACGTATGATGTTTATGTTACGATGCTTACGTATGATGTTTATGTTACGTTACGATGTTTATGTTACGCTGATGTATGTTACGATGGATATGTTACGATAGTTATGTTATGAAGAATTATGTTACGGTGTTTATGTTATGATTTATGTTATGTTATGTTTTAATATAGTGACATCATGTAGCATGTTCACTAATATAAACTACATGGTAAAAACACATTTTAAGACAAGCTAAGTGTAATACCCAAAATTTCGATGAAACTATGATTTCCTTTTAGGCAAGGAAAATCCCGAGTCTTACTCTTGGATGTCGATATAAAACTCACGATCTGAGTTAAATATCAGTATATGTTTGAGTTCTCGTTTAATTAGCTATGAGACTCAATAAGCAGTTTGCTTAGTCATGCATCTGACCCTTGAGCAAAAAGGGAAGGAAAAATTCTATGATTTCATGCTGGTCAAAGTTTGACCGAAAAAGTCAAAGTTGACCGAAAAGTCAAAGGTTGACCAGGGAGGTCAAATAGATGAAGGTGTTGAGATATAGCAAAGTAGTATGGAATTATACTGCGAAAAACCTTAATTATGGACAATTTAGCAAGCATAAGCTGTGAGACCACCCAAGAAAATCAAGCACACCAAGTATGGTATTAAGGGCAAGAAAGGTGCCAAGAGATAAGAAAAATTTTATTCAGTTTATTTTTACACAGATAAATTTTGGACTGTAGTACAGTATAAAAATATTGTGTTTAAGCAAACACAGTATTAGAAATATCTGTGTAGTAGAAAAATGGACTGAATATTGAGAAAAAGCCAAACAGGGCTTAATATGGATGACATCATCCTATCCTTAATTTATGACATCATAATTGGATTAAATAAGCTTGGAAAGAAAGCAAGGAAGGCTCTAGAAGAGATGACATGGCCGGCCACCTCAGGGGCAAAAATGCCAAAATTTTATCTTTAGGGGTTAAAGTGAAAATTTTGGAATATTGATGATGTAAGCAAAGTGATGTCATCAAGGTGAGATAAGCTTGGCTTGATCTCCAAGTAAGGGGCCGGCCACTTAGAGGGCATAAATGCAAGAATTTTAACTTTCGGGGCTAAAATGAAATTTCTAGAAAATAGGTGATGTAAGCAAGATGATGTCATCATTTGCTTGGAGAACAAGGTGATGGCCGGCCAACATGCCACTTGGAAGGTCAAATTGTAAATATTTTGTCTTTTGGGGGCAAAAGTGTAATTTTGGAGAAAAATGATGATGTAAGCATGAGGTAAGCACATGATGTCATCAAGATGATGTCGTCATGATGAGGTAAGCAAAACTTGGGTTCCAAGGACTTCAAATGGCCGGCCACATGTACGGGACTAACTAGCAAATATTTTATTTTTAAGCCCTAATGTGCAATTTTTGAAATAAAAATAATTGGTGAAAATTTGTAATTTTCACCTATAAATAGGGCTCAAAGGGGGCGGTTTTGGCAGCTCAAAATCATCCCAAAACTCTGCCCAATTTTCTCCAAAACCTCCCTAGAAACCGAAACCCAAGAGGAAAAAAATGAAATGGCCGGATTTTGTGAGGAAGAAAAGAAAGAGTGGAAAAACAATTGGGAACCCAATTTTTTTGGCTTGAATGGCCGGTTATGGATAAGCTGGAAAAGCAGAAAAAAAAATGCGAGGAATAGGAGGAGAATGGCCGGTTCTGGGCAGCCAAGGAGAAAGGAAAAAAATGCACCAAACCCCTAGCCTAGCCTTGTGTGCATCGAGGTAATCTCCGTTGATCTTAAGCTTTTCGTTTAAGCTTTAAATTTGGGAAATTTAAATGTATTTCCAGCATTGGATGTAAGAGCTTAAGCTCACCTTTTAGTGCTTGATTGTGCATGATTAGGGTGGTGGTCTCTAGTTTACATTTTTGATGCATGTTTGATGATATGCTTATATGGGTTTGAGTATGCCTACTACATGTTTGTTGTATGTTCCCATAGAATTTAGAACGATTGTATGATTGTGATAACGTTAGTATTACGCTGCATGTGTGATCTTAGGCTCCCGCTGAGTTCGGTCGAGGTAGTGTGCGCGTAATTTTGCGTAAGAACCAATCTAAACCGAAACTGCCAGTCTCGGGTCAAGACTGGTCAGTGTTCTGGAAATGATAATTTGAGGCCCTTAGAGGCCGAATTTGAAGAAACTCAAAACTACAAAGTTGTAGATAATGGTTTTTCCTAGAGGGCAGCGTGGACGGTTTTTCAAAATAAGGCTCCAAAGGCCTCGGTTTTTATGAAAATCCGAGCCTGACCGTGCCCAGGATTTATGCACGGCCAGGTGAGTTCAACAGGGAATAAGTGCATGTTAAAGTCCGAATTGGGTTTTCCTCAAAACATGAAAGTTGTATTATTATTCAAGATCTACAACTTTTATGAAGAAAGTTTTATCAAATTCGGAACTGATTTTAAAGTAAAAATTAGATTCTAAAGACTGTGCAGGAAATAGAAATTCCAGCACAAGATTTTCAGAAAAATAGTACATAAGCAGGAAATTCCTGCTCATGCACAGGATTTTCTAAAATAATACAAGAAAACTGTATTTTACACCAAACCCAATGTTTTGATTGTGAGAACTGTTCCAATGGCAGTTTTCAGCCCTTAACACATTTTATAAGTTAAGCAAAGGTTTTTAAGTTGAATTCAACAAATTTTCCGAAACAAAGGGAAAAATGGATTTTAAAGCCAAGGTTAAGTAACAAGACAGTAACGGATGGTAACCGGGAAGGATACCCGAGTTATTGGGCTTGACCTCCAAAGTCCAAGTTTGACCATAGAAGGTTGACTTTGGTTGACTAAGTTTGACCAAGGTTCATCATCTCGAGGGTTACCCAACATAACCCAATGAGGTACCAAGATTGTGATAAGCTAAGATCTAGGGTTATTTGTAATAACCCAATGGATTATGAATCAAGAATGATAAGTTATGTGCCCAAGGTTAGGATAGTAACCTAACCCAACCTGTATGGATATGGGTTTAGCAATAAGGTCACTTATGGTAACCAAACAAGTTATCGTAAGTTGTTATAGGAGGGAACATATAATATAACTAAGGCTACTCATAAATGTTGGTTAGGACACCAACATTTAATGATTATATGGTAAGATGGAATGTCTATGGCTCTTATCTTACGTCCTGTTTGGAAACAGGAGTGGGAACTGTTGTCGTGACATGATTCGGACGATTAACCAAGAGCATAGGACGACAAGTAAGTATAACTCCGCCTACAGCATGGGCAAAATGTTTTTAAAGAACATGTTTTTCAAGAAATCATATGTTGATGATTTATGATACTTACTTTATGATAAGATGAAATGTTATGATGCTATGTTATGAGGTTTATGTCATGATGTTTATGATAAGATGAAACGTTATGATGCTATGTTATGAGGTTTATGTCATGATGTTTATGATAAGATGAAATGTTATGATGCTATGTTATGAGGTTTATGTCATGATGTATATGATGAGATACTATGTTACGATGCTATGCTATGATGATTTATGTTACGACGGTTATGTAATGGTTTATGTTATGTTATGTTTTAATATAGTGACATCATGTAGCATGTCCACTAATATTAACTACATGGTAAGGACACATGTTAAGATAAGCTAAGGTCATTGTGTCGTACCGACTTGCCATGATGGCGAGTTTAAATGGTTTAGTCTATGGTTTGGGCTGAGTTGGATTGGCTGCCCCAATCACTCCATGTTAAACAGTTTGTTTCATGGTTTGAGTTGGTTTGGATTGGCTGCCTCCAGCCATTCCATGGTGATGGACCACGGTACGTGCACACATGATATGTAAATAAATAAGAATCAAGATAATAAATGAAAATTTAATCGATTCATAAGAAAACCTAATTGGTTCATGCATTCCTTTGTTAAAAATGTTTTGCGGATTGCACGCTGTACTTACTGGGCATAAGCTCATTACTTACGTTCATGCTGTAGGTTAAGCAACCTACCGGCGATACGTGATGCAAAGCTGTGAAGGCTGGTGCTACAGGCTGTGAAATGTGGGATGGACACCGCCACGGGTTTTGAATTTATGCTATGTAAAATATGTTTTGAAAAATATATTTAAAAGATGTGTTTTATGATATGCGATAGTATGGATAAGAAACCGTTTTCAAGAAGAAAACTAATTTTAAGAAATTGTTTTCAAGAACGAGTTAAAGAATGGTTTTCAAGGATGATGGCAAGCAAGTTGCCTCATGTAGTACTGACCCACACTAGGTTGGGTTTGGTCCACGGTATGATTATGTTAGCTTTCAATATGATTATGAAAGCTCAGTACTCGAGTGAGTACATATGATTATGCATGAAGATAAGTTAAGTTCAAAGTAAGAAAAGAAAAAAAAAATTTTACTCCGAATTTTCCGCAGTTTAAGCTTTTTAAATTAAGAAGTAAGTTAAGCAAGTAATGTAATGGCCCACGTCTGCGCAGTAGGACGCCCCTACGCGTGACGGTTCGGGGCGTTACAGAGATGGTATCAGAGCAAGTTTTTCTGCCATCCAATTTCACAGTTCTGCCGCCAGAGCCACAGTTTTGCAAGTAAGTTTTCTTACTCTAGTTAGGTATAGTAACTATGTGAGGTCATAGTCTTATAATAGTATAGATATGAACCTGGTTTAAAACCCGGGTACGATTGAAGAGGACCGCAAGACTTCGACTTCATTAGCATCCGAAGGAATGGAGTCACGCATCTTCGATGGGACTCAAGAAGTGGCTGCATTTGCTGAGTGGCTGCACGATATGAAGACGATACGTTAGTTATGTTGCAGCTTGGCGCGTTTATCCAGATGAGTTTATGGGCTATGATTGCCAGTGGATCAGAGTTGCGCAACGAAAGCGTGATGAATAAGCTAAGCCTACGGTATGATATGATGAGATCGTGAGGAATCTCTAGTATGATATGTTAAGATATGGACGAAGGAATGAGTGTTAGACATGTTGAGAATTAGAATTAGAAACTAGAAAATGGTTCGTTGCTAGTACAACCAGACCAATTTCTGCAAGAGCCTCATCTTGCAACTATGATAGCCAAGTCATGATGATAAATGCTAGAGTAGCAATAAGAAATGAATAGGCTTCGAGATCAGATAGCCTATCGCCTTACCTCAGTAGGATGATAATCTGGAAGTTTCCATTTTAAGAAATAAGCTAGATGCTATAGAACTTAAGTTTCGTGATTGTGAAACTTATGCTCCCATAAGAATGATAATAGGTATGGAAAGATGTTTGTTAGTGCCTTGACTGGTGGTAATATCAAGGCAATGCACAAATAAGAAGTTGGATGATGGCTATCATTATGATGATGAAATTAAGAATATGATCTCTTAGTAAGGGAAATTATGAAATAATGGGAAGTTTTAGACATTCCTAAGGATTATGATTATATGTTATGAAGAAAATGTTAGAAGCAATGAGAGAAGCTTCTACCATTCTGCTATCTAGCAAGTAGCTAGTCGATACGAGATAAGTATTGCATCACTCGAAAGACATTATGTTTTCTTCATTATTAACTTTGAAAGAATTCAAAGGAAATATTTTTATAAAAGATGCTTAAATCCTGAACTCATGCTTAATAGAATCCCTCATTTTATAAAATACAGCCGAATCCTTGAGGAGGAAATTCCAAGATAGGGGCTGTTATGAACAGTAAAGGTTCTAAGATAGGAGCCGTTATGTTCGTTAAATGACCGAATCCTTGAGGGACAAGTTCCAAGAATGGGATGAGTTCCAAGAAAGGGGTCATTATGATAAGTAAAGGTTCTAATAGCATAAGATCAAGGTTCAAGAAATAAGCTATTTTAAGCTATGTTTTCCAAGTGTGGAAAAATTTAAATTATGAAACGTTTTTCACGTATGAAAAGTTATATGACAATATATGTTTTCCAAGTGTGGAAAAATTTATAAAGTATGAAATACTTTTCACGTATGAAAAAGTTATATGTTTTCCAAACATGGCAAGTTATATGATATACTTGCTCAAATTTTTATGAAGATAGTTCTGGTGATGCAATATGAAAGGAGAATATGATAGCATGAAAGTATGTAAGTATGTAAGTATGAATGTATGTATGTAAGGAAGTATGCAAGTATGTAAGTATGAACGTATGTAAGTAAGAAAGTATGCAGTATGAAAGTAAGATAGTATGAAGTAAGAATGAAAGAAAGTATGATGACATGATATAAAAGTAAGAGTATGGTTCTAGACAAGAAACATGATCCCATTAAAGTATAAAAAATGGGAACATGAACAAGTTACGATGGATCAATAGTGGACTTGAAGAAAAGCCACTTAGAAGTATTCGAATTTTCGAGGACGAAAATTTCTTTAAGGAGGGTAGAATGTAATACCCGAAATTTCGATGAAACTATGATTTCCTTTTAGGCAAGGAAAATCCCGAGTCTTACTCTTGGATGTCGATATAAAACTCACGATCTGAGTTAAATATCAGTATATGTTTGAGTTCTCGTTTAATTAGCTATGAGACTCAATAAGCAGTTTGCTTAGTCATGCATCTGACCCTTGAGCAAAAAGGGAAGGAAAAATTCTATGATTTCATGCTGGTCAAAGTTTGACCGAAAAAGTCAAAGTTGACCGAAAAGTCAAAGGTTGACCAGGGAGGTCAAATAGATGAAGGTGTTGAGATATAGCAAAGTAGTATGGAATTATACTGCGAAAAACCTTAATTATGGACAATTTAGCAAGCATAAGCTGTGAGACCACCCAAGAAAATCAAGCACACCAAGTATGGTATTAAGGGCAAGAAAGGTGCCAAGAGATAAGAAAAATTTTATTCAGTTTATTTTTACACAGATAAATTTTGGACTGTAGTACAGTATAAAAATATTGTGTTTAAGCAAACACAGTATTAGAAATATCTGTGTAGTAGAAAAATGGACTGAATATTGAGAAAAAGCCAAACAGGGCTTAATATGGATGACATCATCCTATCCTTAATTTATGACATCATAATTGGATTAAATAAGCTTGGAAAGAAAGCAAGGAAGGCTCTAGAAGAGATGACATGGCCGGCCACCTCAGGGGCAAAAATGCCAAAATTTTATCTTTAGGGGTTAAAGTGAAAATTTTGGAATATTGATGATGTAAGCAAAGTGATGTCATCAAGGTGAGATAAGCTTGGCTTGATCTCCAAGTAAGGGGCCGGCCACTTAGAGGGCATAAATGCAAGAATTTTAACTTTCGGGGCTAAAATGCAATTTCTGGAAAATAGGTGATGTAAGCAAGATGATGTCATCAAAATGATGTCATCATTTGCTTGGAGAACAAGGTGATGGCCGGCCAACATGCCACTTGGAAGGTCAAATTGTAAATATTTTGTCTTTTGGGGGCAAAAGTGTAATTTTGGAGAAAAATGATGATGTAAGCATGAGGTAAGCACATGATGTCATCAAGATGATGTCATCATGATGAGGTAAGCAAAACTTGGGTTCCAAGGACTTCAAATGGCCGGCCACATGTAGGGGACTAACTAGCAAATATTTTATTTTTAAGCCCTAATGTGCAATTTTTGAAATAAAAATAATTGGTGAAAATTTGTAATTTTCACCTATAAATAGGGCTCAAAGGGGGCGGTTTTGGCGGCTCAAAATCATCCCAAAACTATTCCCAATTTTCTCCAAAACCTCCCTAGAAACCGAAACCCAAGAGGAAAAAAATGAAATGGCCGGATTTTGTGAGGAAGAAAAGAAAGAGTGGAAAAAAAATTGGGAACCCAATTTTTTTGGCTTGAATGGCCGGTTATGGATAAGCTGGAAAAGCAGAAAAAAAATGCGAGGAATAGGAGGAGAATGGCCGGTTCTGGGCAGCCAAGGAGAAAGGAGAAAAATGCACCAAACCCTAGCCTAGCCTTGTGTGCATCGAGGTAATCTCCGTTGATCTTAAGCTTTTCGTTTAAGCTTTAAATTTGGGAAATTTAAATGTATTTCCAGCATTGGATGTAAGAGCTTAAGCTCACCTTTTAGTGCTTGATTGTGCATGATTAGGGTGGTGGTCTCTAGTTTACATTTTTGATGCATGTTTGATGATATGCTTATATGGGTTTGAGTATGCCTACTACATGTTTGTTGTATGTTCCCATAGAATTTAGAACGATTGTATGATTGTGATAACGTTAGTATTACGCTGCATGTGTGATCTTAGGCTCCCGCTGAGTTCGGTCGAGGTAGTGTGCGCGTAATTTTGCGTAAGAACCAATCTAAACCGAAACTGCCAGTCTCGGGTCAAGACTGGTCAGTGTTCTGGAAATGATAATTTGAGGCCCTTAGAGGCCGAATTTGAAGAAACTCAAAACTACAAAGTTGTAGATAATGGTTTTTCCTAGAGGGCAGCGCAGACGGTTTTTCAAAATAAGGCTCCAAAGGCCTCGGTTTTTATGAAAATCCGAGCCTGACCGTGCCCAGGATTTATGCACGGTCGGGTGAGTTCAACAAGGAATAATGGCATGTTAAAGTCCGAATTGGGTTTTCCTCAAAACATGAAAGTTGTAGTATTATTCGAGATCTACAACTTTTATGAAGAAAGTTTTATCAAATTCGGAACTGATTTTAAAGTAAAAATTAGATTCTAAAGACTGTGCAGGAAATAGAAATTCCAGCACAAGATTTTCAGAAAAATAGTACATAAGCAGGAAATTCCTGTTCATGCACAGGATTTTCTAAAATAATATAAGAAAACTGTATTTTACACCAAACCCAATGTTTTGATTGTGAGAACTGTTCCAATGGCAGTTTTCAGCCCTTAACACATTTTATAAGTTAAGCAAAGGTTTTTAAGTTGAATTCAACAAATTTTCCGAAACAAAGGGAAAAATGGATTTTAAAGCCAAGGTTAAGTAACAAGACAGTAACGGATGGTAACCGGGAAGGATACCCGAGTTATTGGGTTTGACCTCCAAAGTCCAAGTTTGACCATAGAAGGTTGACTTTGGTTGACTAAGTTTGACCAAGATTCATCATCTCGAGGGTTACCCAACATAACCCAATGAGGTACCAAGATTGTGATAAGCTAAGATCTAGGGTTATTTGTAATAACCCAATGGATTATGAATCAAGAATGATAAGTTATGTGCCCAAGGTTAGGATAGTAACCTAACCCAAACTGTATGGATATGGGTTTAGCAATAAGGTCACTTATGGTAACCAAACAAGCTATCGTAAGTTGTTATAGGAGGGAACATATAATATAACTAAGGCTACTCATAAATGTTGGTTAGGACACCAACATTTAATGATTATATGGTAAGATAGAATGTCTATAGCTCTTATCTTACGTCCTGTTTGGAAACAGGAGTAGGAACTGTTGTCGTGACATGATTCGGACGATTAACCAAGAGCATAGGACGACAAGTAAGTATAACTCCGCCTACAGCATGGGCAAAATGTTTTTAAAGAACATGTTTTTCAAGAAATCATATGTTGATGATTTATGGTACTTACTTTATGATAAGATGAAATGTTATGATGCTATGTTATGAGGTTTATGTCATGATGTTTATGATAAGATGAAATGTTATGATGCTATGTTATGAGGTTTATGTCATGATGTATATGATAAGATACTATGTTACGATGCTATGCTATGATGATTTATGTTACGAGGGTTATGTAATGGTTTATGTTATGTTATGTTTTAATATAGTGACATCATGTAGCATGTCCACTAATATTAACTACATGGTAAGGACACATGTTAAGATAAGCTAAGGTCATTGTGTCGTACCGACTTGCCATGATGGCGAGTTTAAATGGTTTAGTCTATGGTTTGGGCTGAGTTGGATTGGCTGCCCCAATCACTCCATGTTAAACAGTTTGTTTCATGGTTTGAGTTGGTTTGGATTGGCTGCCTCCAGCCATTCCATGGTGATGGACCACGGTACGTGCACACATGATATGCAAATAAATAAGAATCAAGATAATAAATGAAAATTTAATCGATTCATAAGAAAACCTAATTGGTTCATGCATTCCTTTGTTAAAAATGTTTTGCGGATTGCACGTTGTACTTACTGGGCATAAGCTCATTACTTACGTTCATGCTGTAGGTTAAGCAACCTACCGGCGATACGTGATGCAAAGCTGTGAAGGCTGGTGCTACAGGCTGTGAAATGTGGGATGGACACCGCCACGGGTTTTGAATTTATGCTATGTAAAATATGTTTTGAAAAATATATTTAAAAGATGTGTTTTATGATATGTGATAGTATGGATAAGAAACCGTTTTCAAGAAGAAAACTAATTTTAAGAAATTGTTTTCAAGAACGAGTTAAAGAATGGTTTTCAAGGATGATGGCAAGCAAGTTGCCTCATGTAGTACCGACCCACACTAGGTTGGGTTTGGTCCACGGTATGATTATGTTAGCTTTCAATATGATTATGAAAGCTCAGTACTCGAGTGAGTACATATGATTATGCATGAAGATAAGTTAATTTCAAAGTAAGAAAAGAAAAAAAAAATTTTACTCCGAATTTTCCGCAGTTTAAGCTTTTTAAATTAAGAAGTAAGTTAAGCAAGTAATGTAACGGCCCACGTCTGCGCAGTAGGACGCCCCTACGCGTGACGGTTCGGGGCGTTACACTAAGGTCATTGTGTCGTACCGACTTGCCATAGTGGCGGGTTTAAATGGTTTAATCTATGGTTTGGGCTGAGTTGGATTGGCTGCCCCAATCACTCCATGCTAAACAATTTGTTTCATGGTTTGAGTTGGTTTGGATTGGCTGCCTCCAGCCACTCCATAGCTATAGACCACGGTACGTGCACACATGATATGCAAGGAAATATAATCAAGATAATAAATGAAAGTTTAATTGATTCATAAGAAAGCCTAATCGGTTCATACATTATTTTGTTAAAATGTTTTGCGGATTGAACGTTGTACTTACTGGGCATAAGCTCATTACTTACGTTCATGCTGTAGGTTAGCAACCTATCGGCAATACTTGATGCAAAGCTGTGAAATGTGGGATGGACACCGCCACGGGTTTTGAATTTACGCTATGTAAAATATGTTTTGAAAAATATATTTGAAAGATGTGTTTTATGTTATGTGATAATATGGATAAGAAACCGTTTTCAAGAAGAAAACTATTTTTAAGAAATTGTTTTCAAGAACGAGTTAGGGAATAGTTTTTAAGGATGATGGCAACAAGTTGCCTCGTGTTGTACCGAACCGCATTAGGTCGGATTGGTCCACGGTATGATTGTGTTAGCTTTCAATATGATTATGAAAGCTCGGTACTCGAGTGAGTACTTATGAATATGTATGAGGATAAGTTAAATTTTATGTAAGTAAGAAAAGAAAAAAAAAATTTACTCCGGAATTTTCAGTCATTTTAAGCTTTTTAAATTAAGAAGTAAGTTAAGCAAGTAATGTAACGGCTCACGTCTGCGTAGTCGGCCCTGCGTGGACGGTTCGGGGCGTTACACAGCTTATCCACCACGCTTCTGCTGTGCCACTCTGATCTACTGGCAATACTAGCCCATAGACTTATCTGGATAAACGCGTCAAGCTGTAACACAACTAGCGTATCGTCCCCATATCATGTAGCCACACAGCTAATGCAGTCGTTTCCTTGAGTTCCATCGAAGATGCGTGACTCCATCCCCTAAGGCCAACGAAGCCTTGCAGTCCTCTTCAATCGTATCCGGGTTTCACACCAGGTTCATGTCTTTACTATTATAAAACTATGTCCTCACATAGTTACTATATCTAAACTAGAGTAAGAAAACTTACTTACAAAACTGTGACTCTGGCTGCAGAACTGTGAAATTGGATGACAGGAAAACTTTGCTCTGATACCATCTCTGTAACGCCCTGGACCGCCTACGTAGGGCGGACTACGTAAACGTGGGCCGTTACTCTACTTACTTAACTTAATTCTTCATTTAAAAAGCTTAAACTTGCTGAAAATTCAGAGTAAAAATTTTTTCTTTTCTTACTTTACTTTGAACTTAACTTATCCTCATGCATATTCATGTGTACTCACTCGAGTACTGAGCTTTCATAATCATACTGAAAGCTAACATATTCATACCGTGGACCAAACCCAACCTAGTGTGGGTCGGTACAACACGAGGCAACTTGCTTGCCGTCATCCTTGAAACCCATTCCTTAACTTGTTCTTGAAAACAATTTCTTAAAAATAGTTTTCTTCTTGAAAACAGTTCCTTATCCATACTATCACTTTATCATAACATAAAACATATTTTACAAATATATTTTTCGAAACAAATCTTTTCATAACATAAATTTCAAAACCCGTGGCGGTGTCCACCCCACGTTTCACAGTCTGTAGCGCCAGCCTCCACAACCTTGTATCAAGTATTGTCGGTAGGTTTCTAACCTACAACATGAACGTAAGTAATGAGCTTATGCCCAGTAAGTACAACGTTCAATCTGCAAAACATTTTAATAAAAGAATGCATTGACCGATTATGCTTTCTTATGAATTAATTAAATTTCATATATTATCTTGATTATGTTTCCTTACATGTCATGTGTGCACGTACCGTGGTCCATAGCTATGGAGTGGCTGGAGGCAGCCAATCCAATCCAACTCAAACCATGAAACAAACTGTTTAACATGGAGTGATTGGGACAGCCAATCCAATTCACCCCAAACCATAGACTAAACCATTTAAACCCGCCATCATGGCAAGTCGGTACTACACAATGACCTTAGCTTGTCTTAAAATGTGTTCTTACCATGTGGTTAAATATTAGTGAGTATGCTACATGATGTCACTATATTAAAACATAACATAAACGCCGTAACATAATCTTCATACATAGACTTCGTATCATAACCATCGTAACGTAACATCAAATCATCGTAATGTAACATCATAACGTAACATCATATCATCGTAACATAACCATCGTAACGTAAGCATCATAACATAAACATCATAACGTAACATCATCGTAACATAAATCATGTATATCATATCAATGCATGATTTCTTGAAAAACGTGTTATGTAAAAACATTTTGCCCATGCTGTAGGCGGAGTTATACTTACTTGTCGTCCTATGCTCTTGGTTAATCGTCCGAATCATGGCACGACAACAGTTCATACTCCTGTTTCCAAATAGGGTATAAGATAAAAGTTATACACCTTTTATCTTACCATAATCATAATCATTAAATATTGGTGACCTATCTAACATTCGTTCATAGTCTTAGTTATATGTCCATTCCTATACAAGACATCTTACTTGGTTACCATAAGTAACCTTACTACTAAGCCCACATCCAATACAGGTAGGGTTAGGTTACTATCCTAACCTTGGGCCCATGTCTTAACATTCTTGATCCAAAATCCATTGGGTTATTACAAATAACCCTAGATCTTAGTTTATCATAATTTTGGTACCTCACTAGGTTATTATGGGTAATCTTTGAGGTAATAAACCTTGGTCAAACTTGATCAACCAAAGTCAACTTTCTATAGATTAAACTTAGGCTTTGGGGCCAAGCTCAATAATTCGGGTATCCTTCCCGGTTACCATCCGTTACTGTCTTGTTACTTATCTTTTGCTTTAAAATCCAATTTTCCTTTGTCTGGGAAAATTTGTTGAATTCAGCTTAAAATCCTTTGCTTAACTTATAAAATTTGTTAAGGGCTGAAAACTGCCATTGGAACAGTTCTCACAGTCAAAACATTGGAGTTGGTGAAAAATACAGTTTTCCTGTATTATTTAGAAAATCCTGTGCATGAGTAGGAATTTCCTGCTTATGTGCTGTTTTTCTGAAAATCCTGTGCTGGAATTTCTGTTTCCTGCACAGTTTTTAGAATCCAATTTTTACTTCAAAATATGTTCAGAATTTGATAAAACTTTCTTCATAAAAGTCATAGTCTCGAATAATGCTACAATTTCATGTTTTGAGGAAAACCCAGTTCGGAACTTATCGTGCCCTTATTCCTTGTTGATCTCACCTGGACATGCATAAATCTTGGGCACGGTCAGGCTCGGATTTTCATAAAAACCGAGGCCTTTGGAGTCTTATTTTGAAAAACGGTCCACATGTTCCTCTAGGAAAAACCATTCTCTACAACTTTGTAGTTTTGATTTTCTTCAAATTCGGCTTCTAAGGGCTTCAAATTACGATTTCCAGAATGCTGCCCTGTCTTGACCCGAGACTGGCAGTTTTGGATCTTAAATTCGTTTCTCGTCCTAATACGCGCACACTACCTCAACTAACCACAGCGGGAGCCTAAGATCAACATGCAGCGCTTTTCTAACATCCTAATTTAACTTACATGAAACCCGATCATGTCCATGCAAGTCAAACAATGAAACTACATCACTTAGGGTTAGGGTTTGCATGGTTTTAGATTTCTTCAAACCATTGCATTCATATTTCATTCTAGCATCCTAACGTACCATTTAACATCATACTTAAACATTTTTAGGGGACATACAACTCATCAAACATCTAGCATGCAACCTTATTGATCAAACAAGCATTAGCATATAAACATGCATCAAATCATAAACTAGAGACCACCAACCCTAATCAAGCATAATCAAGCACTCTAAGCTTTGCTAGTAAAATAAAGGGTGAGCTTATGCTCTTACAAAACCCAACTGAAAATACACTTAAATTGAAGCTCAAATTAAAAAGCTTAGGGCTAAAGGAGATTACCTTAAGATTCAAGAAAATGAATCTACCCTTGGTTGCCTATAGCCTAACCGGCCTTGCTCCTCTAATGGGCACCAAAACTTTTTGGTCCCTTGGTGGTTGTCCCTACAAATTCCAGCCACTCACCACCTAAGTCCCTAGCATTTTTTTCTGCTTTTTCTTGCTTACCCACAACCGGCCTCTTGGCCACAAAATGGGTTTTCAAAATTTTCAACTCTTTTTCTCTTCTTCCTAGTTGAAATCCGAACTTTCCCTAGTGAATTCTCTCTTGGATTTTTTGTTTTTGCTCTATTTTTTCTTGGCTGCCTTGGGTTCGGTTTTGAGCAGAAAAATGGGCAGAACTTAGCTAGCTTTTTCTAATATTTTTTAACAAATGGCACCCCTATTTATAGAGGTTTTGAAACTTTACTAAATTGCAAAATAGTCCTTCAAGAACCAACTTTTCTCACTTTTGGAGGCTTAGGTGACCTGCCATAAAGGATCCTTGGTGGGCAAGTTACTTGCTCACCAAGTCTTGCTTACATCACCCTAGTGACATCACCTTGCTTACATCATCTTTTCTTAAATTTGCACTTTAGTCCCTCAAGGACAAAATATTTGCCCATTAATCCCTATAGGTGGCCGGCCATAAGAGATTTGCTTCGAGACCAAGTTTGCTTACATCATCATGCGTACATCACCTTGCTTATATCATCAAGGCAATTTCTTAAAATTACACTTTGGCCCCTATGGATAAAATATTTGTAATTTAGTCCTCCAAGTGGCCGGTCATATGGTGCTAGGTGGCATCCAAAGATTTTTTCCAATTTTCTTTAATCAATAATGATGTCATAAATCCAAGATAAGGTGATGACATCATAAGGCCTTGTTTGGCTGTCTCTTAATATGCAGTCCATTTTTATACTAACACAGATATTTCCAATACTGTTATTAACTAACAACAGTATTTTATACTGTACTACAGTCCAAAATTTATCTGTTTAAAAATGAACTGTATAAAATTTTTCTTATTTCTTGAAACCTTTCTTGCCCTTAATACCATACTTGGTGTGCTTGATTTTTCTAGGGTGGTCTCATAGCTTATGCTTGCTTATTCGTCCGTAATGAAGGTTTTCGCAATATATCTTCCATACTGCTTATTGTCTTTTTGTACCTTTATCTATTTTGACCTTACTGGTCAACCTTTGACTTTTTGGTCAACTTTGACTTTTTTGGTCAAACTTTGACCAACATGAAATCGTAGAATTTTTCTTCCCTTTTTGCTCAAGGGTCACATGTATGACTAAGCAAACTGCTTATTGAGTCTCATAACTAATTAAACGAGAACTCAAACATATACTGATATTTAACTCAGATCGTGAGCTTCATATCGACATACAAGAGTTAGACTTGAGATTTTCCTTGTCTAAAAGGAAATCATAGGTTCATCAAAATTCCAGGTATTACATAAACGAATGAGTAGCACCAGAATCAAATAGGGCCAATGCATCATAAGCGACTATAGAGATTTGACCTGTTACAACATTAGAAATTCCAGCTTCAGCATCCCCTTTGGTATAAGCATAGATTCATGCTTGGGGTTCAGGAGCTTCTAGCTTTCTTGGGGTAGTTGGAGGGCCTTCAGTCTTTACTTGCACAGTATGCAACTGTCAGTTTGCATTTCTATTCTGGTACTGTGGGTTCTGATTCTAGATATTAGAGGTACAGCTCCTCGCATAATGACCTTCCTTGCCACAATGATAGCAAATATTAGTCCCCTGTCTATACACGCCCTGATGCTTCTTTCCACATTGAGCACACATTGGATAGTTATTAATATTACCCTCATTTCCACGATTTCTTTTCTTCTGGGGGTAATTCCTCTACTGACCCTGATTCGGAGCATTCCCTTTCCTTTTATTCCTCCAAAATTGCTTAGAACTTTGACCAGAATTACTGGTCTGACCTCTCAGGTTCGAATCCTGATTTTGCTTGAGCAGTAACTGTTTCTCCCCAGCCTTTTCTTCTCTTTTAACTTTAAATATTTGAGCCCTCGCCTCTTTATCCTGATTAATCCAATATTCTGCTCTCATAGCTCTACTTATACAATCAGCTACAAGAGTTTGAGGGCTACTCCCAGCACTAACTTGTTTGGCAATGTCTATCCGAAACATCTTCATCATTCTTTTTGTAATGACTAGAATTTTACAACATTACAATTTCTTGCATAGAAATTTAAACTGTACCATGACGGTATTTATGAAAGAATCGGTTAAGGATTTTTATTGAGTTTTGTGAGCTCTTATGCTTTTATAAGACTCAAAAGTGATTGCTTAGTTAAGCATGTGACCTTTTGAGTAAAAAAGGTACAAAAA
>CM046372.1:4837317-4858492 GCA_025413025.1 Ficus hispida | reverse complement strand
TTTCCTTTCGTACGCGCTATATGTATATAAAAAAAAAAATTTCCGCTGATTACGCTAAGTAAGTAAGTAAGTATGAATGCTATTTTGTATGTATGTATGTATGGTAACGGCCTGTGCTAGGCGGGTCGTTACAGGTTCCCTGCTACTCAATTTCACAGTATGCCTGCCGTCGCCATTATCATTGTAAGTAATTTTATTTTATGAGTAAATAATTATTATGCGCTTATGTTATGATAGACTCGACGTTATGGATCCCGCACGAGTAGATGAGGATCGACGAGCAGTGACGTCGTTCTACGAGTCGCATCCGATGATATTCGATGGTACCAGACGGACGGTGTCATTAGCAGCATGGCTATATGACATGGAGCAGATTTTCCGTCTTTGTCATATAGAGGAGCGACTACAGGTTTCGTTAGCCAGCCGGTGTCTTGCAGTAGACGCACGGCTGTGGTGGATGACGATCGGAGAGAGGGAGATGCCTAGTCGTACTTGGGCACACTTCCGGACATTACTAGTTGCGCGCTACGGACCGACACCGGACGAGGGTATAGGAGCACCTCATCGTGATCCTGTAATGTACCGGGACATGTACCACGCACGGTACCTTAGTTTTGCAGTAGTTTGGCATGCCTACCCGCAGGAGCCCATGAGCCACTACTGCCGGAGGTTTCAGGAGGAGTTGTTGCCATACGTCCCGCAGGACCTGGCTAACCCGGGGATGATATCACTACAGACTTTCCGGGATGGATTGCCTCCGTAGATCCGTCAGTATGTTCCCATGCCGATGCACGACACAACGGTGGGGAACATGATAGAGGATATCTTGGGGGCCGAGGCCATGGTACAGGCTATGCAGGCCACTGGGATTGCAGAGGGTCATCAGGCACCCGTCGATGATGTCGGGATTGGTGAGCAGTTTTTCGGGGCCGGTCCAGTTTTCCCTGAGGACCCGATACCAGCAGAGCCAGCGCAGGAGGTGCCACCCTAGGATGCCGAGGCTGACGTGGCCGGCGATGATGTGGGTCCCGATGATGTTTTAGTCGCTCCAGAGGATCAGCCGATAGATCCCCCGATTATAGATATCTCGAGCGACGAGGATGAGGACGTAGAGCGGGAGCCAGAGCAGGAGCATATGGACTGGTTCGAGGATGATGAGGAGGACATAGAGCCAGGGCCAGAGTTTGAGCCTGTGGGCTGGATAGAGGATGATTTTGACGAGGATCCGGAGGAGATTCCATTTCACGACGGAGATGATGAGTCAGACTCCGATGCATCCTCCGTGGTTACGATAGAGCATATAGATTAGGCTAACCATGTATATATCTTTTGACGTTAGGATTGATATGTACTAGCTTATGTTTTTGGATGATAGGCTTGTACTATTGTATGATGGGAAAGTGTTAAACACTTCCATCCGAAATTTTGACCCTATATGTACAGTAATCGTATCAAAATGTATTTACGAGATTGTAAATATAATGTACCTTTTGTAAGAATACAAAAAGACAGCTCAAGTATGAACTATTATGATATGATTATGAAAGGCATATTTCGAGTTGTTATGTGCTATGATACGATAATAAAGTTATGATATGATATATTATGTTATGTTATGATAAGAAATGTATGAAAGAAAGGATATTCCTAGTATGATAATATCTTTTCTTATGGTTTTGATAGGAGCTAGAAAATGATTCGTACACGTCGAACGGTACCAGTAAATCCGTCAGAGCCGGATCTCGCAACCGTTGTTGCAAATTTACAACGGCAGCTGTTGGAACAGCAACAAGAAACTAATAGACTGCGAGAGCAGTTAGTTTAGCTGAACCAGAGACCTCGAGTAGATGAGGTTCCTCTTCAACGGGATAGGGTACCTCCAATGCCAGAAGTTCAACCGGAGGTGCGACAAGAAGACTTACAGAATTTTGGGGCTCCTTTAGCACCGGCTGGAGTTCCAGTGAATCTACCATTGCGGGAAGATTTACTGTACGAGAGATTCAGGCGAATGAAGGCGCCTAAATTCGAAGGACAGATGGACCCGATAGCCGCGGATAATTGGCTAATTGATATCCAAGTCATCTTGGACTTCATGAGGCTATCGGAACAGGAGAAGGTCCTCTGTGCTTCCTTCGCCCTTAAGAAGGATGCCAGACATTGGTGGATGACTGTTCAGATGCGTCACGATGTTACCACCATGAGTTGGCAGGATTTCGTGACGGAGTTCCGCACCATGTACTACAACAGGGAGATTCTGGCAGCCCAGCAGGACGAGTTCGCCAGTTTGAAATAGGGGTCTATGACAGTAATGGAGGCTGTCAAAAAGTTTGAAAAATTAGCCCGGTTGTGTCCGGAATTGGTTCCGAATGAAACGGAGAAGGTTAGAAGAATGATGAAGATGTTCCGGACGGATATTGCCAAGCAAGTTAGTGCTGGCAGTAGCCCACCTACCCTGGTATCCGATTGTGTGAGCCGGGCAATAAGAGTCGAGTATTGGATAAACCAGGATAAGGAAGCACGGGCTCAAATATTCAAGGCAAAAAGAGAGGAAAAAGCAGTGGTAAAGCAGATTCAGCCCCGTCAGAATTTTGAGACGAACCAGAGGGGACAAGCTGCTAGCCCGGCCCAAGGTTCCAATCAATTTGGGAGGAACAAGAGAAAGGGAAATTTCTCGGGCCAGGGCCAACAAAAGAATTACCCTCAGAAGAGAAATAATAGGGGAAGTGAGGGTAATACCACTGACTACCCGGTGTGTGCAAAGTGTGGAAGAAAACACCCGGGAATGTGTAGAATGGGGTCAAATGCCTGCTTCCTGTATGGCAAGGAGGGGCATTATGCGAAGAACTGCCATCTGAACAATCAAGGCCAGAACCCTCCGTACCCAAGCCGGAACGCAAACAGTCAGTTGCATGCAGTCCAGGCTAGGCTTGAACGACCCTCAATCACACAAGGCAGATTAGAGGCTCCTGAACCTCAAGCCCGGATCTATGCCTACACCAGGGGTGATGCTGAAGCTAGGACTTCACATATGGTGACAGGTTAGATTTCTATCGCCACCTATGATGCTATCGCCTTGTTTGATTCTGGTGCCACTCACTCATTTGTGTCCTTGGAGTTCGTCCAGAAGTTAGGAAGAGGTGTGGATAGTTTAGACCAACCCTTCAAAAATTCTTTGCCATCCGGAGAGATTTTGTGGTCCAATTCTTGGATACGAAATACTTCCGTGATGATCTGTGGCAGAGAACTGTTTGTAGATCTCATCGCGATCAAGCTTCAGGATTTCGATGTGATCTTAGGAATGGACTTCTTAGGCAAATACAATGCCAGGATCGACTGCCAAAAATGTTGTGTAACATTCAACTCGTACGGAGAAGAGGAGTTTAGTTTCTACGGGCAATCTCGGAATTCTGCAACCAAACTGGTTTCAGCATTGAAGGCTTGGAAAATGTTAGCTAATGGCTGCCAAGGATATTTAGCTAACATGGTGGATAAAGATTGTGAGGTGGAGTTGATGCCGGAAGATGTTTCCATTATAAAGGAATATGTGGATATCTTTCCGAAGGACTTACCAGGACTTCCACCGGAACGTGAAATTTCGTTCGAAATCGAATTGCTACCTGTAGCTGCACCGATATCGAAAGCGCCTTACCGTATGGCACCTGCCGAGCTTAGGGAACTGCAAGTGCAGTTACAAGAACTGCTTGACAAAGGATTCATTCGACAAAGTTACTCTCCATGGGGAGCACCAGTATTATTCGTGAAGAAGAATGATGGATCATTGCGTATGTGTATCGACTATCGTGAGCTGAATAAGATTACGATCAAGAACAAGTATCCCCTTCCAAGGATTGATGATCTTTTTGATCAACTCAGGGGAGCGATAGTATTTTCGAAAGTCGATCTACGGTCAGGCTATCATCAGCTCAGGATCAAGGAGGCAGATATCTCCAAGACGGCTTTTCAAACACGTCACGGGCATTATGAGTTTTTGGTTATGCCATTCGGACTAACCAATGCCCCGGCTGCATTCATGGACCTTATGAGCCGAGTATTCAAAGAGTATTTGGATAAGTTCGTCATTGTTTTTATTGACGATATTTTGATTTACTCAAGGTCCAAAGAGAAACACGAACATCACCTTAGGTTGGTGATGGAGACGCTAAGAAACGTGAATTTTGGCTGGAAAAAGTCCACTTTTTGGGTCATATAGTATCAAAGGACGGAATTTCAGTGGACCCTGCTAAGGTAGAAGCGGTTAGTGCATGGCCAGCACCCAAGAATGTTACGGAAATAAGAAGTTTCCTTGGACTAGCTGGCTACTACCGACGGTTCATTGAGGGATTTTCCAAGATCGCTACACCCCTCACCACTCTTACCCGCAAGGGAAAGAAATTTGAATGGACTCAGAAATGTGAGGAGAATTTTCAAGAGCTCAAGAGGAGGTTGACAAGTGCGCCTGTGTTGATAATTCCTGATGTAGATGCAGGAAAATTCGTGATCTACAGTGATGCTTCTAAGAATGGATTAGGAGCCGTCTTGATGCAAAATGGGAAGGTAGTTGCCTACGCATCTCGACAGTTGAAGATTCACGAAAGAAATTATCCCACGCACGATTTGGAGCTCGCGGCAGTAGTTTTCGCACTTAGGATTTGGAGACACTATTTGTATGGAAATAAGTGTGAAATCTACACCGATCACTAGAGCCTCAAGTACATTTTTACTCAGAAAGAACTCAACATGAGACAACGTAGATGGCTGGAACTTGTAAAGGATTATGATTGTGGGATCCTTTATCACCCTGGAAAGGCCAACAGGGTAGCAGATGCCTTAAGTAGGAAATCCGTAGGCATGCTGATGTCTATTGGAGTGTTTCCTAAGCCACTACAAAAGGAGATTTCTGAGTTCAACTTGGAACTGATAACGGGAAAATTGTCTGTTCTGTCCCTCCAGTCCAATCTCCTAAAGATCATTAAGTCGCATCAAGGAAAGGATTCCTCTTTGCTGAAAGCACAACTCTTTGGTGGAAAGAACAAGAAGTTTAAGGTCTCTGAAGATGGTGCTATTTATTTCAAAGGAAGGATTTGTGTTCCTGATTTTGAGTTTCTTAAGGACCAGATTTTGTCTGAGGCACATAAGACGCCGTATTCAGTACATCCAGGAGCTTCCAAGATGTATAAAGACCTCCGAGAGAGTTATTGGTGGCCCAATATGAAGAATGAGGTAGCAGAATATGTATCAAAATGCCTAACTTGTCAGAAAGTTAAGGCTGAACATCGACATCCTGGTGGAGAATTACAGAAGATAGAGCTTCCTGAATGGAAATGGGAGCAAATTACTATGGATTTCCTAGTAGGGCTACCCAGAACTTCAAGTGGGAATGACTCGATTTGGGTTATTGTGGATAGATTAACCAAATCAGCCCACTTTATTGCAATTAAGGTCACCTTCTCAGTGGAGAAATTAGCTGAAATCTACGTATCCCAGATCGTTAGATTTCATGGAGTACCAAAATCGATCATTTCGGACCGTGATGGACGTTTCACTTCTCGATTTTGGACTAGTGTTCACAATGCTATGGGGTCGAAATTGAAGTTCAGTACGGCATTTCACCCCCAAACTGACGGTCAATCAGAACGAACCATCCAGACACTGGAGGATATGCTAAGGTCATGTGTGCTGGATTTCAAAGGAAACTGGGATCAGAAACTGCCATTGATCGAGTTTCATATAACAACAGTTATCATGCTTCAATTGGTATGGCTCCATTTGAAGCATTATATGGAAGAACATGTCGATCTCCTATCCACTGGCAGGAAGTGGGGCAGAAGCAGCTACAAACCACTGATTTTATCAAAAAGACCTCGGAGGATATTCAGATGATCAAGCAGAGGCTCGACATAGCTTTTAGCAGACAGAAAAGTTATGCCGATAAACGCAGGAGGCCTTTGGAATTCCAAGTGGGAGATGCAGTGTTCATCAAGATTACTCCTATGAAAGGAGTAATGCGATTTGGTAAAAAAGGGAAGCTTAGCCCGAGATACACGGGACCATTTGAGATTCTCGAACGGATTGGAAAAGTAGCCTATAAGCTTGCCCTACCGCCTGAATTAGCTTCGATGCATAATGTTTTCCATGTGTCGAGAACCAGTGGAGGTTCAAACGGACTTGACTTATGAAGAAAAGCCAGTTCAAATTCTGGATCGGGAGGAAAAGGTCTTAAGGAACAAAACCATTCCCATAGTCAAAGTGTTGTGGCGAAACCACATGGTTGAAGAAGCGACTTGGGAATTGGAAGATGAGATGAGAAAAAACTACCCCAGTTTGTTCTGATTTTCGAGGACGAAAATTTTTAAGGGGGGTAGATTGTAATGACTATAATTTTACAACATTACAATTTCTTGTATAGAAATTTAAACTGTACCATGACGGTATTTATGAAAGAATCCGGTTAAGGATTTTTATTGAGTTTTGTGAGCTCTTATGCTTTTATAAGACTCAAAAATGATTGCTTAGTTAAGCATGTGACCTTTTGAGTAAAAAAGGTACAAAAATGTTATGCTTTTATGATGGTCAAAGCTTGACCAAGAAAGTCAAAGAAAGTCAAAGTTGACCAAGGAAATCAAAATTGATCCGATAGGTCAAAGATTGACTGGAAAAGTCAACTATGTGACGGCAACGAAGTATGATGAGCAGTAAAGGAAGTATACTGCGAAAAACCATTTTTCAGATAAAATGGATCAAGTTATTTTTAAAACCACCATAGAATAAAATCAAGCACATTAAGTAGGTTATTAAGGGCCTAAGAGTTTTAAGCGAAAAGAGAATTTTTCATACAGTCCATTTTTAAACAGATAAATTTTGGACTGCAGTTAGCAGTCAGTACTGTGGAATAATGACCACAGTATCAACAATATCTGTTTTGGCCTTAAAGAGGACTGTCTATTAAGGAAATAAGGCAAACAAGCCTTAAGGTTGATGATGTCACCTAGCTTTTGAATTATGACATTATTTTTGGATTTACTTAAATTTGGAAAGAAATATAGAACTTTCTAGAGCCAAATGGCCGGCCACCTATACCCCCCTAAAGTGCAAAATGGTGACTCTTGAAGGACTATTTTGCAATTTTGTAAAGTTCAAAAACCTCTATAAATAGGGGTGCTTCCTATTCAAAAAAATTGGAAAAGCTAGCCAAACTCTACCATTTTTTCTGCTCAAAACCGACCCTTAGGTAGCCAAGAAGGAGAGAACAAAAACCAAAATCCAAGAGTGAAAATCTTAGGGGTGGTGTTCGGATTCATCAAGGAAGAGAGAAAAAGAGTTGGAAAATTTTGGAGACCCATTTTTGGCCAAAGGGGCCGGTTGTGGGTGAGCTGGAAAAAGGAAGAAAAAAAGAGTTGGGAGCTAAGGGGGAGTGGCCGGATTTAGTGACTTAGGCAACCAAGAGACACAAAAATTGTTGGAGCCATTGCTAGGAGAAGGCCGGCTGTTGTTGGAACCAAGTGGCTGAAAAATTTTGGAACCATAGCTAGAGGGAGGCCGGTTGTGGTGCCAAGGAGAAAGGAGAAAAAGTTTGGAGCCAAACAAACCCATTCTTACTTTGATTAAGGTATAATTCTCTTGGACCCTAAAGCTTTCAATTCAAGCTTTAAATTAAGGATTTAAGTGTATTTCCAATGGGTTTGTAAGAGCATAAGCTCAATTTAAATTTCTGCCATAGATTAGATTATAATTATATGCTTGATTAGGCATTAAGGGTGGTTTGATTATAAGTTTTGATTATGCTTATGTTTGTTGTTTAATAGGGTTGCATGATAGAATATTTAGTGAGTTATATGTTCCCCCAAATCTGTTTATGCATGTTGTAAAAAGTATGTTAGGGTTCTAGAATGAATGTGCATGCAATGGTTTGAAGAAAATCTTAAACCAATGCAAACCCTAACCCTATGTGATGCAATTTTGTGATTGACTTGCATGGACATGTTTGGGCTTCATATAAGTTAAATTGGGACGTTAGAAAAATGTTGTATGTTGATCCTAGGCTCCCGCTGTGGTCAGTTGAGGTAGTGTGCACGAATTAGGGCGAGAAACTAATAAACGAATGAAAACTGCCAATTCGGGTTCAAGCTGGCCAGTTTTCTGGAAATCCAGTTTTGAGGCCCTTAGAGGCTGATTTTGGAAAAACCTAAAACATGAAAGTTGTAGAGTAGGGTTTTTCCTAGAAGACAGCGCAGACAGTTTTTCAAAATAAGGCTCCAATGGCCTTCGTTTTTAAGAAAACCCGAGCCTGACTGTGCCTAGACCCTATGCACGGCCAGGTGAGTTCAACAGAGAAAATGAGTGGGTTAGAGACCGATCTGGGTCTCGGATTAAACACAAAAGTTTTAGGGTTTTTCGAGCTTTAAAACTTTTATGAAGAAAACTTTTTCAAATTCGACTTTGATTTTTAAATAGAAAATTAGATTTTAAAACTGTGCAGTGAACAAGAAATTCCTGCACAGAGTTTTCTAAAACAGTGCAGGAAAAGGACATTTCTGCACATACACTGACTAATTCACAGTAAGAAACTGTTCGAAAGGCAGTTTCTATTTTTAATGGTTTTTACAAAGATCCACTCATAAGGTTTCAAGTTTTATAAAGATTTTAAGGAAAAGTGAATTTAAAACCCTAAGTTTTCTAAAGTAAGAAAAAGGGTTTTTAAATCAAGTTGAATGAGCAATAACCGAGAAAATACCGAGTTATTGGTTTGGGCCCAAAGCCCAAGGGTTATCCAACGTAACCCAATAGAATGATAAGTATGACTAGTTGGGCCTAAAAACCGGGGTTACTCAAGAGTACCTAATAGGATGAATTTTTAAGAAAAGCTTAGGCCCAATGTTAGGTTTAATAACCTAACATAATTATGGAAGGCTTGAGTAGCCAAGGTTACTTCTAGTGACCGATCAAAGTACGTTCTAAACCCTAAACCATAGGGTTATCCATGATACTGATAAAGTATCCGGCATTGTTTAAGGGGGGGCATATAACCACAACTAGGTATGAATGTTGGTTTGATTACCAACATTCTGTAAGAACATAATTCTTATCCTATGTCCTTTGATATAACAGGAGATAGCCTGCTGGAATATCCTGACTTGGATCAACACATCTCTGGACATAGTGATCAAGGTAAGTACAACTCCACCTACAGCATAGGCTTTTGTTGTATACTTGCCCAAGTATGTTTGATGATGATATGATTATGTTAAGCTCATGATTATGAGATTAAGGTATGATGTTAAGATATGAGCATGATTTATGTATAGTGACATCACGAAGCATGTTCACTAATAAGATCAAGTATGAATTCATGAAAAGCAAGTATGATGGCAAGCAAGCTTGCTTGTATCGTACCGACCCGCGTTAGGTCGGGTTGGACTGTGGTTTGAGTTGGAAATGGACTGGCCGCCCCAACCAAATCATAGTTGCGCGCCCGGTACGTACACTTATGATAAAGGGCCCATAAATAAGATAAGTTAAGAATGAATAAGATGGCATAATAAGAGCATAATTGGTTCATGCATATATTATGCGATATTATGACATGATATGTATGTTACGATGAGTTAAGAATGATATATTATGTACGATGAGTTAAGTATGATAAGTATGATATACCATGATATGTAAAGTTATGATGATTTCTGTTTGTGTTTAATTGTTGCGGTTATGTATGTTGTACTTGCTGAGCGAAAGCTCACGTGTCTTACGTCTTGCTGTAGGTAAGCAACCTACGGGCAACTGATGATGCAAGATGGCGAGCGTGACGGGGTGGACTATGAAATATGGGGTTAATAGCCGCTACGCGTTTCGTTCTTTTTATGTATATTTGTAACGACCCGCCTAGCACAGGCCGTTACCATACATACATACATACATACATACATACATACATAGTTACTTAATGAACATAAGCAGCGGAAAATTTTTTTTTATACGGCGCGGATAACGAAACGCATAAAAATATAAACGATGTTTAAATACGAAATAATATACATAATAAGAACGAAACGCGTAGCAGCTATTTATCCCACATTTCACAGTCCACCCTGCCACGCTCGCCATCTTGCATCATCAGTTGCCCGTAGGTTGCTTACCTACAGCATAGACGTAAGACACGTGAGCTTTCGCTCAGCAAGTACAACATACATAACCGCAACAATTACACACAAACATCCATCATCATACATATTATACTTAACTCATCTTAACATACATATCATACTTAATTCATCTTAACATACATATCATACTGAATTCGTCGTAACATACATATCATTTCATAACATTGCATAATAAATGCATGAACCGATTATGCTCTGATTATGCCATCTTATTCATTATTAACTTATCTTACTTATGGGCCCCTTATTGTAAGTGTACGTACCGGGCGCGCAACTATGATTTGGTTGGGGCGGCCAGTCCATTTCCAACTCAAACCACAGTCCAACCCGACCTAACGCGGGTCGGTACGACACAGGCCAGCTTGCTTGCCATCATACTTACTTTTCATGAACTCATACTTGATCTTATTAGTGAACATGCTTCGTGATGTCACTATTCATGAATCATGCTCATATCTTAACATCATACATTAATCTCATAATCATGAACTTAACATAATCATATCATAAACATAACCTCATAGCATCATATACATCATACATACTTGGGCAAGTATACAACAAAAGCCTATGCTGTAGGCGGAATTGTACTTACCTTGTTTACTATGTCCAGAGATGTGTCGATCCAGGTCAGGATACTCCAGCAGGCTATCTCCTGCTATATCAAAGGACATAGGGTAAGAATTATGTTCTTACAGAATGTTGGTAATCAAACCAACATTCATACTTATTAGTAGTTATATGCCCCCTTCCTTAATACACTGCCGGATACTTTCTCAGTATCACGGATAACCCTAGGGTTTAAGGTTTATCATACTTAGAGCGTACTTTGATTGGTCACATAAAGTAACCTTGGCTAAACAGCCTTCCATAACTGTGTTAAGTCATTAGACCTGACCTTGGGCCTAAGCTTTCTTAGAAATTATTTCCATTGGGTTACTCTTGAGTAACCCTGGTTTTTAGGCCCAACTAGTCATTCTTATCGTTCTATTGGGTTACGTTGGATAACCCTTGGGCTTTGGGCCCAAACCAATAACTCGGTGTCTTCCCGGTTATTGCTCATTCAATTTGGTTTAAAAACTCTTTTTCTTTACTTTAGAAAACTTAGGATTTTAAACTCACTTTTCCTTAAAATCTTTATAAAACTTGAAACCTTATGAGTGGATCCTTGTAAAAATCATTAAAAACAGAAACTACCTTTGGAACAGTTTCTTACTGTGAATTAGTCAGTGGATGTGCAGAAATGTCCTTTTCCTGCACTGTTTTAGAAAACCCTGTGCAGGGATTTCTTGTTCACTGCACAGTTTTGAAATCCAATTTTCTATTTAAAAATAAAAGTCGAATTTGGAAAAGTTTTCTTCATAAAAGTTTTAAAGCTCGAAAAACCATAAAACTTTTGTGTTTAACCCGAGACCCAGATCGGTCTCTAACCCACTCATTTTCTCTGTTGAACTCACCTGGCCGTGCATAGGGTCTGGGCACAGTCAGGCTCAGGTTTTCTTAAAAACGAAGGCCATTGGTGCCTTATTTTGAAAAATTGTCCACGTTTTCCTCTAGGAAAAACCCTACTCTACAACTTTCATGTTTTAGGTTTTCCTAAAATCAGCCTCTAAGGGCCTCAAAACTGGCTTTCCAGAAAACTGGCCAGCTTAAACCCGAATTGGCAGTTTTCATTCTTTTATTAGCTTCTCGCCCTAATTCGTGCACACTACCTCAACCGACCACAGCGGGAGCCTAGGATCAACATACAACGTTTTTATAATGTCCCAATTTAACTTACATGAAGCCTAAACACATCCATGCAAGTCAATCACAAAATTTCAACACATAGGTTTAGGGTTTGCATTGGTTTTAAATTTTCATCAAACCATTGCATGCACATACATTCTAGCACCCTAACATACTTTTTACAGCATACATAAACAGATTTGGGGGAACATATAACTCACTAAATATTCTATCATGCAACCCTATTAAACAACAAACATAAGCATAATCAAACTTATCATCAAACCACCCTTAATCTATCAAGCACAAAACTTAAAAATCTAATCTAGAGCTGAAATTTAAAGTGAGCTTATGCTCTTACAAACCCATTGGAAATACACTTAAATCCTTAATTTAAAGCTTGAATTGAAAGCTTTAGGGTCCAAGAGAATTATACCTTAATCAAGGTGAGAATGGGTTTGTTTTGGCTCCAAACTTTTTCTCCTATCTCCTTGGCACCACAACCGGCCTCCCCCTAGCAATGGTCCCAAAATTTTTCAGCCACTTGGTTCCAACAACAGCCGGCCTTCTCCTAGCAATGGCTCCAACAATTTTTGTGTCTCTTGGTTGCCTAAATCGCTAAATCCGGCCACTCCTTTCTAGCTCCCAACACTTTTCTTTCCCTTTTTCCAGCTTACCCACAACCGGCTCTCTTGGCCAAAATGGGTCTCCAAAATTTTTCAGCTCTTGTTCTCTTCTCCCTTGTTGAATCCGAATACTACCCCAATAATTTTCACTCTTGGATTTTGGGTTTTGTTCTGTTTTTCTTGGCTGCTTAGGGACGGTTTTGGAGCAGAAAAATGGGCAGAATTTGGCTTAAATTTCTGATTTTTTTGAATAGGAAGCACCCCTATTTATAGAGGTTTTTGAACTTTTCAAAATTGTAAAATAGTCCTTCAAGAGTCACCATTTTGCACTTTAGGTGGGTGAGGTGGCCGGCCACTTGGCTCTAGAAAGTTCCATAATTCTTTCCAAATTTAACTTAAATCCAAAAATGATGTCATAAATCAAAAGCTAGTGACATCATCAACATTAAGGCTTGTTTGCCTTGTTTCCTTAAGAGACAGTCCTCTTTAAAGTCAAAACAGATATTGTTGATACTGTGGTCATTAATCCACAGTACTGACTGCTAACTGCAGTCCAAAATTTATCTGTTTAAAAATGGAGTGTACGAAAAATTCTCTTTTCGCTTAAAACTCTTAGGCCCTTAATAACCTACTTAATGTGCTTGATTTTATTATATGGTGGTTTTAAAAATAACTTGATCCATTTTATCTGAAAAATGATTTTTCGCAGTATACTTCCTTTACTGCTCATCATACTTCATTATCGTCACATAGTTGACTTTTCCAGTCAATCTTTGACCTATCAGGTCAACTTTGACTTCCTTGGTCAACTTTGACTTTCTTGGTCAACTTTGACTTTCTTTTACTTTCTTGGTCAAGCTTTGACCATCATAAAATCATAACATTTTTGTACTATCATAACTAGAATTTTCAAAGTCACAACGTCTTGTATAGATATTGAATTGTACCATGAAGGTATTTATGAAAAAGCCCGGTTCGGGGTTTTTATTAAAATTTGAGAGTTCTTATATTCTTATAAGACTCAAAAATTATTGCTTAGTCAAGCATATGACCTTTTGAGTAAAAAGGTATAAAATGTAATGACCAGCTTGTTTACAAATTTTGATGTCTGTTGTGAACAATCAAAGTTTGTAATTAAGAAATGTTTATGTGTTATGTTTTATCAGTTAAAGTATTGAATTCTTGATTAAAGGATTCGATAAGTTATTTATGAAAGACCTTTTTGTAGTAAAAGGCAAATCTATGATATATAATTCTCTGTTAGTAGTTTCTAATAATAAGAGAACCCTAGACGCAGTTCAGATAAATTCTGGATTATGATCCAGTGCAAGTATACTGTTATCAGTTGAAAACAGTATCTGAATATGTATGCCAGTATGAACTGTGTTTAGGAGATAAGCCAAGTAAGGTTTTAAAAGAATGATAAATCTCACTTTGAAAATTGGTCACCCTTCAAGGACTAAAATGTAAATATTTTGTCCTTAGGGGCCAATATGTAATTTTAAGAAAAATGAATGGTTATGAATTTTAAGAAGTTAAGATAGTATTAAGTGATAGTTTAAGCAAGAATTGGAGACCAAAAGCTATCACCATAATCGGCCACTTTTCAGGGACTAAAGTGCAAATATTTTTGCCTTTAGGGGCCAAAGTGCAATTTTGAGAAAATTATGGTTCAATAGATAAATTTGTAAATTTATGGAACTATGGATTTTTCTAGTTAGATTTCCTAGTTCAAATTAGCTTATGATGATTTTTAAGATTTGGTTAACCTAGTTGGAAACCAAGGAATGAGGTTAAGTTTGATTAGTTCAAAAATTGACCAATCATTTGCTTATTTTTGTGCACAATGGGACCGGTCATTTTATGGGTTGTTGAGCTGATATTTTGCTCTTAAGAACCAATAGGCAAGGTATGAAAAATTTGAAGTTCATTAGAATTTGATACCACACAAGTTTAATCTTGCCTAGTAAGCAAAGTAGTTTTGCATACTAAGCTATGTTGCATTTTGCAACTTTCACTCTTAACAAAGTGTGGCCGGCCACCACATGAGATTATTGAGTAAATATGTTACTCTTATCTGCAGCTTAGAGTTATCCATTGCTCAAAAGTTTTGAGAGTATGACAAGTGTTTGATGAAGCAAGCTTATAGCTTTGCTTGCTAAGCTTGTAATCAAGCTTGTAATGACACCTCTTGGCCGGCCATTACATGGATGAAACACATCAAATTTCTAGCTTTGATGACTAAGTGTTATTAGCCTTGATGAGTCATCTACGTAGTTTTCTTCTTTGGCAAGCCAAGGCTTGCAATTTTCAGCACCAAAACCGGCCAATGAAAGGAAGACACACCATGGCATGAACTAATCAAGTTTTGCCTCCTAGAATGGCTAAGACTTTGGCACATCATCACCTAATATTCAGCCAACTTGAAACCGTGCCACATAGCATGATAGCTTGGGTGAATAAGTCACCTTAGCTGTGCTTACTCAATGTTTAAGGCCAATGATGGCCGGCCAACACACAAGGGTGGTGTGCAAAATGAAGGTTATTGGAGGACCAATTAGCAAGGCAAGAACAAAAGTTTGTCTATAAATAATTAAGGGCAGAAGTTATAGGTTTCTTTTAGTCCATCTCTCAACCATCAAGTATATCTCCTACTCCTTTAAAGCCGAATAAAAAGTGAGAGTAAGCTGCAAACAGTTTCGGTTTGTGGTGTTGGTCTAGTGAGAAAGAAAAACCTCCAAAACCCTAAGCTAGAATTTGTTCTGTGAAGCTTGAGGTAAACTCTTTAACCTCTAGTTTTTATTCATGTTTTTGATAAGAAGATTATGAGTTTGATGTTATGTATAAGCATGAGTTTATAAAAATTAAATTCAAGTACTATGCTCTATGTGTAGTTGATAGTTTTCGGTTTCGATATGTTAGTTCGAAATAGAATGTTATGCAAGTTTAAGATTTTTGTTTTACAAAAATCATATGTGTAAGATCTGATTGTATGTTTATGAAATGTTTAGGTAACGCATGCATGTTTAAATAGGCTCACGGGGAATCCGTTTGAGGTAGTGTGCACGTTAGATTACGTAAAACTCAACGAACCGAAAACTGCCAGTTTCGGGTCAAACTGGACAGTAATTTTAAAAGAGAATTTTGAGGCCTTTAGAGGCCGAATCATGAAAAATTTAAAACTACAAAGTTGTAGAGAAGGAAAAATCCTAGGGGCCAACGTGGACAGTTTTTGAAAATAAGGCCTCTAAAACCTTCATTTTTATAAAAACCAGAGACCAAAATTTGAGTTAATAAAAATGGTCGACGAATTTTCAAAGGCAGAAACAAGCATGTTTAAGTCAGATTTGAGTTTTGAGTTAAAAACAGAAGTTGGAGGAAACGTCAAGGTCTACAACTTTCATGCAGAAAATATTTTCAAATTCGAAACAGATTTGTTAGAAAATAATCAAATTTAAAGATTAATTTCAAATATAGTTTGTTTTTAGAATTTTAGAATTTCAAAAGATAATAGGATTTTAAAGTTTATACTATGTTTTTGACATCCTTATGCTAAGATAAGTTGATAACTAGGGTTGTATGATACTATGATAGGATGATTCTCATCCTATGATTTTTCTGTGAAAACAGGAAAACCACTCGGTTAGGAAAAGCGCTAAATTTGAGAGTTAGAAACTGGTAAGTATAACTCCGTCTACAGCATAGACTTTCTGTTGTATACTTACCCAAGTATGATGAATGATCGCTATTAGAGGGCGATGTAAATGTATGCTAGATTTGTTTGATGCGAAGTTATGATTATTATGATGAGATCAAGCTTATGATTATTATGGTGATATCAAGCTTATGATTATTATGATGATATCAAGTTTATGATTATTGAGATAAGGCATGATGTTAAGATATAAGTATGACTTAAGTTTAGTGACATCACGAAGCATGTTCACTAACAAGATCAATTATGAGATCATGAAAAGCAAGTATGATGGCAGGCGAGCTTGCCGTGTCGTACCGACCCGCGTCAGGTCGGGTTGAGCTATGGCAAGAGTAAGCCCATAGAGCGCGCCCGGTACGTACACTTATGTTATGGGGCCCATAAACAAGATAAGTTAAGAATGCATATGATGGCATAATACGAGCATAATCGGTTCATGCATATATTATGCAATGCTATGATATGTTATGTATGAAATGTTACGATATGATGAGTTAAGTATGAAATGCTATGTAAGATTATGATATGTTATGTATGAGATGTTACGATACGATGAGATAAGTAGGAAATGTTATGATATGAAATGCTATGTAATGTTACGATGAATTATGTTTTGAGTTGTATTGTCATGGATAATTATGTTGTACTTGCTGAGCGAAAGCTCACGTCTTACGTCTATGCTGTAGGTAAGCAACCTACGGGCAGTTGTTGATACAAGATGGCGAGCGTGGCAGGGCGAACTGTGAAATGTGGGATTAATAGCCGCTACGTGTTTTGTTTCTTTATGTATATAAATTTCGTATTCCAAACATACTGATATTATTATGCTTTCCGCTTATCCGTGCCGTATATATATATATATGACTAATCGCTCGTACGCGTTACGTATTTTAAAAAAAAAATTTTCCGCTGTTTACGTTAAATAAGTAAGAATGTATGTATGTATGTATGGTAACGGCCTGTGCTAGGCGGGTCGTTACAGAGTTGGTATCAGAGCGGTTTCCTGCTACCTAATTTCACAGTATGCCTGCCATCGCCACCATCATTGTAAGTAATTTTATTTTTATGAGTAAATATTTATTACGTAATTATGTTATGCTAGACGCGACGTTATGGATCCCGCGCATGCAAATGAGGATCGGCGTGCAGTGAAGTCGTTTTACGAGTCGCATCCTATGATTTTTGATGGCACTCGACGGACGGTGTCGTTAGCAGCATGGCTATACGACATGGAATTGATTTTCCATCTTTGCCATATCGAGGAGCGACTACAGGTCACGTTAGCCAGTCGATGTCTCGCAGTAGACGTTCGACTTTGGTGGATGACGATAGGAGAAAGAGAAATGCCGAGTCGGACCTGGGCGCATTTCCGTGCGTTATTAGTTGCGCGCTACGGACCGATACCAGATGAGGGGGCAGATGAGCCCTATCGCAATCCTGCGATGTACCGGGATACGTACCATGCCCGATATCTGAGTTTTTCAGTGGTTTGGCACGCCTACCCGCAGGAGCCTATGAGCCACTACTGTCGGAGGTTCCAGGAAGAGTTATTGCCATATGTCCCGCAGGACCTGGTTAACCCGGTAACAATGGCATTGCAGACGTTTCGAGACGGACTGCCTCATCAGATCCGACAGTATGTTCCGATACCGATGCCTGGCACGACGGTGGGGAACATGATCGATGATATTTTAGAGGCAGAGGCTGTCATGCAGGCCATGCAAGTTGCTGAGGTTGTGGGTGGTCCACAGGCACCAGTCGATGAGGTTGGGATGGGAGAGCCGCCTTTCGAGGCCGATCCAGCACCGCCTCAGGACGCCGAGGCCGATATGGCCGTAAATGAGTTCGATAACTTCCTAGTTGACATGGAGGATCAGCCATTAGATCCTAATTCCCCGATTATTGACATTTCTAGCGACGAGGAGGAGGATATTGAGCCAGCGCCAGAGTTGGAACATGCGGGCTGGCTAGAGAACGACGATGGTATGTTTGATTTCGGCGAGGACCCCGAGGAGATAGTGTTTCATAACGGAGCTGAGGAGTCAGATTCCGACGCATCCACGGTAGTTACGATCGAACACGTAGAATAGGCTAACCGTATATATGTATTTTGTGTAGTTACGACTAACATGTATTGGCTTATCTTTTTGTGTCTTTTTGACGATAGGCTTGTACTGTTATAAGATGAGAAAGTGTTAGACACTTCCATCAGAAGTTATGGTTATGTATGTACAGTGATCGTGTTAAAATGTATTTACAAGATAGTAAATATGAAGTACTTTTTATAAGAATGTAAAAGTTAGTTCAAGAATGATATGATATGTTTATGAAAAGTTATGATATGATTATGAAAGGCATATTACGAGTTGTATGTGCTATAATACGATGAAAACGTTCTGATATGATACAGTAATAACGTTCTGAGGTAACGTAATATGTTATGCTATGATAAGAAAGGTATGAAAGAAAGGATATTTCTAGTATGATAATATCTTTTCTTGTGATTTGATAGGAACTAGAAAATGGTTCGTACACGACGAACGGTACCTGCAAATCCGCTAGAACCGGATTTTGCAACCGTTGTAGTAAATTTGCAACGACAGCTGTTGGAACAACAGCAAGAAACGAATAGATTGCGCGAGCAATTAGCTCATGTGAACCAGAGACCTCGAGCTGAGGAAGTTCCTCTACAACAGAATAGAGTACCTCCGGAACCAGAAGTTCAACCAGAGGTACAGCCGGAAAATCCACGGAATTTTGGAGTTCCGTTAGTACCTGCAGGAATTCCTGTTAACATGCAGCCAGTACGGGAGGATTTACTGTACGAAAGATTCAGGCGAATGAAGGCGCCTGAATTCGAAGGACTGATGGACCCGATAGCTGCGGATAATTGGTTAATCGATATCCAAGTTATCTTGGACTTTATGAGGCTATCGGAACAGGAACAAGTTTTATGTGCTTCCTTCGCACTCAAGAAAGACGCTAGACACTGGTGGAGGACTGTCCAGATACGTCGAGATGTTGCCACCATGGGCTGGCAAGACTTTGTGACGGAGTTCCGCACTACGTATTACAACAGAGAAATCTTGGCAACTCAGCAGGATGAGTTCGCCAGTTTGAAACAAGGGTCAATGACAGTATTGGAGGCTGTCAAGAAATTTGATCAGTTAGCCCGGTTGTGTCCGGAGTTGGTTCCCAATGAAACGGAAAAGGTGAGAAGGATGATGAAGATGTTCCGTACGGATATTGCCAAGCAGGTTAGTGCTGGCAGTAGTCCACCTACCCTGGTATCCGACTGTGTGAGTCGGGCAATGAGAGCTGAGTATTGGATAAACCAGGACAAGGAAGCAAGGGCTCAGATTTTTAAGGCGAGAAAGGAGGAGAAAACCGTAGTAAAGCCGACGCAGCCCCGTCAAGGTCTAGAGTTGAGTCAGAGAGGCCTAATAAGTAGCCCGGCCCAAAGTTCCAAACATTTTGGGAGGAACAAGAGAAAAGGGAGTTTCTCTGGCCAGGGTCCGCAAAGGAATTACCCTCAGAAGAAGAACAATAGAGGAAATGAGGGTACTAGCACTGATTACCCCACGTGTACTAGGTGTGGAAGGAAACACCAAGGAGTTTGTAGAATGGGGTCAAATGCCTGCTTCCTGTGTGGTAAGGAAGGGCATTATGCGAAGAACTGCCATCTGAATAACCGTGGCCAAAATCCTTCGTACCCGAGTCAGAACACTAACAGGCAGCTACATGCAGTCCAAGCTAAGCTAGAAGGACCCTCAATTACTCAGGGCAGATTAGAGGCCCCTGAACCTCAAGCCAGGATCTATGCCTACACCAGGGGTGATGCTGAAGCTGGGACTTCACATGTGGTGACAGGTCAGATTTCTATCGCCACCTTCGATGCTATCGCTTTGTTTGATTCTGGGGCTACTCACTCATTTGTATCTTTGGAGTTCGCCCAGAAGTTAGGAAGAGGTGTGGATAGTTTAGATCAACCTGTTAAAACCTCTTTGCCATCCGGAGAGATTTTGTGGTCCAATTTATGGATACGAAATACTTCCGTGACTATCTGTGGCAGAGAATTGTTTGTAGATCTCATCGTGATCAAGCTTCAGGATTTCGATGTGATCTTAGGAATGGACTTTTTAGGCAAGTACAACGCCAGGATTGACTGCCGAAGGTGTTGTATAACGTTCACTCCGTACGAAGAGGAGGAGTTTAATCTCTACGGGCAATCTCGGAGTTCAGCAACCAAACTGGTTTCAGCAATGAAGGCTTGGAAAATGTTAGCTAATGGCTGTCAAGGATATTTAGCTAACATGGTGGATAAGGATTTCGAAGTGGAATTATCATCGGGAGATATTCCCATTATAAGGGAATATGTGGATATCTTTCCGAAGGATTTACCCGGACTTCCGCCAGAACGCGAGATTTTGTTCGAAATCGAATTACTACCTGGAGTTGCACCGATCTCCAAAGCGCCTTACCGTATGGCACCAGCTGAGCTTAGGGAATTGCAAGTGCAGTTGCAAGAACTGCTTGACAAAGGATTCATCCGATAGAGTTACTCCCCATGGGGAGCACCAGTGCTGTTCGTAAAGAAGAAAGATGGATCATTACGTATGTGTATCGACTACCGTGAGTTGAATAAGATTACGATCAAGAACAAGTATCCCCTTCCAAGGATTGACGATCTCTTTGATCAACTCAGAGAAGCAGTAGTATTTCGAAGGTCGATCTACGTTCAGGCTATCATCAGCTCAGGATCAAGGAGGCGGATATCTCCAAGACGGCCTTTCGAACACGTTACGGCACTATGAGTTTTTGGTTATGCCATTTGGACTAACCAATGCTCCGGCAGCATTTATGGACCTTATGAATCGAGTATTCAAGGAATACCTGGATAAGTTCGTCATTGTTTTATTGACGATATTCTATCTACTCAAGTCCAA
>CM046372.1:4812797-4837217 GCA_025413025.1 Ficus hispida | reverse complement strand
AAAATGATTGCTTAGTCAAGCATGATACCTTTTTAGTGAAAAGGTATAAAATGTGATGATTTTATTTTGGTCAAAGTTTGACCAAAAGACGTCAAAGTTTGACCACGAAAGTCAAAGTTGACCAAGAGAGTCAACATTGGCCAAGAAAGGCAACATCGACTAGAAAGGTCAAGGATTTGCCTAAAAAGGTCAACGAGATGTCGAAACTTAATATGTGATGCAGTATAGGAAGTATACTGCGGAAAACCAATTTTTCAGATAAAATGGTTTATGTTAGATTCAAAACCACCATAGAAAAATCAAGCACACTAAGTAGGAGATTAAAGGCCAAAAGGCTCGAAACGAAAAGAGAACTTTTCGTATAGTCCATTATTCGACAGATAAATTTTGGACTGCATTTTATTAATCGGTACTGTAAATCAAAGACCACAGTATCAATTATATCTATTTAGCATTAAAAGATACTGTTTATTCATGAATTAGGCCAAATAAGGCCTTAATGGTGATGTCACATTACTTTTGGATTATGACATCATTATATGGATTTAGTGAAAATTTGGAAAGAATTTTAGTTGGTTCTAGAACTACTTGGCCGGCCACCTCACCCCCTTTTTGTGCAAATTGGCTAACTTTGAAGGACTATTTTGCAATTTTAAAAAGTTCAAAATTGCCTATAAATAGGAGTGCTTCCTATTCACAAAAATTGGAAAATCTAAGCAAACTTTGGCCAATTTCTGCCCAAAAATACCGAACCTTAGGGAGCTGCCAAAGAGAAAGAAAAACTTTGGAAAACCAAGGAATTAGTCTTAGGAGTGTTAGGCATTCACTAGGAAGCAAGCCAAGAAGCTAGAAAAATTTTGGAACCAAGATTGGCCATTGCTGGCCGGTTCTGTGGCAGCAGCAGGGGGGAAGAGAAATTGAAGGGGAAACCAAGAAGGGAGGTGGCTGAGTTGTGGTGTGAAGTGACCGGAGCATTGGTAGGAGTCCTCCCTAGGTGGCTGGAAAATTTCAGGCTCATTGGAGGAGCTAAGGGCCGGCTGCACCAAGGGGAAAGGAAGAGAGAAATTGAGCCAAGCAAACCCACATTGGACTAGGCAAGGTAAAAATTTCTCTTGGCCCTTAAATCTCTTAATTCAAGTTCTAGATTAGAGATTTAAATGTATTACAAGCTAATTTGTAATGAGCCTAAGCTCAATTTAAATTCTGCTCTAGGTCAGAATTTTTGTTAGTGCATGTGTGCTTGATTAGTTAGGGTGGTTGATTTAGTGTTTTAAGTTGTGTTTTGTTTCATGCTTAATTGTGCAATTATATGTGCTTATGAGTATGATTGTATGCTAGATTAATTAAGGGTTGTATGTTTCCCCAAATCTGCCCAACACATTTAAATGGCATGTTAGGGTGTTAGATGGAAATGTGTATGCTATGTTGGTAGAAAGCTAGAAATAAGCAAAACCCTAACCCTTATAATGGCCGTTTGATTGTTGACTTGCATGGACGGGTTTGAGCTTCATGTGAGTCAAAATGGACGTTAGAAAAGCGTTGTATGTTGATTCTAGGCTCCCGCTGAGTTCGGTTGAGGTAGTGTGCACGAATTAGGACGAGAAACCAAGAAATGAACAAAAACTGCCAATTCGGGTTAGATCTGCCCAGTTTTCTGGAAACCGAAATTTGAGGCCCTTAGAGGCTGATTTTGGAAAAACGTAAAACATGAAAGTTGTAGAGTAGGATTTTTCTAGTGGGCTCAAGGACAGTTTTCAAAAAATAAGGCTCCAAAGGCCTTCGTTTTTGTGAAAACCGAGCCTGACCGTGCCCAGACCCTATGCACGGCCAGGTGAGTTTAACAGGTTAAAGGAGTGGGTTAGAGACCGATTTGGGTCTCGAGTTCAAAAGAAAGTTTTAGGATTTTGAATGCTTTAAAACTTTCATGAAGAAAACTTTTTCAAATTCGGCTTTGATTTTTAAATAAAAAATTGGATTTCAAAACTGTGCAGTGAACAAGAAATTCCTGCACAGGGATGTCTAAAACAGTGCAGGAAAAGGACATTTCTGCACATCCACTGACTAATTCTCAGTGAGAAACTGTTCCAAAGGCAGTTTATGTTTTTAATGATTTTTACAAAGACCCACTCATCAGATTCTGAGTTTTAATAAAATGATCTTAAAACTCTAAGTTTTTCCGAAATAAAGAAAGAACTTAAATCGAGTTAAATGAACCATAACCGGGAAAGGTACCGCGTTATTGGTTTGGGCCCTAAGCACAAGGGTTATCCAACGTAACCCAATATAATAGTGAAAATGACTAGTTGGGCCTAAAAACTCGGATTATCTGAAATAATCCTTTGAGTTGTATTTTAGAAGGCGTAGGCCCAAGATTTAAGAATAGTAGTCCAACGCTACTTAGAAAGGCTGTTTAGCCAAGGTTACCCTGTGTGACCAATCAAGTACACCTTAAGTGTAGTAAATCCTAATCTCTAGGGCTAACCGTGATACTGAGAAAGTATCCGGCCTTGTTTAAGAAGGGGGAACATATAACTATAATTAGGTATAAATGTTGATTTGATTATCAACATTCTGTAAGAACATAATTCTTACACTATGTCCTCTGATATAGCAGGAATAGCCTGCTGAGGCATCCTGAAGTGGATCTACAAGTCTCAGGACATAGTATTCAAGGTAAGTACAACTCCGCCTACAGCATAGGCTTTTGTTGTATACTTGCCAAGTATGTTTGATGTTTATGATGGAATGATGTTATGTCTACGATATGACTATGTTAAGTTCATGAGTATGAGATTATGCATGATGTTAAGATATAGCAAATTATGAATAGTGACATCACGAAGCATGTTCACTAATAAGAACAAGTATGAGTTCATGAAAAGTAAGCATGATGGTAAGCAAGCTTGCCTGTGTCGTACCGACCCGCGTTAGGTCGGGTTGGACTGTGGTTTGAGTTGGAATGGTTGGCCGCCCCAACCAAATCATAGTTGCGCGCCCGGTACGTACACTATGATAAGGGGCCCATAAGTAAGATAAGTTAAGAATGAATAGATGGCATAATAAGAGCATAATTGGTTCATGCATATATTATGCGATGATGTGACATAATATTTATGTTATGTATGAGTTAAGCATGATATGTATGATATGAGAAGTTATGTATGATGGTTATGTTTAATTGTTGCGGATATATATGTTGTACTTGCTGAGCGAAAGCTCACGTGACTTACGTCTATGCTGTAGGTAAGCAACCTACAGCAACTGATGGTGCAAGGTGGCGAGCGGGGCAGAGCAGCTGTGAAATGTGGGAATTTTAACCGCTTCGCGTTTTGATCTTATTATGTAATTATTTTGTATGCAAACATCGTTATATTTTGCAAGTATCCGCACTGTATAAAAAAAAAAAATTTCCGCTGCTTACGCCAATAATAAGTACGCATGTATGTATGTATGTATGTATGGTAACGGCCTGTGCTAGGCGGGTCGTTACAGAGTTGGTATCAGAGCGGTTCCCTGCTACCCAATTTCACAGTATGCCTGCCGTCGCCGCCATCATTGTAAGTAATTTTATTTTATGAGTAAATAATTATTACGTGATTATGTTATGATAGATACGATATTATGGATCCCGCTGGAGCGGATGGGGATCGACGTGCTGTACGTCTTTCCATGAGGCGCACCCGATGATTTTTGACGGGACGAGACGGACCGTGTCCTTAGCGGCATGGTTATACGACATGGAGTGATCTTCCACTTGTCATATGAGGAGCGACTACAGGTCTCCTTAGCCAGTCGGTGTCTGCAGTGACGCACGGCTATGGTGGATGACCATAGGGAGGGATCGATGCCGAGTCGGACTTGGGCGCATTTCCGTACGTTGATAGTTGCACGGTATGGACCGATTCTGGATGAGGGGGCAGGTGGACCCCATCGTGACCCGGCGATGTATCGACAGATGTATCATTCTCGATACCTCAGTTTCGCAGTCGTCTGGCATGCCTTCCCAGAGGAGTCCATGAGCCATTATTGCCGACGGTTCCAGGAGGAGATGTTGCCATATGTCCCTCAGGACTTGGATAACTCTATGGCGTTTGCACTCCAGACGTTTCGGGATGGACTGCCTCAGCAGATCCTGCAGTATGTCCCTATGCCGGTACCTGGCTCGACCGTAGAGCACTTGATAGCCGATATTTTGGAGGCTGAGGCTGTGATGCACGCCATGCAGGCCGCTGGGGTTGCGGATGGTCAGCAAGCTCCAGTCGATGATGCTGAGGACGGAGAGCCGATTTTTGAGGCTGGTCCGGCTGTTCCTGAGGATCAGGTACCAGCAGATCCAGTACCGGAGATGCAGCCCCAGGATGCCGAGGCTGATATGGCAGCCGACGATTCTGACCCAGATGACCTCATAGTCCTTCCGGAGGTTCAGCCAGAGGACCCCCCTATCATCGACATATCGAGCGATGATGAGGATGATATGGAGCCAGGGCCAGAGTTTGAGCCTGAGGACTGGCTAGAGGAGGATTTTGACGAGGACCCTGAGGAGATCCCATTGCACGACGGAGATGATGACTCAGACTCCGATGCGTCCTCCGTAGTTTCGATCGAGCCCGTAGATTAGGCTAACCTTGTGTATGTATTTTGCTGATATGTACTAGCTTATATTTTATGACTATAGGCTTGTACTGTTGTATGATGAGAAAGTGTTAGACACTTCCATCGGAGATTTTGACCCTCTATGTATAGAAATTATATCCAAGTGTATTTACAAGATTGTAAATAAAATGTACTTTTTGTAAGAACACAAAAAGCCAGTTTAAGTATGAATTGATATGATACGATTATAAAAAGCATGTTACGAGTTGTTATGTGCTATAGTATGATGCTAATGTTATGTTATATTATGACATGATATATTGCAATTATGGAAGATAAAGCGTGAAAGAAGAGATATTGCTAGTATGACAATATCTTTTCTTATGGTTTGATAGGAGATACATAATGGTTCGTCCACGTCGAACAGTGCCTGCAAATCCGCCAGAGCCGGATCTCGCAACTATAGTAGCAAATTTGCAACGGCAGCTGCTGGAGCAGCAGCAAGAAACAAATAGATTGCGAGAACAGTTAATTCAGATAAACCAGAGACCTCAAGCTGAAGAGGTTCCTTTTCAACAGAATAGGGTACCTCCCGTGCCAGAAGCTCAACCGGAGGTGCAACAAGAGATTCCACGGAATGTTGAGGTTCCTTTAGCACCGGCTGGAGTTCCAGTGAATCTGCCAGTGCGGGAAGATCTACTATACGAGAGATTCAGGCGAATGAAGGCGCCTGAATTTGAAGGACAGATGGACCCGATTGCAGCAGATAATTGGCTGATTGATATCCAGGTCATTTTGGATTTCATGAGATTATCAGAACAGGAAAAGGTTCTCTGTGCTTCCTTTGCACTTAAGAAGGACGCCAGACACTGGTGGATGACTGTACAGATGCGGCGAGATGTTACCGCCATGGGCTGGCAAGATTTTGTGACAGAATTCCGCACCATGTACTACAATAGGGAAATTCTGGCAGCCCAACAAGATGAATTCGCCAGTTTGAAACAGGGATCAATGACAGTAATGGAGGCTGTCAAGAAGTTTGAACAGTTGGCCCGGTTGTGTCCGGAACTGGTTCCCAACGAAACAGAAAAAGTTAGAAGGATGATGAAGATGTTCCGGACAGATATCGCCAAGCAAGTTAGTGCTGGCAGTAGCCCACCTACCCTGGTATCCGACTGCGTGAGTCGTGCGATAAGGGCCGAATACTGGATTAACCAGGACAAAGAAGCTAGGGCTCAGATCTTCAGGGCAAAAAGGGATGAAAAAGCAGTGGCAAAGCCAACACAGCCCCGTCAGAATTTTGAAACGCCCCCGAAAGGACAAGTCAGTAACCCTGCCCAAGGTTCCAAACAGTTTGGGAGGAACAAGAGAAAGGGAAATTTCTCGGGTCAGGGACAACAAAAGAATTACCCTCAGAAGAGGAATAATAAAGGAAATGAGGGTAATAACACTGACTACCCGGCATGCGCCAAGTGTGGGAGAAAACATCCGGGAATCTGTAGAATGGGGTCGAATGCCTGCTATTTGTGTGGCAAGGAGGGGCATTATGCAAAGAATTGCCATCTAAACAACCAAGGCCAGAATCCTCAGTACCCGAGTCGGAACACCAACAGCCAGTTGCATGCTGTCCAAACTAGGCTTGAAGGACCCTCAATCACCCAAGGCAGATTAGAGGCTCCTGAACCTCAAGCCAGGATATATGCTTACACCAGGGGTGATGCTGAAGCTGGACTTCACATGTGGTGACAGGTCAGATCTCTATCGCCACTTATGATGCTATCACCTTGTTTGATTCTGGAGCTACTCACTCATTTGTATCCCTGGAGTTCGCCCAGAAGTTAGGAAGAGGTGTGAATAGTTTAGATCAGCCCTTCAAAACCTCTTTGCCGTCCGGAGAGATTTTGTGGTCCAATTCTTGGATACGAAATGCTTCCGTGACTATCTGTGGCCGAGAATTGTTTGTAGATCTCATCGTGATCAAGTTACAGGATTTCGATGTGATCTTAGGAATGGATTTCTTAGGCAAATACGACGCCAGGATCGACTGCCGAAAACGCTGTGTAACATTCAAACCATACGGAAAGGAGGAGTTCAATTTCTACGGGCAATCTCGGAATTCAGCAACTAAACTGGTTTCAGCGATGAAGGCTTGGAAAATGTTAGCTAATGGCTGCCAAGGATATTTAGCTAACGTGGTGGATAAAGATTGTGAAGTGGAATTGGCACCGGAAGATGTTCCCATTATAAAGGAATATGTGGATATCTTTCCGAAAGACTTACCAGGACTTCCGCCGGAACGTGAGATTTCGTTCGAAATCGAATTACTGCCTGGAGCTACACCGATATCGAAAGCGCCTTATCGTATGGCACCTGCCGAGCTTAGGGAACTGCAAGTGCAGTTACAAGAATTGCTAGACAAGGGATTCATCCGACAAAGCTACTCTCCATGGGGAGCACCAGTGTTGTTTGTAAAAAAGAAGGATGGATCACTACGAATGTGTATAGACTACCGTGAGCTTAACAAGATTACGATCAAGAACAAGTATCCCCTTCCGAGGATTGACGATCTTTTCGATCAACTTAGGGAAGCGGTAGTATTCTCGAAAGTCGATCTACGATCAGGCTACCATCAGCTCAGGATCAAGGAGTCAGATATCTCCAAGACGGCTTTTCGAACACGTTACGGGCACTATGAGTTTTTGGTTATGCCATTTGGGCTAACCAATGCCCCAGCTGCATTCATGGACCTCATGAACCGAGTATTCAAAGAGTACCTGGATAAGTTCGTCATTGTTTTTATTGACGACATTTTGATTTACTCAAAGTCCAAAGAAGAGCATGAGCGTCACCTTAGATTGGTGATGGAGACGCTTAGACGAAACCAGCTGTATGCCAAATTTACAAAATGTGAATTTTGGCTGGAAAAAGTTCACTTTTTGGGTCATGTGGTGACAAAGGAAGGAATTTCAGTAGACCCTGCTAAGATCGAGGCGGTTAGTGCGTGGCCAGCACCCAAGAATGTTACGGAAATAAGGAGTTTCCTTGGATTAGCTGGCTACTACCGACGGTTCGTCGAGGGATTTTCTAAGATCGCTACACCCCTCACCGCTCTTACCCGTAAAGAAAAGAAATTTGAATGGACTCAGAAATGTGAGGAGAATTTTCAAGAGCTAAAAAGGAGATTGACAAGTGCGCCGGTGTTGATAATTCCTGATGTTGATGCAGGAAATTTCGTGATCTATAGTGACGCTTCTAAAAATGGTTTAGGAGCCGTCTTGATGCAGAATGGGAAGGTAGTTGCCTACGCATCCCGACAGCTGAAGATTCACGAAAGGAATTATCCCACGCATGACTTGGAGCTCGCGGCAGTAGTTTTCGCACTTAAGATCTGGAGACACTACTTGTACGGGAACAAGTGTGAAATCTACACCGATCACCAAAGCCTCAAGTATATTTTTACTCAGAAAGAGCTCAACATGAGGCAACGTAGATGGCTGGAACTTGTAAAGGATTATGATTGTGAGATCCTTTACCATCCTGGAAAGGCGAACAAGGTAGCAGATGCTTTAAGCAGAAAATCCGTAGGCATGTTGATGTCTATTGGAACGTTTCCAAAGCCACTACAAAAGGAGATTTCTGAGTTCAACTTGGAATTAATAATGGGAAGATTGTCTGTTCTGTCCCTCCAGTCCAATCTTATAGACGCCATCAAGTCACATCAAAGGAAAGATTCTTCTTTGCTGAAAGCACAAATCTTTGACGAGAAGAACAAGGAGTTTAGAGTCTCCAAAGATGGTACTATTTACTTCAAAGGAAGGATTTGTGTTCCTAACTTTGAATTCCTTAAGGACCAGATCTTGTCTGAGGCACACAAGACGCCGTATTCAGTACATCCAGGAGCTTCCAAGATGTACAAAGACCTCCGAGAAAATTATTGGTGGCCTAATATGAAGAATGAGGTAGCAGAATTTGTGTCAAAATGCCTAACTTGTCAGAAAGTTAAGGCGGAGCATCGACATCCAGGTGGAGAACTACAGAAGATAGAGCTTCCTGAATGGAAATGGGAGCAAATTACTATGGATTTCGTAGTAGGACTACCCAGAACCTCAAGTGGGAATGACTCGATTTGGGTTATTGTGGATAGATTAACCAAATCAGCCCACTTTATTGCGATTAAGGTCACCTTCTCAGTAGATAAATTGGCTGAAATCTACGTATCCCAGATCGTCAGATTTCATGGAGTACCAAAATCGATCATTTCGGACCGTGATGGACGCTTCACTTCACGATTTTGGACTAGTGTTCACAATGCTATGGGGTCGAAATTGAAGTTCAGTACGGCATTTCACCCCCAAACTGACGGTCAATCAGAACGAACCATCCAGACACTGGAGGATATGCTAAGGTCATGTGTGCTGGATTTCAAAGGAAATTGGGATCAGAAGCTGCCATTGATCGAATTCTCCTACAACAACAGTTATCATGCTTCGATTGGTATGGCTCCATTTGAAGCATTGTATGGAAGAAAATGCCGATCGCCTATCCACTGGCAGGAAGTGGGGCAGAAGCAGCTGCAAACCACAGACTTCATTAAGAAGACCTCTGAGGATATTCAGATGATCAAGCAGAGGCTCGACATAGCTTTTAGCAGACAGAAAAGTTATGCCGATAAACGTAGGAGGCCCTTGGAATTCCAAGTGGGAGATGCGATGTTCATCAAAATTACTCCTATGAAAGGAGTAATGCGATTTGGTAAAAAGGGAAAGCTTAGTCCGAGGTATACTGGACCATTTGAAATTCTTGAACGAGTTGGAAAAGTTGCCTATAAGCTTGCCTTACCGCCTGAGTTAGCTTCGATGCATAATATTTTCCATGTGTCGATGTTAAAGAAGTATGTGCCAGACCCTTCCCATGTGCTTAGTCAGGAACCAGTGGAGGTTCATACGGACTTAACCTATGAAGAAAAGCCAGTTCGAATTCTGGATCGGGAAGAGAAGGTCTTAAGGAACAAAACCATTCCCATGGTTAAAATATTGTGGCGAAACCACATGGTCGAAGAAGCAACCTGGGAGTTGGAAGATGAGATGAGAAAGAACTACCCAGATTTGTTCTAATTTTCGAGGACGAAAATTTTTAAGGGGGGTAGATTGTAATAACTAGAATTTCACAATGTCACAATTTCTTGTATAGAAATTTAAACTGTACCATGAAGGTAATTATGAAAAGCCCGGTTTAGGGTTTTTATTCAGAATTATGAGCTCTTATGCTTTTATAAGACTCAAAAATGATTGCTTAGTTGAGCATAAGACCTTTTGAGGAAAAAGGTATAAAAACGCTATGATTTTTACAAAAGTCAAAGTTTGACCCGAGAGTCAAAGTTTGACCAGAAAGTCAAAGTTTGACCAGAAACCGTCAAGTAAACCAAGAGAGTCCATGTTGTCAGAATAGGCAACATTGACCAAAGAAAGTCAAAGATTGGCTAGAAAGATCAATTCTTTGACAATATCGAAAAATGGTAAGCGGTATAGGAAGTATACTGCGGAAAACCAAATTTTTCAGATAAAATGGTTTAAGTTAGATTCAAAACCACCATAGAAAAATCAAGCACACTAAGTAGGAGATTAAAGGCCAAAAGGCTCGAAACGAAAAGAGAACTTTTCGTATAGTCCATTATTCGACAGATAAATTTTGGACTGCATTTTATTAATCGGTACTGTAAATCAAAGACCACAGTATCAATTATATCTGTTTAGCATTAAAAGATACTGTTTATTCATGAATTTGGCCAAATAAGGCCTTAATGGTGATGTCACATACCTTTTGAATTATGACATCATTTTAGGGATTTAATAAAAATTTGGAAAGAATTTTAGTTGGTTCTAGAACTACTTGGCCCGCCACCTCACCCCCTTTTTGTGCAAATTGACTAACTTTGAAGGACTATTTTGCAATTTTAAAAAGTTCAAAATTGCCTATAAATAGGAGTGCTTCCTATTCACAAAAATTGGAAAATCTAAGCAAACTTTGGCCAATTTTCTGCCCAAAAATCCGAACCTTAGGGAGCTGCCAAAGAGAAAGAAAAAGCTTGGAAAATCAAGGAATTAGTCTTAGGAGTGTTAGGCATTCACTAGGAAGCAAGCCAAGAAGCTAGAAAAATTTTGGAACCAAGATTGGCCATTGCTGGCCGGTTCTGTGGCAGCAGCAGGGGGAAGAGAAATTGAAGGGGAAACCAAGAAGGGAGGTGGCTGAGTTGTGGTGTGAAGTGACCGGAGCATTGGTAGGAGTCCTCCCTAGGTGGCTGGAAAATTTCAGGCTCATTGGAGGAGCTAAGGGCCGGCTGCACCAAGGGGAAAGGAAGAGAGAAATTGAGCCAAACCAAACCCACATTGGACTAAGCAAGGTAAAAATTTCTCTTGGCCCTTAAATCTCTTAATTCAAGTTCTAGATTAGAGGTTTAAATGTATTACAAGCTAATTTGTAATGAGCCTAAGCTCAATTTAAATTCTGCTCTAGGTCAGAATTTTTGTTAGTGCATGTGTGCTTGATTAGTTAGGGTGGTTGATTTAGTGTTTTAAGTTGTGTTTTGTTTCATGCTTAATTGTGCAATTATATGTGCTTATGAGTATGATTGTATGCTAGATTAATTAAGGGTTGTATGTTTCCCCAAATCTGCCCAACAACATTTAAATGGCATGTTAGGGTGTTAGATGGAAATGTGTATGCTATGTTGGTAGAAAGCTAGAAATAAGCAAAACCCTAACCCTTATAATGGCCGTTTGATTGTTGACTTGCATGGACGGGTTTGAGCTTCATGTGAGTCAAAATGGGACGTTAGAAAAGCATTGTATGTTGATTCTAGGCTCCCGCTGAGTTCGGTTGAGGTAGTGTGCACGAATTAGGACGAGAAACCAAGAAATGAACAAAAACTGCCAATTCGGGTTAGATCTGCCCAGTTTTCTGGAAACCAAAATTTGAGGCCCTTAGAGGCTGATTTTGGAAAAACGTAAAACATGAAAGTTGTAGAGTAGGATTTTTCCTAGTGGTCATCAAGGACAGTTTTCAAAAATAAGGCTCCAAAGGCCTTCGTTTTTGTGAAAATCCGAGCCTGACCGTGCCCAGACCCTATGCACGGCCAGGTGAGTTTAACAGGTTAAAGGAGTGGGTTAGAGACCGATTTGGGTCTCGAGTTCAAAACGAAAGTTTTAGGATTTTGAATGCTTTAAAACTTTCATTAAGAAAACTTTTTCAAATTCGGCTTTGATTTTTAAATAAAAAAATTGGATTTCAAAACTGTGCAGTGAACAAGAAATTCCTGCACAGGGATGTCTAAAACAGTGCAGGAAAAGGACATTTCTGCACATCCACTGACTAATTCTCAGTGAGAAACTGTTCCAAAGGCAGTTTATGTTTTTAATGATTTTTACAAAGACCCACTCATCAGATTCTGAGTTTTAATAAAATGATCTTAAAACTCTAAGTTTTTCCGAAATAAAGAAAGAACTTAAATCGAGTTAAATGAACCATAACCGGGAAAGGTACCGCGTTATTGGTTTGGGCCCTAAGCCCAAGGGTTATCCAACGTAACCCAATATAATAGTGAAAATGACTAGTTGGGCCTAAAAACTCGGATTATCTGAAATAATCCTTTGAGTTGTATTTTAGAAGGCGTAGGCCCAAGATTTAAGAATAGTAGTCCAACGCTACTTAGAAAGGCTGTTTAGCCAAGGTTACCCTGTGTGACCAATCAAGTACACTTTAAGTGTAGTAAATCCTAATCTCTAGGGCTAACCGTGATACTGAGAAAGTATCCGGCCTTGTTTAAGAAGGGGGAACATATAACTATAATTAGGTATAAATGTTGATTTGATTATCAACATTCTGTAAGAACATAATTCTTACACTATGTCCTCTGATATAGCAGAAGATAGCCTGCTGAGGCATCCTGAAGTGGATCTACAAGTCTCAGGACATAGTATTCAAGGTAAGTACAACTCCGCCTACAGCATAGGCTTTTGTTGTATACTTGCCAAGTATGTTTGATGTTTATGATGGAATGATGTTATGTCTACGATATGACTATGTTAAGTTCATGAGTATGAGATTATGGCATGATGTTAAGATATGAGCATAATTAAGAATAGTGACATCACGAAGCATGTTCACTAATAAGAACAAGTATGAGTTCATGAAAAGTAAGCATGATGGTAAGCAAGCTTGCCTGTGTCGTACCGACCCGCGTTAGGTCGGGTTGGACTGTGGTTTGAGTTGGAATTGGTTTGGCCGCCCCAACCAAATCATAGTTGCGCGCCCGGTACGTACACTTATGATAAGGGGCCCATAAGTAAGATAAGTTAAGAATGAATACGATGGCATAATAAGAGCATAATTGGTTCATGCATATATTATGCGATGATGTGACATAATATTTATGTTATGTATGAGTTAAGCATGATATGTATGATATGAGAAGTTATGTATGATGGGTTATGTTTAATTGTTGCGGATATATATGTTGTACTTGCTGAGCGAAAGCTCACGTGACTTACGTCTATGCTGTAGGTAAGCAACCTACCAGCAACTGATGGTGCAAGGTGGCGAGCGGGGCAGAGCAAGCTGTGAAATGTGGGAATTTTAACCGCTTCGCATTTTGATCTTATTATGTAAATTATTTTGTATGCAAACATCGTTATATTTTGCAAGTATCCGCACTGTATAAAAAAAAAAAAATTTCCGCTGCTTACGCCAAATAAATAAGTACGCATGTATGTATGTATGTATGTATGGTAACGGCCTGTGCTAGGCGGGTCGTTACAGTGGGTTCATTCCGTCTGTCGACAAACTGAGACGTAAATTCCTTGGCTCCGCATTAAATCTGGATGATTGTCATCAAAAGTCTTCCATTGTGGTGCGTCGGACGGATGCCTAAGTTTGCCATCGTCAATACGGTTATCATGGTGCCATGTCAATTTCTTAGCATGCTCGGCATTACGGAATAAACGACGTAAACGTGGACCCGGTGGAATATACCATAACACCTTAACCGGCACTCCTTTCCTACCAGGCGATGGCATCTTACCCTTCTTCCATCTTGATTCATTACAAACCGGACATTCATCTAAATCTTCAAATTCTTTCCTGTAAAGAACACAATCATTTGGACAAGCATGTATCTTTTCATATTCCATTCCCAAAGTACTCAACGTCTTCTTCGCCTCGTACATACTAGGTGGCACTTTATTATCATCCGGTAGAACATCTTTTAGAAATTCTAAAAGAGCCGTGAAACTAGAATTCGTCCACCCTCCCGACGCTTTCACATTCCATAATTTAACCAATGCCCCTAATTTCGTAAATTTTGTACACCCGGTATACAAAGGTGTTTCGGCATCATTAATCATTGCCTCAAATAACTCCGGCCGGTTCACAAAGTTTTCTTCCAAATCATTTATCATATTGACCATATCATCGCGAACGTCTTCCTCAACAATAGGCTCTTTACCTTTACTACTCATAGATGTATATTTAATATCAAAAAAATCTTCGCCATGTAGATACCATGTTTGGTAAGAACAAATAATCCCATAAGCACGCAAATGCCCTCTAACATCATCAATGGAATGAGACCTATGATTACCACATATTTGACACGGACACGGAATCTTATCATCTTGTATGTGAGCTTTGGCAAACGACAAAAATTCTTCAACACCAGCTTCATATGCTTTAGACAATCTATCAAACCACATCCACTTCCTATCCATGATGTTTGCAACTTCTAAATAAAAAAAAAAATTACAATACTTATTTAAAAGTGAAAGTACTGTATATCATATTCATTAATTAACACCGGCTCATTAATAGATCAACAATTAAGAATCGAAGGAATTCTTCAAAAAACTAATTAAAATAAAAAACACCATGTAAAGCCATAATATAATTAAGTCTAAATATGGGGCAAAATTAACATGTACTGATGATGACTTAATTTAACACCCATTGCACAGTTACTCTACATTGATCCCACAACATATATACATTAAACACATACAACAAGCAGAATTAAAATGTTCGTTATTGATTACTTACAGAGAGAGAGCGATATATTGGCGTACTGAAAACGAAACTGTAATCTCGAAAACTATTTTGGGATATGTGAAGTGAAAAACTGAAAGCAAACAACTCTGGGTGTTTGGTTTAAAAAAGTAAGCTTCCACGACGGTTTCTAAGAAAACGGTCGTGGAAGCCTGAAAATTCAACGACGGTCAAGACAAAACCGTCGTGGAAAACTCGTTTCCACGACGGATTGCTAAAACAGTCGTGGAAGCATTGGGCCGCTTCCACGACGGTTCAGTTAAAACCGTCGTGGAATCCGACCGCTTCCACGACGGTTACACAAAACCGTCGTGGAAGTAGTTGACTTCCACGACGGTTTATAAAACCATCGTGGAAGCAGTTACTTCCACGACGGTTTTGTGTAACCGTCGTGGAAGCAACTGCTTCCACGACGGTTATTTGTAACCGTCGTGCAAGCTTGCGCTTCCACGACGGTTTTCGGAAATGCTTTTCCGCTCCGTGTTTTTGAGTTTTTTCGACGACGGTTTTTTAAAAAATGGTCGTTGAAGGACAATCGTGGAATCCCAATTTTGTAGTAGTGTTGTAAGCTACTTTTCCAATCCGTTCGAGAATCTCAAATGGTCCCATGTATCTCGGGCTAAGCTTCCCCTTTTTACCAAATCGCATTACTCCTTTCATAGGGGTAATCTTGATGAACACCGCATCTCCCACTTGGAATTCCAAAGGCCTCCTACGTTTATCGGTATAACTTTTCTGTCTGCTAAAAGCTATGTCAAGCCTCTGCTTGATCATCTGAATATCTTCCGAGGTCTTTTTGATAAAATAAGTGGTTTGTAGCTGCTTCTGCCCCACTTCCTGCCAGTGGATAGGAGATCGACATTTTCTTCCATATAATGCTTCAAATGGAGCCATACCAATCGAAGCATGATAATTGTTGTTATATGAAAACTCGATCAATGGCAGCTTCTGATCTCAGTTTCCTTTGAAATCCAGCACACATGACCTTAGCATATCCTCCAGTGTCTAGATGGTTCGTTCTGATTGACCGTCAGTTTGGGGGTGAAATGTTGTACTGAACTTCAATTTCGACCCCATAGCATTGTGAACACTAGTCCAAAATCGAGAAGTGAAGCGTCCATCACGTTCCGAGATGATCGATTTTGGTACTCCATGAAATCTGATGATCTGGGATACGTAGATCTCAGCCAATTTCTCCACTGAGAAGGTGACCTTAATCGCAATAAAGTTGTAATACCTGATTTTTATGTCTGAACGATTCCATGTATAAAATTTACATTGAACCGTAAAGGTATTTATGGAAAAAGCCCAGTTAAGGGTTTTTAATTATGTTTTGTGAGTTTTATGGCTTTATAAGACTCAAAAATGATTATGTAATTAAGAAAACGACCTTTTAGGTAATAAGGAACAAAATCATGAAATTTTGTAAAATGGTCAAAGTTTGACCAAAAACGTCATGGTTGACCAAAAAGTCAACTGTTGACCATGAAAGTCAAAACTTGACAAGAAGGTCACTAATTGACAAGAAATTCGATGGTTGACCCGAAAAGTTCAAGAAAATGACTGTATGTTTAAATGTTTATCTGTATAAATTGCACCGGGTAAAACCGTGTTTTTACAGATAAAAAGTTATGTTTAAGATATAAGAACCACCCTAGAAAATTAAGCACATTAAGTTGAAGTATAGGGCAAAAAGGGTTTTAAGAAATAAGAAAAATTTCATACCGTCCATTTTTACACGGATGAATTTTGAACTGCAGTTCGGTAAACTAATACTGTGCATAAGTGAATCCAGTATTGAAAATACCTGTGATAGCTTAAAAATGGACTGCTTAATAGCAAAAAGAGCCAAACAAGTTTAAGCCTTGCTTACCTCATTAACTTTTGAATTTTGACATCATTAAGTTGATTTAAGAAAATTGGAAAAATTAGTTGTCTTCCACCAAGGCTAATGGCCGGCCACATACCCCCCTAAATTCCAAATTCTGATTTTTTTGAGGACTAAAATGTGCAATTACAAGAAGTTCTCAACCTCTATAAATAGGGGTGAGCATTATTCACAATTTGGGATTGTTAGCCAAACTCTTGCAATTTTGCTCCACAAAATCCGAACCTAGAGTGGAAGAGAAAGGCAAGAAAATTTTACAAAACCAAGAGTGTGTAGGGCTTAGGGGTGGTCGGATTCAAGTAGGAAACTAAGCAAAAAGTTGGAAAAAATTTTAGTGCCCATATTCCCTAGCAAGGCCGGTTCTAGGGGGGAGGAACCAAGCTTGGATCCAAACCGGGTTTTGGAGTTGGAGGCAGCCGGATTTTGTGCCATTTGGTGACGGGATTTAGGGCAAGAAAGGCAGCAAGTTTATACTTGCCAATCACCAAAACAGCCGGTGATTTGAGGAGGAGGAAGGAAGGTGAAATCCTAGCTCACCAAGCCAAACCGAGTAAGGTAAAGACCCTAACCAATCAAGTTTTTATTTAAATTTCATATGGAGAAATTTAAATGTATTTAAGCCATGGTTTGTAAGGGTATAAGCCCACTTTTAAGTTCTGCCCTAGCTTGTAAATTATGAGCATGTGCTTGATTTGTTTAGGTATAGGGTTTGGTGGTTCAATTATATGCATGCTAGATGTTTGATTGTATGCTTAGGGTTTTTGTATGATTATGAATGACGTTCAATTTGGCATGCATGTTGAAATCCAAACGTTAGAAACATTATGCATGTCTGATTTAGGCTCCCACTGAGTTCGGTTGAGGTAGGGTGGACGTTTTAGGACGCGAACGAAATTTTAAACCGAAAACTGCCAACTCGGGTAGAAATTGGCCAGTTTCGGGGAAAACAGTTTTTGAGGCCTCTAGAGGCCGAAACAGGGGAAACTCAAAACATGAAAGTTTTTAAGTAGAGTTTTTCCTAGAGATCAACGTGGACATTTTTGTAAAATGAGGCTCCAATGGCCTCGGTTTTTACCAAAATCCGTGCCTAAAGTGCCCAGGACCCGTGCACGGCCAGGACTAGTTCCACAGGGTTTTTGACCACGAAAACGTCCGAACTAGGTTTTATCCAAAACACGAAAGTTGTAGAACTTTTCAATGTATAAAACTTTCGTGAAGACAAGTTTTTCAGAATCAGTCTTGATTTTAAGATGAAAATGGATTTCGGAAAACTGTATAGGAATTATGGAAAACTCTGTACAGAATTTATAAATTAACACAGAAAAAGTGTAATTCCACAATTTCACTGCAAATTGACATTGTGAAACTGTTCCAAAGGTAGTTTCTAATAGTCAATAATTTTATAAGTCTCAGTTTAAGATTTTCAGTTTTAAAGTTAAACAAAAAGGATTTTTATACCAAAAATTAAGGTTTTCTTTTCTAAGAATAAGATTTTAAAACCAAAGTTAAATACAAACCGATTAGGGTTACCAAAGTAACCAATTAGGATAACGTAAAAATAAGTAAGGGCCTATAACTAAGGTTATGAAAGAATGTTGGTTATATTACCAACAGTTCTAACCCTTACTTTCATTTTATCTCAGAACGTTATACGCGGAAGTGTCCCAGCGGAATTTAACTCCACATTGGACACAGCTTTCACAAACAAGGTAAGTACAACTCCGCCTACAGCATAGGCTTGTTGTGAATACTTGCCTAAGTATGTTTGCTATTTATGAATGCTACATGCTAAATGCTAAGTGCTATAGAATATCATAGGAATGCTATGATTTTATATGAATGATAAGTGCTATGATTTTATGAATGTATGTTATGATGTATGAAATGTTAAGTATGCTATGATTTATAGGAGCATGTTTAGGGTTAAGATATGTTAAGATTAATTGAGTGAAACATCACGATGCATGTTCACTAATTAACAAAAGAAAGATTAAGCTATGATGGCAAGCAATTGCCTGTGTCGTACCGACCCGCGTCAGGTCGGGTTGAGCTATGGCAAGAGTAAGCCCATAGAGCGCGCCCGGTACGAACACTCATGTTACGGGGCCCATAAGTAAAGATAAGTTAAGAAAGAAAGATATGATGATATAAGAAAGCATAAAAGATTCATGCATATATCATAATAAGAAATGTTATGTTATGATAAGTCATGATAAGAAATGTTATGTTATGATATGTCATGAAATATTACGAAATGTTATGTTAGGTTAGATCGTGTTGTGTTTATGTTATTGCGGTATTTAATAGTTGTACTTGCTGAGCGTTAGCTCATTGTCTTACGTCTATGCTGTAGGTAAGCAGCCTAGTAGCAACCCGTGATGCAAGATGGAGGGCGAGGTGTGCTGAACTGTGAAATGTGGGAACAATGCCGCCATGCGTTTTGTTTAATTATGTGATTATTTTATAAGCTTTATTTATGCCTGCACAACGTTTTTAATTAATCAGTATAATTATTTACGTATGTGCAAACATGTTTATACGGCTTATAAAAAAAAAAATTTTATTCCGCTATTTTACGTATAAGTATGTATGCATGTAAGTACGTATGTATGTATGTACGGTAACGGCCTGTGTTAGGCGGGTCATTACAGAGTTGGTATCAGAGCGGTTCCCTGCGACTAAATTTCACAGTCAGCCTGCCATCACCGCCATCATTGTAAGTTATAATTTTATTTTCATATGTTAATATGTATTATGCGATTATGTATGATTAGATTTACGATTATGGACCCGGCACCCGTAGAAGAGGACCGACACGCGGTTTCAGCGTTGTACGAGTCACGACCCCTGCTATTTGACGGCACACCCCGAACGGTAGCTCTATCAGTCGGCTATACGATTTGGAGAGGATTTTCCACCTTTGCCACGTAGAGGCACATCTACATGTCTCGCTGGCTAGTCGATGCCTAGTAGCTGACGCGCGACTGTGGTGGATGACGATTGGCGAGGGGACTTTGCCAGACCGTACGTGGGCACATTTTCGTGTCTGTATGACTACCCGCTACGGACCAGTGCTGGATGATGGGGCAGATGAGCACTATCGAGATCCCGATATTTATCGAGATATGCAGCACGAGCGGTACTACATGATGGCCGATGACTGGCGAGCGTACCCCCACGAGCCGATGGACCATTACTGTCAGAGGTTCCAGCAGGCTATGTTGCCTCACATCCCCATGGACATACCAAACCCAGGATTACAGTCTTTAGCGATCCTGCGGAACGGACTACCTGCACAGATCCGTCAGCACACGCCCATACCGACGCAGATTATGACAGTGGCCCATATGATCGGGTACATTTTAGCTGCGGAGGTCATCGCACAGGATCTACAGGCCGATGCCCATGTAGTGGAGCCTGAGATACCAAACGACGATGCTGATATGCCCGAGCCGGTTTATGAGCCCGAGCCAGCATACGAGCCAGAGCCAGTATATGAGCCCGGTCCAGCCGACCCGGAGGACCCGATACCCGTCGACCCGGTACAGGAGGCCGATGATGATGGGTATGATGCCGATGAGGATATGGATGCTCCCGAGGACCCTCCGATCATCGTTATATCTAGCAATGACGAGGATGATGAGGAGGAGCCTAATCACGAGCCAGGATTCGGAGGATGGCTCGATGAAGGCGACGATTTCGAGGAGGACCCCGAGGAGATCCCAGACGATGATGAAGATGATGGCTCCGATGTTTCGGTTGTTACAGTAGCGGAGTTAGATTAGGTTTAGATCACTAGACCGAATATGTATGTTTTTATTTTTGAAACTATATGTACCAGCTTATTATTTTTGACAATAGGCTTGTACCTATGTATGATGGTTAAGTGGTAGACACTTCCATCTGGAATTTTTGATGATGTATATATGATGTAAAGAGAATGTAATTATAAGTAAAGTAAATATGATGTACTTTTTGTATATAGATATAAAAAGGCAGTCAAATGTGAGATGTATGGAATCTCAATTATGAATGATATGATATGAATGTGATGAATGTTTATGATATGATATGATAAGTATATAATATTATGGTATGACAATATTGTGACATAATGCATATTGTTACAATATGTTAAGATATGAATGCAAAGAAAGGATATTAATAGTTAATAATATCTTTTCTTATGATTTAAATAGGAAGATTAAGATGGTTCGTACGCGCAAGGCTGCACCAATTAATCCACCTGCGCCGGATCTAGCGACCGTTGTAGCCAATTTACAACGGCAGTTGCTAGAGCAACAACAAGAGACAAACCGGCTGAGAGAGCAACTGGATCAGCTAAATCAAAGACCCCAGGTCAATGAGGTTCCTTTACCCGCGGACCAAGCAGCTCCAATGGCACCTCCAGTGCCCAATTTTACGCAATATGCTGAGGTACCAATAGCACCTGCTGGGGTACCGGCAGATCCACCTCCGGCAAGAGAAGATTTGTTGTATGAGAGATTTAGGCGGATGAAAGCGCCCGAATTTGAGGGAACGACAGACCCAATAGCCGCAGACAACTGGTTGATAGATATCCAAGTTATCCTAGATTTTATGCGGCTCACCGAATAGGAAAAGGTCCTATATGCCTCGTTTGCCCTTAAGAAGGACGCAAGACACTGGTGGATAACCGTTCAGATGCGTCGAAATGTCATGGCAATGAGCTGGCAAGATTTTGTGGCAGAGTTTCGTAGTATGTACTACAACAGAGAAATCCTTGCCACTCAACAGGACGAATTCACCAGCTTTAAGCAAGGGTCTATGACGGTAATGGAAGCCGTTAAGAAGTTTGAACAGTTAGCACGCTTGTGCCCGGAGCTGGTACCGAGCGAAACTGAAAAAGTTCGGAGAATGATGAAGATGCTCCGGACAGACATAGCCAAGCAAGTTAGTGCCGGAAGCAGCCCACCTACCCTGGTATCCGACTGCGTGAGCAGAGTGATAAGGGCAGAATATTGGATCAACCAGGACAGGGAAGCAAGGGCGCAGTTTTTCAAAGTCAAGAAGGAAGAAAAGGCCGTTGTTAAGCAGACACAGCCCCGTCAGAGTGCTGAGACGAATCAGAAAGGCCAGAACAATAACCCTGCTCAAGATTCCAAACAGTTTGGGAGGAACAAGAGGAAAGGAAATTTCTCGGGACAGGGCCAGCAACAAAATTTCCCTCAAAAGAAGAACAACAGGGGAAATGAGGGTAATAACTCTGACTACCCGGTATGTACAAAGTGCGGGAGAAAACATCCGGGCGTCTGCAGAATGGGGACCAACGCGTGCTATCTTTGCGGGAAGGAGGGACATTTTGCGAAGAATTGCAACATGAACAAGCAAGGCCAGAACCCTCCGTACCAGAACAGGAACACAAGCAGTCAGCTTCATGCGGCCCAGGCCAGACTAGAAGGACCTTCCATTGTCCAAGGAAGATTGGAAGCTCCTGAGCCTCAAGCTCAAATCTACGCCTACACAAGGGGTGATGCGGAAGCAAGCACTTCACATGTGGTGACAGGTCAGATCTCTATCACCACTTATGAAGCAATTGCCCTGTTTGATTCTGGTGCCACACATTCATTTATATCATTGGAGTTCGCCCAGAAGTTAGGAAGAGGTGTAGATAGATTAAGCCAACCTTTTAAGACCTCCTTGCCATCTGGAGAAGTTTTATGGTCCAATTTTTGGATACGAAATACCTCCGTAATTATCTGTGGCAGAGAACTGTATGTAGATCTCATCACAATCAAGCTACAGGATTTCGATGTGATCTTAGGTATGGATTTCCTTAGCAAGTACAACGCTAAGATCGACTGTCGGAAGCGTTGTGTGATTTTCAACCCTTATGGCGAGAAGAGTTCAGTTTCCACGGACAAGCTCGGAACTCAACAACCAGATTGGTTTCGGCTATGAAAACTTGGAAGATGTTAGCTAATGGCTGTCAAGGGTATTTAGCTAACATGGTGGACAAAGAGCACGAAATAAAGCTAACACCGGAAGATATACCTGTTATCAGGGAGTATGTGGATATCTTCCCGGAAGAGCTACCAGGGCTTCCACCGGAACGCGAAATTTCATTCGAAATTGAGCTAATGCCCGGAGTTGCTCCAGTATCGAAGGCGCCTTACCGGTATGGCACCTGCTGAACTTAGGGAACTCCAAGTACAACTGCAAGAATTGCTAGATAAAGGATTCATCCGACAGAGTTACTCTCCGTGGGGAGCACCTGTGCTATTCGTGAAAAAGAAAGATGGATCTTTACGTATGTGCATTGATTACCGCGAGCTAACAAGATCACCATCAAAACAAGTATCCTCTTCCAAGGATTGACGATCTGTTCGATCAACTCAGAGGAGCAAAGGTGTTTTCGAAAGTCGATCTACGATCTGGCTATCATCAACTCAGAATCAAAGATTCAGATATCTCCAAGACGGCTTTTCGGACATGCTACGGACATTATGAATTTTTGGTTATGCCTTTTGGCTACCAATGCTCCAGTGCTTTCATGGACCTGATGAACCGAGTGTTCAAGGAATATCTGGACATGTTCGTTATTGTCTTCATCGACGATATCCTGATCTATTCAAGGTCCCAGGAAGAGCATATGCAGCATCTAAGAATGGTGATGGAAATGTTGCGACGACATCAGCTCTACGCAAAGTTCCTAAATGTGAATTTTGGTTGGAAAAGGTGCATTTTAGGCCACGTGGTGTCACAAGAAGGGATTTCTGTGGACCCAGCTAAAGTGGAAGCAGTTAGCTTATGGCCAAGGCCTAAGAGCGTAACGGAAATAAGGAGTTTCCTCGATTAGCCGGTTATTATCGCGCTTCGTTGAGGGATTTTCTAAGATAGCAGCCCTCTTACGGCCCTTACACGCAAAGGGAAGAAGTACGAATGGACGTCAAATGCGAGGAGAATTTCCAAGAGCTCAAGAAGAAGCTGACAAGTGCGCCTGTTTTGATTATTCCAGATGCGAAGCAGGAAATTTCGTAATCTACAGCGACGCTTCTAAGACGGGTCTAGGAGCAGTCCTAATGCAGCAAGGCAAAGTGTCGCGTATGCTTCCGAACTGAAGGATCACGAGAAGAATTACCCGACGCACGATCTGAGCTCGCTGCGGTGGTGTTGCATTGAAGATTTGGAGGCACTACCTATATGGGAATAGATGTGAGATTTTCACAGATCATCAAAGTCTCAAATACATCTTTACCCAGAAGGAGCTCAACATGAGGCAGCGAAGATGGCTTGAACTCGTAAAGGACTACGACTGCGAGATCCTTTACCATCCTGGCAAGGCAAACAAAGTAGCAGATGCCTTAAGCAGGAAGTCATCGGGCATGTTGATGTCCTTAGTATGCTGCCAAGCCGTTTCAAAAGGAAATCTCCGATTTCAACCTAAGGATGATACGGGAAAGTTATCCGCTTTAACCCTCCAGTCAAATTTAATGGAGTCCATCAAGAACCTTCAAGGAAAGGATCCTTTGTTGATCAAGGCACACTCTTGCGAAAGAAATAAGGAGTTTAGAACTCTGCAGATGGCATGATCTACTTCAAAGAGAGAATTTGGCGTTCCTAATTAAGTTTTAAAGGATCAAATACTGGCAGAGGCTCACATGACACCGTATTCGGTACTCCAGGAGCCTCAAGATGTATAAGATCTCCGAGAAAACTATTGGTGGCCAAACATGAAGAATCAGATAGCGAAGTACGTGTCAAAGTGTTTAACTTGTCAAAAGGTTAAGGCAGAACATCGACATCCTGGTGGAGAATTGCAGAAAATAGAGCTTCCCGAATGGAAATGGGAACAAATTACCATGGAT